>CM057340.1:559935123-560339506 GCA_030015575.1 Agapanthus africanus
GGTTGTAGTGCTGATGCAGCATGATAGAATGATTGCTTACGCCTCTAGGCAGCTGAAGAAGCACGAGCAAAATTACCCCACTCATGATCTTGAGATGGCCGCGGTGGTCTTTGCGTTGAAGATTTGGAGACACTACTTGTACGGGGAGTCGTGTCAGATCTTCACGGATTACAAGAGCTTGAAGTACATCTTCCAGCAGCGAGATCTGAATCTGCAACAGCGCCGTTGGATGGAGCTTGTGAAGGATTATGATTGTGAGATCCTTTATCACCCGGGCAAGGCGAATGTGGTAGCAGATGCTTTGAGTCGTAGGCCCGGGGTAGCTTGTCCCAGTTGAGCGCAGTTCAGCGTCAGTCTTCTGCAGATTGGCAGCTCTTGTGTGATGGTAGAGTGCGGTTCGAGTTCACTTCCGCTGGGGGACAACTTGCTCATGTCCGCGGCCGTCCACTACTACTTGATCGTATCCGTGAGGCGCAGCCCAGTGATGCCCGTTTGTCTGAGATTCTTGAGCTTGTTCGGCAGGGTACAGTTTCGGAGTTCGTGATTGATGACCAGGGTGTGCTACGATGCAGGACTCGCTTATGTGTACCAGATGCTGATGGGTTGAGACGCGAGATCCTAGAGCAGGCACATCAGTCGGCCTTTAGGGTTCATCCAGGTTCCACCAAGATGTACCGTGACTTGAGATACTTTTACTGGTGGGAAGGGATGAAGCGCAATATTTCGGACTTCGTTTCGAGGTGCATGACTTGTCAGCAAGTCAAGGCTGAGCACCAGAGACCGGCTGGAGAGTTGCAGCCTTTACCCATTCCGGAGTGGAAATGGAGCAGATTTCCATGGACTTCATTGTGGGTCTACCCAGGACCAGTAGAGAGTATGACTCCATTTGGGTGGTTGTTGATCGATTGACGAAAGCGGCTCACTTCCTTCCAGTGAAGAGCACTTTCGGTTATGCTCAGTATGCTCAGTTGTACATAGATGAGATTGTGCATTTGCACGGTGTTCCAACATGCATAGTATCCGACAGAGGCACCCAGTTTACTAGCCGTCTTTGGCAAAAGCTTTAGGAAGCTTTGGGTACCCGGTTGAGTTTTAGCACCGCTTTTCATCCACAGACCGATGGTCAGTCGGAGCGGACTATACAAATTCTGGAGGATATGCTCCATGCGTGTGTGCTTGATTTTGGTGGCAGTTGGGATCGTCACTTGCCGTTGATTGAGTTCTACAACAACAGCTTTCAGGAGACTATTCAGATGGCACCTTTTGAGGCTTTGTATGGTAGGAAGTGTCGATCGCCAGTCTGTTGGACCGAACTCAGCGAGAGTAGAGTTTTGGGACCCCAGCTAGTTCAGGAGACTACGGAGAAGATCCAGCTGATTCAGGACAGGATGAGAGCAGCCCAGTGCAGACAGAAGTCTTATGCTGACCGTCGTCGTCGCAGACTCGAGTTCGCAGTGGGGGATCATGTATTCCTGAGGATTTCTCCGATGAAGGGCGTTATGCGATTTGGGAGGAAGGGGAAGCTCAGTCCCAGATTTATAGGTCCTTTCGAGATCCTTGAGCGAGTGGGTTCTGTTGCTTATCGTTTGGCGCTCCCGCCTAGTTTTCCGGATGTTCACCCCGTTTTCCATGTGTCGATGCTTCGTAGATACTTTCATGATCCTTCTCACATGATTCAGTATGAGACCGTTTAGCTTGAGCGCGATCTTTCGTTCATCGAGCAGCCGGTAGTTATTTTGGATCGGCAGGTGAAGAAACTTCGGTCAAAGGTCTTGCCATCTGTGAAGATTCTTTGGCGTAGCCCTACTAGTGAGGAGATCACTTGAGAGGCCGAGAGCGAGATGCGGAAGAAATTCCCTCATCACTTCGAAGGTACGTGTAGTTAATTTTAATTCGGGGACCGAATTTCTATAAGGGGGGAGATTGTAACATTTTAGAAATCGTTATGCGAATTTTTCCGTTTTAGGGTAAAATATTCGGTATTTTCCGTTTTAACCCGATTGTGATCAAACTTCCGCATAAACTTCCCGGCACCTAGTTTAGCTAGAATAAAGCTAGTGCGCGGGCTTTGGGGGTCAATAGGAAGTTTTGGTTCATACAGAATTTTTCCCTATTTAAATATTATTTTAATGTGTTATTTACGCACTTAATAAGTGGTTTTTACATATTGGGTTTGGTTAATTACTCCTTATTTGTATCATTGCTAACTAATCAAGCTTAAGTTAAACAAACCCTCCATCAAATATCTAGATATTTTTGTGCAAAAGGATTTAAATTTTTTTTAAAAAAAAGAAAAGAGAGAAAAGATGGCATGTTAGCATTTATGTGCATTTATTGACTTCTTTTGCTAGAAAACTCCACACACTTCACCAATTTTCCCCCACTTCCCCCATTTGGCCGAGCCTATCCCATGTTCTGCCCTTTTCCTTTTCTTTGCTCAATTTCTTCATTCCAAGCTCTAAAATTCTTCAAAATTCCCTAATAATTCCACAAAACTCCTAAACAAACAATAACCAATCATTCTCCTTCACAAATCTTGCTTAAACCTTCAAGAAAAACATCATTTTTGGAGAAAAAAATGATGGATCTAGTTGCTTGTTTGTGTTCTTGAGAGGTATAATTTCAAACCCTGATCTTTAATTATTGTATTTAAATCTTTAAGCTAGCTAATTAATTGTTTAATATAGTTTTGAACTCTTAATTAATTCATTTATCATAATTTTTATGAAATTCAAGTTAGGGTTTAAGCTTGTTGAAGTGTTTAATGTTAATTGAAAATTAGAAAAACTTATTCTTGTGAAAGAATGATAATTGTTACTAATTCCTAATTTGACTAGTGAAGGTTTAGCTTACTAGGTTTTTGCTAAAATTAATTAAGCAAGTTTAAAAATATAGAGGTGGTTTCGATAGCTTAGTTAAGCTATTTTAAGATATTTAAAATCGCTAGAATTATATTAGCTTTGAACTTGTGCGAAATATTGCGATAAGTTGTTTACTAGGTTTCGGTGTATTTTCGACGTGGGTTCAATTGGTCGTTGTGAGATTACATCTATCATATTCCTCGTATTTGATTGTGTTGTGTGTGCGCGATCGGGACGATCGGAGTCTAGACTTGGTGTTTCGTAGTTTAGCGACCCTAGTTAGGGTTTTTGCCGATGCCATGCGTGTTTAGTGCGCTAGGTGCGCAGTGTAATTTTCTGGATGTTATCCTTGTGTTTCGTTATCATTATGTCGACATAGGATATTTAGCTTATGTGATGTGTTTGTGAAATTTTAGGATCGCAAGCGGGGATTTCGGAGGCTGCGAATAAGGGGAAGCAGGTGGTCGGATTTTCATAGCTCGAGTCCATCGGTGAGTAGATTTAACATCTACGGAGAAATCGCCCGTATGGCGTTATGCGTCGGGGCTGATATAATATGATAGCTGCATGTTATTACATATCAGTTGATTTCATATGAACGTCATTGCATAGTATTATCTGTTGTACCTTGACTTGTACCTTTGGATATAACACATTACTGACGGTTCATGTTACACGAGCACTAATTTGTATGCTACACCCACCCCGTCGGTGTTGGATATAGTGCCTTCAAAGTCAATTATTGGATCGCAAGTACGTGATTGCAATGATTGAGGCAGGACCTATACCGATATGACAGTCTTGCTCAAGATGATATTATGCTATCTGGTTTGTCTTTATCATCGTGTACATGCTTTAGTTCACTATTGCATGTTGATAGAGCCCATAGAATTCTTGCTTGACTACCAGCAGTATGATGGCGATCATATACGTGAGAGCTGGGGTCTATAAGCACATCTTTAAAGTGTCCCTAGTCATGAGAGTTTCGAGACAGGGCATCGATACTCCAGAGTAGACCAGTGTATACAGTCGAGACCCCGACGAGGGGCAGTGGCCGGTCTCACAAGCCATTAGTGTCAGTTGGTTCACCTAAGATGTATACATGTGCTCATTGGGTTATGAGTACACCGGACAGGACTCGTCGGGAACATGCTAGTTGGTATTATACATATCGTCAGATAGCAGTTCCCAGGTGACATATGTACAGGTTAGTCTGTCGACCTGAGATTGTCATTTGTCTCGTATGAGTTCCCACTGTGCTTTGATTACTACCCTACCACGGCTCAAACAAGTCGTGCAAACAGGTTTTAGTTGGGTACAGTCCCGAGCCACATGGAGGCAGTGAGCTGATCGTCAGGGATTCGTCTCTCCGGGTATTGGGGGTGAGATCGTGCTGTGTTTAGGAGAGCCATTACACGAAATCCCTGGCCAGGGTAATCAAGATTTACTGGTAGGTATTCCAGTAGTATCTCAGGGTGTTCTGGGCTACTCTCTGACACGACTTATACAGCTATTGAGGGTCTGACGTTTACCAGCCCCCTAGGCCCGATATGCGATACTCATAGACGAACGGACTGGACTGTACGGATATTGTCACTGTCAGGCTCAGTAGGGTTTCTGGATGAGTTCACTTGTCAGCTTCCCTTCCGATCAATATATCGGCAACCGTTACGTACAGCTAGTACCTCTGACGTGCTAGTGGTTATACCCAGTGCCAGTGTATTGATGAGTCATTAGAGTCCCCCACAGACAGTTTCTCAAGTTTGGGCGAAACGTTGTAGAGCCCGTATGGATATATGGCGGGGTTCGATCATACTCGTGCACTTGTGCACGGATCAGGATCGGACGGATAATACTAGTGGGTTTTGGTTTAAGCCGGATCCTAGTATTATTGTATAGGAATATTTTTTTTGTCTCGTTGCATTCGTATTCGGTCGGAATACAAATGCGGTTATGTATTTACAGTTGAGAGGTAATCTCGTAATTTGTTACGGAATTACTTTCGGAATTGCCAGTTTTTTTTTCCGTCTTAAATATCTTGATTCATGTTAAAGGGAAATTATGAGCATTGACTTTGACCTTACTTGGCATTCCCCATTTTTTATTTGGGCATTCCCTTCACTGTTTTTTTCCCGAATTCTGGGGCTGCCATCCTCACTTGGCTTTTAGAAGGGAATGGTTTTTTGGTGACACACATGTGTGCATTAAATGGATCATGGTGTGAGGTGTTCTATTATTTTTCATCACCTTTTGTTTTTGAGTGTGGGAGACTTTTGGCAGGGTGTCTTTTTTGTGTTGTTGCTGTGGCTGCCCATGGAGTGAGGAGATTTGATTTGGGTTGATTAATTCTTTATCTTGGACTTCATCAAAAACCCCAGAGAACATTCCCTCCTCTTTGAATGGCCGAGCACATTTTGTTGAGGGCTGATTTTTTTCATTGCTAAAAGAAAAATCCATGGCTCACATTATCATCCAAATGGCAACTCCGATTTACCTCCACCCATTCGCTCGGGCATCATGAGACAAAATATTCCTCACTCTCTCTACTTCATTCTTGGACATGTCGGCTAGCAAACTTCATGTCCGAGTTGCCTCAGTTCGAGACGGGAGCCCGTATAAAGATTCTTCGACGTGGTGCCGTCTTAACGGGCGTGATCGGGGAGCGGACTTCATCGGCGCAGCAGCGAGGAGTTTGGCGCAGAGATTAAAGACCGAAAGACACGGATCGATCGGTATAATTTTCAAACTCTTTTAAATATTGCTAGTTTATGGTTAATGGAAAGATCCAGGTATTTGGGTCGCGGTGGCGCCGGTTCCGTAAAAAGTTTTTGTTCCGCATTTGGCGTCGTTTAGACGCCCGGGGCACCGCCGTACCCCAACATGATATTAGAGCCACCCATTAACCGTATACCCGCTTGTTCTAACATGTTTAAAACGTCGATCGAAAGAAATTTTCAAAACTGCAATTTCAAGTTCAAAGCTTCTGTCGAAATTTATTTGTCGTCGAAAAATTATTTTGGGTATTTCAGAAAAAACGTGCAGGCTTTTCTTAGACTCTGGGAGGAATTTGGTTGGCTGATACCTCAGGAAAGCCACGGAACCGCGGCCGTACCCACGTCTTGGCCACGGTTCCGCCGCCGTTCTGGGGCTTCATTTCATCAATTTTCTTCTGGAGGTCTTTCACTTGGAATTGTGGTTTCTGGAATATTTAGTTTTGGCCCAGATTATTTTGAGTGCTGGATTTATACTTGGGGCCCACCTTGGAAAATTTTTGTCGATCGAAAATTTAAACAAGTTAGTTAACAGTGCTTTACATTACTATCTGTGACCGTGAATGTCATTCGATTGGTAAAACTTGTCTAATTGCTATAGTTCTTTTAGACGGGTTTTGCGAACGTGACATTCACGTTGATGTTCTGTGTTGTGCTGTGCTGTTGCGGATTTGTCGTGGTGGATAGCTTGGTGCAATATTAGTACTGTTTGGATTTATTTGTACATTTGATATTGCGGGGCAAGCATCCGACATGTGGACTGCCGCCACTGCCTGTTTGTATATTATTCTTTTGGGGCACGACCGGGATGAGATCGGTGTATCCGTTGTACATATTTTATTTTCTGTACTAGGATTACCCCGCGGTAGGGTGCACGGATAGCCGGGTTTTAGAGGGCAACGGGCCCGCATCTCATGGTATTGAGACGGAGGGGGCTTCACTCTAGAATTGGCGGGCTATTCGCCGCACTCGTAGGGGGTATAGGTTTTCATTGCACAGGCTATCCACACGACCAGGGGAACGTCAGGTTTCACTTGCGGCTCAATGAAACCCGGGGCTCCCAGATTATCTGTATTGTTATGTGATGCTTATTCTGGAGCGATTATTATATATTGATATATATACTAGTAGATGTATATGTTTTACACCCGCGCTAGTCCAGTCCCCGCTCTGTCGTTAGTTAAGTAACCTAACGGGTGATGACGGGACCGATTTGCGAATGCGGAGGGCATATACGTACATTTTATTTTCGTTCTTTTCTGGTGTGATCAATTGATGGGACTGCATTGATTCTTATCAAGGAAAGGAAAACAAACCTATATTTGATGTTGTTGAAACCAAATTTTCAAAAAACTGTTATTGCAAGGACGTTCTTTTTGTTTTGCACAGTGGTATTCGGTTATGAATATCCAGCACCTCATTCGACGAGATAAGGGCCGAGATCCCTTCATCGGGAGTGACCCCTTGAACAGAGGCTTGCGTCAGGGTAATAACTTCACTATAATCGATTATTTTTTGCTATGTATCGTGGTATTCAGTTTGGAATATCCCGCACCTCATTCGACGGGGAAAGAGCCGAGATCCCTTCACCGGGAGTGACCTCTTTAGCAAAAGTTTTCGCCACTATATTTTTATAAAACCACTCGGATTCCTTCAACGATATCAAGTTCATTACGCTAAAGGTTTTTCGCCAAAAACCAGCCGTAGCCCTCCGTCATTTCAGATAGGTATCTCGTAGTATTTGTGCTATGTACGTTGGTCTCTATCAAGGCATAGTGTACGGTAGCTGCATGATACTTGTCTGTAGCATGGATATGCGATTATCTAGGACAGCCGCACAGTCACGTTGGTCTCTATCAAGGGCTTGTGCGGGTGGGTTTAGATCAACCTTGGATAATGACGGGTTGAACTTGACAAGCGACTTATGGCACGTTGGTCTCTATCAAGGCCATGAAGTCGTTAGGGGTAAAAATCATATCGGGAGTTTCAAACATACAGGAAACTTGCCAGGCTTGCGCATACCTTCTGGAGTGTGATGACATGAGTGGCTTCCATCACGTTATTATGCGATGATAGTTGGATCCCGATTCCCACTGATGAGTTGGTTTACTCCTCGGGTGACCCCGACTAATTCTTCTTTCAGGTTTGGAGGAGAATTTGAGGATACAGTGGGAGGTTTCCTGATTAGATAAAATGATTAACCATTCTGATCTAGGTTAGAGTGCACGCAGAATGTTTCTTCTCTCTCTCTCTCTCTTTTGACTGCGACCATGACCCGACCGTAGACTATAACTCAGTGACCAAGTTAACCGAACTTTCTTAAAACACTGGCTTTTTGGATTGTCTGAGTTACATACATCATTACCACTCCTTCTCTTACCCTTTGCATTTCTCCAGAACACCCCGTATCGCTACGAACATCCAATTCCATTGGATAAATCCATCGTATGGTTATATACGAACTCGAAGGAATTTCTTCGAGGATGGATTCTGGTCTGGAGAGATTGAATAGGACTATTCAGTTGTCTTTTCTTTTTACCTTCTCTCAGGTTGTGAGGGCTCCTAGGATTAGGAGAGGGTACACCTATTACGCTTATTGGATAGTCTTCTTCCAAACCATAGGCAGGTGTCGAAAGGTAGGGAATGAAGAAAACCAATTAGCCTAAGTTAGGTGTACAGAAGGTAATAAGTAAAGACAAATAAAGGGATCGGAAAGAGGGCAAAGTAAATTGCGACTGTAAATATTCACGACCAAACCATGTATTTCATCACCACTCTTACTTCACCTTTGTATTTCTCCATAACACCTCGTATCACTACGAACATCCAATTCCATTGGATAAATCCATCGTATGGTTATATACGAACTCGAAGGAACTTTTTCGAGGATGGATTCTGGTTCAGGAGAAATAGGAATAAGGTTTATTCAGTTGTCTTTTATCCTTACCTTCTCTCAGGTTGCGAGTGCTCCTAGGTGTAGGAGAGTACACCTATTATGCTTATTGGATAGTCTTCTTCCAAACCATAGGCTGGTGCCGAACGGTAGGGAAGGCAGAAAACCATTAAGCCTAACGATGATGTACAGAAGGTAACGACTAAAGACAAATAAAGAGATTTAGAGAGATGGCGGGGAAATATACGGTTACATTCATGAATCTGGATAATGGAAGAGGCATTACTAGGAATACCCGGATACCCCTTCGAAACATATTCATGTTTCAGTTTCAATGTGCATTGTTAATTGAAAGCTGATTTCCAAATTAGACACTTACTCCAGGGTATGTATTTACCAGGTATGATTCTCACATCTGTATGGTTTTACAGATAATGAGTGGGAGTAAGTTATTGGGAATTAGGTGATCATCCTCATTATATCGGAATTCGTTGTAATTGGTGATATTTGAGGAAATCGCCTGGGTACAGTTTTCAACCTACTACACACAGAGTTTGAGTTATTCAACTCAGGGCACTTATACAAAGTATTGTATATTGTCCAGTGTCCATTAGGACAAAAGGGTTGGTCCTCGTACTGTATTCTGTTTAGTTGTGACTTCTCAAGTTTTAGACAAGTGTTTCGTAGAAATACAAGGTCCAAGTTTGAGAAGTTATAGGTACAGGAATAAAGTAGAGAACCATATGTTGCAAGTATCAGGATTCTTCAAGGTGATCGAAGATGTAGATACTTGTGGTTGGTATTCAGTAGATAGTAATGGTTTTTGAGAAACTTGTTTCTTTTTCAGGTTGCTCATAATTGGATACACTCCTAAGTTGAGTAATGTTGATCGTCCTCTCTCCATTTAGTTGATATGCACTGGAGACAGATGCATGATTTGAATCTGGTTCCAATTAAATCAGTGCCTCTATTTCTATATTGCATATAGAATGGTTCGTATCTTAACGATGTTAAGGTATGGGGAGTTGTCCGGTTTATGCTTAAAACCAGACTCTGGATAACTCAAAGGCACGTTTCTGTAATGGCAGTTTGTGGGTTAACCCGGGCTTTGACGAGGGTTGACTTTCTACCATCTGGAAGATCAATAATGATATTGTTCTTGACTCGCCACATTTTTAATAAAATAGATTTTTTCAGAAAACAGTAGTGGGAGTATGGTAGAACTGGAAGTGATTCCAGAACCGCAAACGATTACGGAAAATTTAATAGGACCTAAAGATTGAATCAGGATTGACATTCCATTAGCCACTCCGTAGATATGGTGGGTAACCTCAGGCACCCGAGAGGTACTTCGGTATCATCAAGGACGGTGATAGGGAGGTTCTTGTTTACCCAGACTTGCCATTACTGTTGTTCCAGATTATGAGACCCGGCAGGAGGATTAGTATAGCGTCGTTCTAAACTAGCTTTAGAAGTACACGTGTATATGACTCTGCCAGAGGGTTGTTGTAGTCAGAGGGAGCAGCGGAAGCATAGTGGATAGTAGCTTATGTCTATTTATAGACTAAAACAGATATAGCGGAGATAGATCATCTATATTTTGATGTGACAGTCATAGGTTTTGACTTCATCAGAATAGGAGATGGATCTGTTAAGAAGGTAGTAGGGTGTGATGTCCTGGGACTTGGATGACATACACATAGTAGGAAGTGAAATTCCTACACTACGATCGGTTATACCGTGGTTGTCGCACTGTTGTTTCTCCACATAGGATATGAATATAATATCATATGTTGTTTTTTGCACTAGATGAAATGTTCGGAAGCAGCTTAAGAACATAAATGGTTATTCTAGGCATTTGATAACGGCGGCCTCCTTTGGGAGACGGTTATCATTCCAGGCTTCCAAAGTGACCCGGATGACAGAGTGACTGTCAGAGTTATAGTTTTACCTCTGACAAGGGGCGGTAGTTTGGACAGATGGTCCAAGCAGATACTGAGAGAGGCATGGCGCAGGATACTGATTGAGCTCAGTGGACGATACAGTCTAAGAAGTTTGCTGGATTTGGAGTTAACTTGTGAGCTAGGTCCCATCAGATATCCAGACATGTTCTAAGACAGGTATTGCTCATTTCGGGAGATGGTCTTCTTCGCGAACTTGAGATAAAGAGAGATATAGAAAGAAGCATCAGGGCGGATCCACTCACTGAGGCTATTTCTCGAAAGCAATAGTTTTACAAACAAGCTTTGTGAAAATGATTGGTAGAGGAGTTGGATGTTCGGTATCACACGAGCTGTGAGTACGCGACATCGCAATAATTAGCCTTAAATGCAAGTGGAAGATTGTTGGATATAGTACCCTCAAAGTCAATTATTGGATCGCAGGTACGTGATTGCAATGATTGAGGGATGACCTATACTGATATGACAGTCTTGCTCGAGATGATAGTATGCTATCTGGTTTGTCTTTATCATCGTGTACATGCTTTAGTTCACAATTGCATGTTGATAGAACCTATAGGATTCTTTCTTGACTGCCAGCAGTATGATGGCGATCATATACGTGGGAGCTGGGGTCTATAAGCACATCCTTAAAGTGTCCCTAGTCGTGGGAGTTTCGAGACAGGGCATCGATACTCCAGAGTAGACTAATGTATACAGTCGAGACCCCGACGAGGGGCGGTGGCCGGTCTCACAAGCCATTGGTGTCAGTTGGTTCACCTAAGATGTATACAGGTGCTCATTGGGTTATGAGTACACCGGACAGGACTCGCCGGAAACATGCTAGTTGGTTTATACATATCGTCAGATAGTAGTTCCCAGGTGACATATGTACAGGTTAGTCTGTCGACCTGAGATCGTCATTTGTCTCGTGTGAGTTTCCACTGTGCTTTGATTACTACCCTACCACGGCTCAAAGGAGTCGTGCAAATAGGTTTTAGTTGGGTACAGTCCCGAGCCACATGGAGGCAGTGAGCGAATCGTCAGGGATTCGTCTCTACCGGTATTGGGGGTGAGATCGCGCTGTGTTTAGGAGAGCCATTACACGAAATCCCTGACCAGGGTAATCGAGATTTACTGGTAGGTATTCCAGTAGTATCTCAGGATGTTCTGGGCTACTCTCTGACACGACTTATACAGCTATTGAGGGTCTGACGTTTACCAGCTCCCTAGGCCCGATATGCGATACTCATAGACGAACGGACCGGACTGTACGGATATTGTCACTGTCAGGCTCAATAGGGTTTCTGGATGAGTTCACTTGTCAGCTTCCCTTCCGATCAATACATCGGCAACCGTTACGTACAGCTAGTACCTCTGACGTGCTGGTGGTTATACCCAGTGCCAGTGTATTGATGAGTCATTAGAGTCCCCCACAGACAGTTTCCCAAGTTCGAGCGAAACGTTGTAGAGGCCGTATGGATATATGGCGGGGTTCGATCATACTCGTGCACTTGTGCACGGATCAGGATCGGACGGATAATACTAGCGGGCTTTGGTTTAAGCCGGATCATAGTATTATTGTGTAGGAATATTTTTTTTGTCTCTTTGCATTCGTATTCGGTCGGAATACAAATGCGGGTATATATTTACAGTTGAGGGGTAATCTCGTAATTCATTACGGAATTACTTTCGGTGTTGCCAGTTTTTTTTCCGTCTTAAATATCTTGATTCATGTTAAATGGAAATTGTGAGCATTGATTTTGACCTTACATGGCATTCCCCAATTTTTTATTTGGGCACTCCCTTCACCGTTTTTTTCCCGAATTCTGGGGCTGCCATCCTCACTTGGTTTATAGAAGGGAATGGGTTTTTGGTGACTCACATGTGTGCATTAAATGGGTCATGGTGTGAGGTGTTCTATTATTTTTTATCACCTTTTGTTTTTGAGTGTGGGAGACTTCTGGCAGGGTTTTTTTTTGTGTTGTTCCTGTGGCTGCCCATGTAGTGAGGAGATTTGATTTGGGTTGATTAATTCTTTATCTTGGACTTCATCAAAAAACCTAGAGAACATTCCCTCCTCTTGCTAAAAGAAAAATCCATGGCTCACGGTACCATCCAAATAGCAACTCCGATTTACCTCCACCTATTCGCTCGGGCATCATGAGACAAAATATTCCACACTCTCTCTACTTCATTTCTGAACATGTCGGCTAGCAAATTTCATGTCCGAGTTGCCTCAGTTCGAGGCGGGAGCCCGTATAAAGATTCTTCAACGTGGTGCCGCCTCAACGGGCGTGATCGGGGAGCGGACTTCATCGGCGCAGCAGCGAGGAGTTTGGCGCAGAGATTAAAGACCGAAGGACACGGATCGATCGGTATAATTTTCAAACTCTTTTAAATATTGCTAGTTTACGGTTAATGGAAAGATCCGGGTATTTGGGTCGCGGTGGCGCCGGTTCCGTAAAAAGTTTTTATTCCGCATTTGGCGTCGTTTGGACGGCCGGGGCGCCGCCGTACCCCAACAGTCGGTAATTGCCATGACGCGCACGACCTACATACATACATGATATTGTATTGGGCATGGATAGTTGAGATAGTTACTCTTATTCCATTTCACGTATACCTTGCAATAGCTACCTGTATATCATGCATACATATTGACATGTACACCTATATATCTTGCTATAGTTGCATACACCTTAAGGGGTATTGTATTAACATGTAGATACTTAAACCTTGCTACAATTACATGTACACCTCATATGATGCTGCACTTGTTTTCGGAGGATTTGGGAACCGCATGATATATTTTAAAGCTGGATTCATTTAAAAGAGCGGCTTTCCCTTAATATGCTCATCTGGTTGTTTTATGTTGCATATATCAGTTTTCATGAATTTACGCATTGAGATATGCATTTCATGTGGTTTATGGATTTGAGAACCGTGGGAGTATTTCAAGAAAACTATGTATTGTTTGAAAACCCGGTTTCTCTTGATATGATATTTCAGTGCGTCCACCATGTGATTTCTCGGTTCTGAGATTTGGCTTGTGATACCCGATTCGAGGAGCGGGAGGCACCGTCTGCGGGTATATGGTGGACCCAGTATGGTACCTCGGGGCAGTGGTGATTTCGTGGTGTTGACGATAAGCCTGACAGAGGGACCACTACCTACCGGTGATTGTATTTGGACTCGATGGTTATCGTGGGGATACCGACCGGAGTGATGTACGACATATCGTCAGGGCCAGTCGTGGTGACAGCGCCTGAGTTATGAGAATTTGCGTGTCGATGCTAGACACGGGTTTCATGATGTTTAGAGTGTCGGTGTTTGACACTCAGATTTCCATGATTTTTACGTATCGTCGGTGGACATACGTGGTTGATATCCTCACACACACACACACAGGTATATGTTTTCATAATATTTTGGGTGTCGATGTTAGACACTCAGGTTCCATAAGACTTACAGGATGTAAGGGCCGATCTGAGGATGCGGTGCCTGAGGATGATGGGATTTGATGTGTCAGTGAGGGACACTGGGGGTTTTTCCATGCTGTTGATTTTTGCATGAGGTTTTATATTATATCATCCCACGCTCAGGATTATTTTTTATATGCATTGCTTCATGTAGTTATAGTACCCTAATGATGTACCTTTACATGATTGTTGCATATTCATATGGTCATACTAATGCTATCGGATTACATGTGATAGATTAATCGCTATTCGTGCATACTTGCGATTACAGTATGATGTTAATTACTATTCACGAGTTGGCAAATCACCCCCGTTGTGCCACAGTGTTTTGCAGGACTTACCCTCAGAGTAGTCGCGGTAAAGCGTCCTGTCATCTCTACTTTTGCGAATACCGCTACGGTTGGCTGTGAGGCCTTTGCTTTTAGGTGGATTTGCGGTTATCTGTTTGTACATTTTATATCTTTTTGTTGGATCTAGTATTCTCCATCTACCACTTCTTGTATTTGACTTAGAGACGAGTTGGGAGGATTCAGTGTTGTATTATTATTTTGGTGACTTTGGGTGTCGTGCTTGTGGGAGCCGGTTTTGTTGAAAAGTTTTACTTCTTTATGCAGTTTTCTTTTATATTTCTTCGCTTCGGCATCGTATATATGCTTGTAGTAGTTGTCTCCGCCGATGAGCGTGATTTGCTCCCGTTTGGGATGCTTTATATATTATCTATATTGTACCCGTTTTCGGGGCTAGTTTTTACAAAGGAGATGCTGCCAAAATTTTCAAGAAAGAAAACTAAAGTTAATAATTTTTACTTAAGATTTTCTGAATGTTTTAAACTATGTTTTTCTCCATTTATCCCTTTTGGGTGGTTTAGATTTCTGGGTTTCGGCTTACTTAAATTACGTACGCCTGTAGACGTTACGTGGTTTAAGGGCCGGTCATGTGCCTAATTTTGAGTCGTGACAACTAGTCTACTCTGGAGTATCGATACCCTGTCTCGATAATCCTACGACTAGGGATCTGTGTAAGGATGTGCTTGTAGATTATCCAGCCCCCACTAGTGTGACTGCCATCACAACGCTGGTAGTCAAGCAATGATCCTAAGGGCTCTATCAATATGTATCAGCGATAAGTTAAAAGAAACATATACACGTAGTAAGATAGATACAAACCAAGTAGCATACTACTATATCGAGCAAGACTGTCAAAAATCCGTGTATATATCCTAAGCTTCCAAAATATAATATACAAACTAGTACTTTACAATAATGGCATCTAGGGCATATTACACTAACAATCTCCCACTTGCACTAAGGCCATGTGCTGGCATATCGTAGACCTATCATCTCGAATAGCCTCTCGAACTGCGTCTGAGATATTGCCTTTGTGAATGGATCTGCTGTGTTTTCCTCGGTATCAACTCTCCGCATCTCGATCTCCCGGCGATCCACGATCTCTCTGATCAGGTGATACCGCCTCAAGATGTGTCTGGACTTCTGATGGGACCTGGGTTCCTTTGCTAAAGCTATAGCCCCGTTGTTGTCATAATACAGAAGTATTGGATCAACAATGGACGGAACCACCTGAAGTTCTGTTAAGAACTTACTTATCCAGACTGCTTCTTTTGCGGTATCTGAAGCTGCAATATACTCCGCTTCCATTGTCGAGTCAGCAATGGTGTTCTGCTTGGAACTCTTCCAACAGACCGCCCTTCCATTGAGGGTAAAGACATAACCTGACATGAACTTAGAGTCATCCTTGTCACTCTGGAAGCTGGAGTCGGCAAAGGCCTCAATCTGGAGGTCTTTTCCGCCGTAAACCAAGAACATTTCCTTAGTCCTTCTCAGTTACTTGAGAATGTTCTTTACTGCTATCCAGTGTTTCTCCCCAGGGTTTGACTGATACCGGCTTATTACGCTTAGTGCATAAGCTACATCTGGTCTGGTACACAACATCGCATACATTATAGAGCCTACCGCAGAAGCGTAAGCTATAATAAACATGCGATCCCTTTCTAAATTAGTCTTGGGAGACCTCTCTTTGGAGAGGGTGATTCCGTAACAAGCCGGTAAATTACCGTGCTTTGAATCTTCCATACTGAATCTTTTCAGTATAGTGTCGATGTACCTGGACTGTGAATGTCTTAACATCCTCTTAGATCTATCACGATAGATCTGGATCCCCGGAATGTAAGAGGCATCACCCAGGTCTTTCATGGAGAACCTTTGTGACAAGAACCCTTTGACAAATTGTAGCATAGGAATGTCATTTCCTATCAAGAGAATGTCATCCACGTACAAGACGAGGAATACAACAGTTCGTGCTAAAATTTTACTATAAATGCATGGCTCATCTGGATTTTTGATAAAGTCAAATTGTTTGACCATCTCATCAAAACATATGTTCCAACTCCGCGATGCCTGCTTTAGTCCATAGATGGACTTAAGCAACTTACACACTTACCCGCTGCTCCCACTCTGAATGAAACCCTCTGGCTGGTCCATATAGACGCACTCTTCCAAATTTCCATTTAGAAATGCGGTTTTTACGCCCATCTGCCAAATCTCATAATCGTGGAAGGCAGCAATGGCAAGAAGGATCCGAATGGATTTGAGCATAGCCACTAGAGAAAAGGTTTTATCATAGTCCAAACCAGGTCTTTGATGAAATCCTTTTGCAACAAATCTAGCCTTATAGGTTTCTACCTGTCCATCTACACCAATATTCTTTCTGAAAATTCATTTGCAGCCTACGGGTTTTACCCCTTCTGGAGCAATGTCCAAAGTCCATACTTTGTTGGTGTACATGGACTCCATCTCAGTCCACATTGCATCCAACCATTTTACTGAGTCTTTGCTCTGAATGGCTTGCTGGAAGTTAGTTGGCTCATCATTATTAATGATGCAATCTTGTCTATCCCTGTCTATGAGAAAACCGTAGTATCTCTCGGGCGGATGAGACAGCCTACTACTCCTGCGGAGTGGCGCGAGATTGCCCTGTTTTTATGAAACTTCTGGTTCCATCAAGCTTTCAGTAATAGCTTGTGGTTTTGGAATTTCTTCCAGTTCTATTGCGCTCCCACTAATTTCTTTTTCAAAAATTGATGTTCCAAAAAGTGGGCATGACGAGAAACAAAACATTTTTGTTCCTCTGTGTAATAGAAAAGATACCCCCTGGACTTCTTTGGGTATCCCACAAACTTACACAGTACTGAGCGCACCTCGAGCTTGTCTGCATGTTGCTTTTTAACAAAAGCTGGGCATCCCCATATCTTCAGATATTGAAGATAGGGTTTCTTCCCACTCCACATATGATATGGTGTGGTAGGAACAGTCTTGGTAGGAACCTTGTTCAAAAGATATGCAGCTGATTCAAGTGATAGCCCCAGAATGATTGCGGTAACTCAGTGTTACTCATCATGGAACGTACCATATCCAATAGGGTTCGGTTCCGTCTCTGCTATACACCGTTGTGTTGTGGTGTGTATGGAGGAGTAAGCTAAGAGAGAATTCCATTCTCTTTTAGGTAATCCAGGAACTCGGCACTCAAGTATTCACCACCTCGATCAGATCTCAGTGTCTTGATACTTTTGCCGGTTTGTTTTTCCACTTCATTCTTATATTCTCGGAATTTCTCAAAGGTCTCGGATTTATGTTTCATCAAGAAGACATGTCCATACCTAGAGAAATCATCCGTAAAAGTAATGAAATATGAATAACCACTTCTTGCATGTGTAGACATTGGACCACACACGTCGCTATGTATTAGTCCTAATAGCTCGCTCGCTCTTACTCCGTGTCCAGTGAACGGAGTCTTTGTCATCTTTCCTTTGAGACATGATTGACAAGTTGCATAAGATTGGTATTCGAACGGATCCAAATATCCTTCTTTATGTAACTTGGTCAACCTTGTTTCGTTGATGTGACCTAGTCTACAATGCCATAAGAAAGCATGATTTCTTTTTGGAGTCTTTCTTTTATGTGTGTTCTGAACATTGAAAATTTATAGTTGGTTTAATACGTATATATCGTTGTTTAGAGTACCTGACTCAATCAGACTATGATTAAGGTGGATGTTTACGACATCGCTTACAAATGTAAAATCATAACCTTCTTTAGATAACAAAGATACAGAAATGATATTACAAGTCAAACTAGGTACATAAAAATAGTTTCGCAAAACCAAAATATATCCACTCGTCAATCCAATGTGATATTCCCTTACGAACACAGCATCCATGCTCGCTCCGTTAGCAACCCTAAGGGTCATATCACCGGTCTTCAGAACTCTATGGTTTCTCAGCGCCTGCAAAGAATTATAGATATGAGATCCTGATCCAGTATCCAATACACAGGAAGTAAAGTTCATTGACAGACAGTTTTCAATTACAAACACGCCTGAAGCCGAAGCCACAACTTACTTCGGATCCTGGTTCTTGGCCTTCCAAGCCCTGCAATTTTTCTTCCAATGGACTTTCTTACGACAGTAGAAGCATTCTTCCTTTCCTACTGTCGGCCCCGCTACCTTTGCCTTGCCCTTTGCTTCCACCTTACTGACACCGCCTCTCGGTTTGGTGGGGGCCTTCTTCTTCTTTCCTTTGGCTTTCACCTTGGATCTAGAAGAGGAAGCTCCACCAACAAGTAGAGCAGGTGTTTCTCTGGCTTTCGGCAGGGTGCCCTCAGCACTTTTCAACATGTTGAGGAGTTCCGGAAGTTCAAATTTTTTACCTTGAATATTAAAATTCAAGATAAACTGGACGTAGGTGGGAGGGAGGGGCTGCAGAATTAAGTCTGCATACAGCTCATTCTCTAACGTGGTCCTGAAGTCCGCAAGCTCCTCAATGTAGCTAATCATCTTAAGGACGTGTTCCCCTACAGATGATCCGACGGCCAACCTCGTCTAAAATAACTTCTTTGAGGTCTCGTATCTTGCGATACGAGATTGCTCTCCATATAATTCCTTGGTATGGAAGAATATGGACTCTAGATCCATATTCCCGTTCCGCCTCTGATGTTCATTGTCCATCGAGGTCAGCACGAGGCACTTAGCCTCCGCGTAGTCAATCTCTCAGGTCTTAAGGATTTCCCTATCCGCGACGCTGAATTCTGGACCTAGGACGGCGGGGGCTTTAGTAGTGAGGATATACCCCAATTTGTCATACGTGATTGCCATCTTGACATTCCTGAACCAATTTTTGTAGTTTGGTCATGTCAATATATATTTATCTAATAGTAACTTAAGGCCCGTCATCTTTGGTTGCTGCAGTTATAAAAGAGAGAAGAAACACTTTAGCATGATGCTCTTGCAAGTTTAGATTGGTTTTTAGTTTATCTAAACAGGATGGCTTCCACTTTTTTTCGAATCCTTCCTCAAAGCATAAAAGAAGAATTAGTCAGGATTAATCTCACCGTACAAAACTTGCTTAACCTTTCAGTCAGGCTAGTGTCGGTACTTCGAGGGAGGTTTTACGACGCTTTCGCGAAGTTCCTTAATTAAATAACCTCATTTCCGTGGAGGCGTAGCCCCGCTAACACTGTTCTAGACACCTGCTTGGTTTATATTATTGATCGTTAAGTGAAAAAATCTCCCGAGGAGTAGCATATACTCACAGTAGGATCGGGACTTTGTGTAATGGTTTTCCGAACACAGCGCGATATCAACCCCCAATACCGGAAGAGACGAATCCTATCTAACCGCCACTGCCTCCAACTGCTTCGGGACTGCACCCAACTACTACCTGTTTGCACGACTCAGCAGAGCCGTGGTAGGGTAGTAATCTAAGGACAGTGGAAACGCACTTGAGGCGAAGTAGGAGTGTCAAGTCGGCGGACTAAGCTGTACTCATGACACCTGGGAACTGCTACCTGACGATAAGTATATTACCAACCAGCAGTTCCCCACGAGTCCGTCCAGTGTAACTCATAAGCCAATGAGCACCTGCATACTATCTCCAGTACGACGTACTGATGGCTGTGGGACAGATCATCTCCCCTCCTGGGATGAGAAGCGTATACACTAGTCTACTTTGGAGTATCGATGCCTTGTCTCGATAATCCTGCGACTAGGGACCTGTATAAGGATGTGCTTATAGATTACCCAGCCCCCACTAGTGTGACTGCAATCACAACGCTGGTAGTTAAGCAAAGATCCTAAAGGCTCTATCAATATGTATCAGCGATACGTTAAAAGAAACATATACACATATTAAGATAGATACAAACCAAGTAGCATACTACTATATCGAGGAAGACTGTCATAAATCCGTATATATATCCCAAGCTTCCAAAATGTAATATAAAAACTAGTACTATACAATAATGATCTCTAGGCCATATTACACTAACAGGGCCGGCCGGATATTTCAGTCGACCCAGGGGTACGGTCAACCAAGTAATGAATTTCTTGTATTGATACTTGCACAAACGCTAGCTCCCGCTACTCGTCTATTAAAACTCTAAAAATATACTCAAATTCAACTCCAATCAACAAAAACAAGTTCCAAATCAAATTTCGCCAATCATTTGACTCACTTAGAATTGAATCTTACTTAGAATTGAATCTAAGATTTTCTAAGGGCTCGTTTCATGATTAGAGGTGGTTTGTTTCATTGAGTTGGGTTTTGATTTTCTTGACTTGTGAGAATAAGCATAGTAACATGTTTGTTATTTAAGCCCAACTTGCTAATTTGGTATTTGTATGAAGCTTGAGATGAAATGATTGATTTCATTTTTTTATCATCCCATCTCATTGAAAGAAAAGGATTTAAGCCAAGTCTTCAAGGCTTGTCTTAGGCTAAGTTAAGATCAATGTCGGATTTTTTAATATTAAAAAATGAAGAGATAAAGTTAAGGTTAGCATCTTTTCCAAGTCAAGAAAATGAAACCCAATGTCAAGTTTGTGTAAAACGATTATAAGACTCAAAACATCCCAACTCAAGTGTTATTATCCATCAAACAAACATTAGATCGATAGCTTATGGGGACAATAACACCCTTGACTAATCGTACAATTCAATTCAATTATTTTTTTCTTTTGCAACAAAATAAGCCCTAGAGGGAGGGATATCTGTATGTAATTTCATTAAGGCTAATCATTTAATTAACATGTTACCAATAATATCACTAGTATTTTGCACGTGCCATGTATATGCATATATCTGGAACAACATATGAAAGCGTATGTAATTTTTTTTTATCCTGAACATTATATGAAATTTCTAAAGATATGTATAGTTTGTTTCCAAATTTAAATTAAATGAATGCGGTAAGTGGTAATATTAGAACTGAAAATTTTATGAGTTATACAAAATAACAAAGAAATAGAGGTTTATGTATAAATTTGTATGACATGTTTCTTTTTGGGTTACTTGAGCATGAGAAAAATTGTGTAATTTGCAATGTAATGAATGAGAGAGAGAGAGAGAGAAAGAAGGCTGTTGGATTTTCATTTTCTTATTTTAATCTTTTATGGTGGATACGGTGGACATTTTCAATGCTCCGCCTAGGCCAGGCAGATGAGACGAGTCAGGACGGCTCGCCTCGCGACTCCCCTGTCAGGCGAGACGAGCTGGATTCGCCTCGTCGGACAAGCGATGTGGGGCGAGACGAATTGCTAGACCCTAAAACTCAAAGTAACTCGTCTCGCCGACTCGCATGGACGACTCGCAATTCAGGCGGATCAGGAGGGCTGCTAGTCTGATTTTAATTTTTATAAAATAAAAGAAAATTTGACTAAAAGATTAAAATAAACAAATAAATAGACTAAAATAAATGAAATGTAAACTAAATTTTTTATCAATGTAAATCAAATAACAATTAAATAATACAACTTATAGCCGTTACGAGGCGAGGTGAGCAGGGATGAGCACGGTTCGGTTTTCGACAAAAAATTTCGAACCGAAACTTTCGTTTCGGTTTATTCGACGGTTCGATTCGGTTTCGGTTTAATTTCGATTCTTTCAATTAATATAAAAACTTATCAATTATTACCCTAAAATTTAAATAAAAACACTTGATCAAAACTAATACCGAAACAAACAATTATTGCTAAAATTTGAGAAATTAATTCTACAAATTAATTGATATAATATAATATGGTATTAAATATGTAATAGGTATGTTTGAAATTGTTTATATATACTATTGTTAAATAATTAATTGCATATGATAAAAAATTATTGTGCACCCATATTATTTTCATCCAATATTCACCCTTTGGTTTGGTTCGGTTATTATTTATTGGTTTTCGGTTGGTTTTTCGTTCCGGATCGGTTCTTATTTATTGGTTTTCGGTTGGTTTTTCGTTCCGGATCGGTTCTTGCTCATCCCTAGAGACGGGACAAATTTGTGGGAATCCGACCGTTTATAGCCATTGATTGTGGATCTTAAGACGAGATGTGGCAAATTCGACCGCTAGCGTAAGAAATCGAGGCAGGTCGAAGCGAGGCGAGATGAGTCGACTCATTTATAGTCGTTGGAACTCGCCAACGGCTACTTAAACGAGTAATCTAGTGATTCGGCGAGGCGAGACGAGCTGAGTTGTAACAAGGCAACATTGGATTTTTTGCTAACCCACTCATCTCATCTACCTCACCTGGACGAGATGAGTTGACTCGCCAGCCCGTCCACGTCACAACGAGACGAGCAAAAGTCGTCTCGTGGCGAGGCGAAGCAAGACGAGACGGCTATGAGTCGCTTCCTAGTTCAATCTTGGCTATTGGAATTTTATCATTTTTCTATTTTTTATTTTATTGATTAATTAAATCATCTAAAGACTTACCTTAAAGTTGTAAAAATTCAGGTGCATCCCATTAAAACAAAAAAAGAAAAAAAAAGAAAACGTTAGTTTAAAGGAAGGAGCATAATTCTTCTAATTTAGGCGCTCGCAAGCCCAATTAACACTAAGCTCAATTATCAACACCCAAAATATCCGGCGCCATGTCGGGCGACCAATCAATCTCCACCGTCCATTTTTAAAATTCACAACAAAAAACCCCACTCCAAAATTCGAAATTTCCTCGACAACGACGTCTCTTTCGGCGGGGATTTCAAAAAAAAACCAAAAAAGCAGCGCCTTCTCTTTATTTAAAGATTTAGTTTATCAATCAATTTTCGTGTTTACACCAAAAAAGCATTTTGGCGTGACCTTTTCCTCTCAGGCGCTGTCCTTTTCTCATTATTACAATTTTATTTTATTACTACTATTTTCGTGGGAAATGGATTTAAGCGGATTTGATAGAGGCAAGTGGCGTCCGCTGCGCAAACGGCACGCCGTCTGATGCCGGCAGAGCCCTGGGATAGCGACGTGTGCCTTTTGCATGTCAGCGTGCCGACAGAGATGTAACGGCCGTTAGATTTAACGGGTGGGGGTTTTCTGAGGTTTTTGTTGGGAACGACCACGTCAGTGAGAGAGATTCAGATTCCAGTGGCTCCCCTGATGGGGTCACCGCTTCGCCTTCAACGGCAAGCAAGTGGTGGCGGCGGCGTCACTCTCGGGGGTTACTGTCACCGCTCTCCAAACATGACTGGGTTTTTGGGCGGCATTGAATTTGAGAATCCTAAGATGGGGAGGGTGATTTAGCAAAGTTACCGCTGTTATGTGTCCGCTCATAAGTAAATAAATAAGCACGTGGACACCACGAACTTTGCCCGAAAAATCCATCTATTTCGCTGTCTTTCCTGTCCGGTTGCAACACACTTTGGTTTATCAAATAATATCTTAACCTTCCGATTAGCTCCTTCTATTTTTTAGAAGGAGATCAACTTGTTGCCCAAAAGATCACCAATAAATTGACACGGTCAAAGAATTCTCTATCGATCTTTTCTCCGGATGAAAATTCGACTTTCGTTTTAAATGTTGGAATTAACCGATATAAACTCAAAAAGAAATAAATATAGAAGAATAATTTTAGGATCAGTTAAAACATCAGGACACTTTGCATTAAAAAAAACCCACCATGGTAAAATTATAGTAGTTGTATATGTTCATATATGCTAGCATTTTACAAGTATGATACATATGTATGTATATTAACACATGTGTCGGAAAAATAAATGCAAAAGACAAATTTAGATTATAAAGAAAGGGGCAAAAAGAGAGACAGAGAGACATGAGACCGACAACTTGTTGAGTGAGGATAAGTTGAAGATGTTTTGGTTTGTATTTGAATTTTTTTTCAAAAATGAAAAGATGACATGCTACTCTCTCAAGTTTGAGTTATACAGGTAAGGATTTTTTCAATGGCTTTATTCTATAATCAACAGGGGAAAAACCAATCTTGAGTCCTAATCAATTAGGAGAAGTAATTAATTAGACAATGAAAGTGGATTAGTAGTTTAGATTATTGATAGAAGCAAATGTGAATTAAAAAATTTGAACGGCCAGCAACCCTCACTGTGTTGGTGTGGTTGTAACGTTTTCCATTTCCAAGCCATCGACATGTTTTGGTAAACTACTTCTCTTACTCCTATTAGCCCCCTAGTCCTTGATTAAATAATCCCCATTTGACTCCTTGTCCTGCCTAATTTGCAGTTGCAGTTGTAATTTAATATTAGTATTTTAAAAATCTATCAACTTGTACACATCGTGTGAATCTTTTATATTTTCCCTCCAAATAACATATTTCAATTGCTGTGATCTTCTTTGCGGTGTAAACATACTTTAAAACGATTTATACATGTCACAGTATTCTAAAATATATCGGTCATGCTGTAAATGTAAAAAGGTTAATTACGCAACGAACACTGCCGTATCGAAGAATGTAAAACAACAAATTTGCTGCGATCAATCCCACACATGGTTTTTCTCCATCTAAAAGTCCCCATCAACTCTATAATTTTAATATAATTAGATTAGATCATCACTTGATAATTAATAAATATGCCCCGAAATTGAAGGACACAAATGGCGAGTTAATAGGGGGAAGAGGCACAAATGTACTAATCACCAACAAAAGGGTAACAAATCAACGGTCAGATTAGGTTTAGGGTTTCCGTCTTCAAACCTTCATCCTTTTGTTTTAAAAAATTATTATTTTATAAAAATTTAAATAAATAAAAAATTGCGTCCCTCTCCTCTCTGATAAAAGCCACATCTTGAGGCCGGACACTTCCTATATTTTTGCTTCCATTTCCTTTCGAGCCCAAAACCCTAATTCGAGGGAAACCCTAACCCTAAAATGATGGAGAAAGAGTTCGACTCCGGCGAGTTCTGGCTCCCCGCCGACTTCCTCTCCGACGACTTTTTCGCCGGCGAAGAGAAGGTCAACGACGTCGAGAGCGATGAAGACGACCCCAACATCTCGAGCTTGACCCATCAACTGCGTACCCAATCGCTCCTCAAAAGCGAAGCGCCAAAGCAGGTATTCAAGCTTAATTTCTTAAGGTTTTGCACGATTTGCAAGATTTAGGGACTAATTTGAGAAAGTTACCTTTTGTTGTTGTTGTTATAGAGCTCGTTGATGGCGACGTCGCCTCAGTCGACTCTGTGTGGGATCGGGAGCTGGTCGTTCAACTCGAGCAACGGCAGCCCTGAGGTGCCGTCGACGCCGTTTCAAAACCCTAGAAAAGACGACGCTTTGGATCTCCTCTATGCTGCTGCTGGCCAAGTCGAGAGGTTAGGGTTACCGAATCAACGCATGGGGTATTCCCCAAATCAAGATCTAATCCAGCAACAGCTTCAAGCAGCTCGAGTATGTTGATTATCAAATTTAACAAAAAACAGTTCAAATTTTCTTCCATTGATTTTTTGCTTATTTTTTGTGTTTTGGGGGATTTTTTAGTTTTATCAGCTGAAGAGGCAGCAGCTGCTGAAGCAGCGGCAGCGGCAGCAGCAGATTAACGCCGTTTATGGACGGCAACGGAGCGGAATTGACGGCGTCAGGCCGCAGGGCTTGTCCATCTCAGCATGGCCGCCGTTGCAGAAGCAGCAGCAGCATAACGGCGCTGGGATGACGGCCGTTTTCCTTAACGGCGGAGGACGCCGGCCGGCCGGCACAGGCGTTTTCTTGCCTCGACGCGGTGGGACCCCCAACGAACCCCGCAAAAAGCCCGGTAACTTATTTTTATAATTTTCTTTTATATTTGGGATTTCATGATAATTTTTTTGTTCTCATTATTTTTAATTAATTTTTTGCAGCTTGCTCCACTGTTTTGCTACCCGCAAGAGTGGTCCAAGCTCTCCATTTGAATATTGAGGATATGGGTGTTCCTCATGTGGGGCAAAATGTTAATTTTGTGCTCGATCATGGTAATTTTTCACATTTTTTAGGGTATATTACACTAAAATACCCATGATTGTTAACGGTATTTGAAGAGGTATTATTGGAAACCCATGATAGTTAAGGGTATTTTAGTGTAACTTACCCCTTTCTTTTTTATCTCTGGCAAATAAAATAAATTTTTGGTTGATTTTTGAATGAAAATTTATTTGCAGAAGCTGTGAAGGGCAGAAGGAACATGAAGAAAAATTATGCAGCGGTGGTAGCTTCAAGCCCAAGCCTAGAGATGCGGCTGCCAAAAGAATGGACTTACTAATTAAAAAAGAGCTAACAATTTTACTAGTATTTTTAGTAGAAATGTTAAGAAAATGATTATAGTTAAGCAGAATTCTTATTAGCAAAACAATATTGGTAAATTTTTTTGTGAAGGGGAAGTGTAAAGGATGATAGGGGTATGAAATGAAATGAAATAATGTTTGTGTTTAAAAAGTGATGGGGGTATTTTGTAATAACATGTGGGTTCTTTTTGTTTTGGGGACCTCTTAATGTAAGCTGCAGGCAGGGTTGGTCATGTAATGGAAAATAAAGGAAGTTGAAAGGTTTATGTAATGAATGAAATTGGAGTGTTTTCTTAATGTTTTTTGTGTTTACAAGTTTGGGAAAATGATGGGGGCCTTTTTTGGGTCGTGTATGAAGGATGATATGTGAACCTTTTTTAGTGGGACATTCCTAAGAAATGATGTTGATATTTGTAATTTAAAGCTATATTTTATCGAGAGGTTTGCATTCATGTGACGAAGCTTGTTTGTGTTGAGCTGTGGGGCTCAATGAGATTATGGCTTAAGCGTGGAGGCCTCGATTAGTGTACGTGCCTTTCTTTTATTCTGTGCCGATTGCTTTTGCTTGTTTTATTTTTGAGGCGTGCTTCTTTTTCCTTGCCTTTTTAACCTATGCAAACACGCATATACAAGTATGAAATTTTTGGCCTTTTTCATTTCATCGGAGAGAAAATATATTGCTTTCCCTTTGGGTTTTGGCATCAAAATAATAATGCACTGTATTTTGGGTTATAATGTTTCAACCAAACCCGAAATTTTATCAAATAATATAAACTTATCCGGACGGGTTCGCGTAGGTATTTCATGTTCGGAGAACCCTATATCTGCGGGCGGATCCGGTTGGCTATACATCCCTGGTTGGCTATACATCCCGGTTGTACATGTTGGACCTTATAACAATTAATCTTAATAAATAAGTATTTTAGTCCAGAGTTGTTAGACAAGCCAAAAGGATCAAAGTTTAGGTCGTGCATGTCCGTTTAACTATTTAAGCAAGCTTAATAACTTGTTCAAGTTCATTTCGTTTATTTGTCGAACGTGTCCGATCCAAGCCTTATGCTTTTTCTAAGCTTGTTTAAAATCTATAAAAAGTAGTAAATATTAGGACAGTATATGAGATAATCATATTGGGATGCAATATTATGTGGCAAATTGAGCAGTGAGAAATAT
This sequence comes from Agapanthus africanus, assembly GCA_030015575.1. Taxonomy (NCBI): domain Eukaryota; kingdom Viridiplantae; phylum Streptophyta; class Magnoliopsida; order Asparagales; family Amaryllidaceae; genus Agapanthus; species Agapanthus africanus. Next base: position 559,962,790 of record CM057340.1, read on the forward strand.
GATTATTATATTTAGAAAATAAACGAATTCAAACTTTGTTTAGTCGTATTCCAGCCCAAATTTAAACTTTTGAATATCTAAATTCTTAATATTATAGCATAAAAATATTTGACTCAATTTTTCTTATGATCTCAGTCTCGATTTGACATCAACATTTAACATCAACTGGTTACTAATTATGATTTAAATTGAAGATAATATTGAATAACATATAAATTATGAGAGTCTAAAAAAACCTTAAAAAATCAGTACTCGAGTTTGCTGTATTATGTTTGTTCGTTTATTTCGTTGTGTTGAGATTTTTATTCAAGATCGGCTCGTTGAGTTATTTGAACGAGTTTTCAACGAACCGATCCCGAACCAAGGTTTGATCTTTTCTTACAACCCTTTCTTAAGTGGTAACACACACCGTTCATGGTCAATTTTTGGGAATTAGTGGGTTTAAAAAAATTAGCAATATGGTGTTAGGTACGTGATTAAAGCTATATAGCATAAATTAACTAAAACCGCATTTTAAGAGAACCGCACTTTAAAAGTGAGGTTTTAAATACTTGCAAGTTTTAAGCTGCACTTACAAGTCTCAAAACTTGCAAGTGTAGCTTAAAACCGCATTTAAAAGTGCGGTTTTAAGCTACACATCAAGTTTTAAGCTGCACTTGCAAGTGCAACTTAAAACCGTTTTAAATACTTGCAAGTTTAAGTTGCACTGGCAAGTGCTCAAAACTCTCAAATATGGCTTAAAACCACATTTTTAAAGTGCAGTTTTAGTTAAATTCTGCTAGAACTTAATAATCACGTCCCAACAATATATTGCTAAATACTTTTTTCCCACCCCATTCAACTATTTTAATTTTAAAAAATCGTTAATTCTCAAAAATTATCCCACCATTCATTTATTTAAAGGTCTGAGTTACGTCTAGATACATTTTGCTTATGGTAACAACAATTATAGTGATGATTTTAATAAGTTTTGTAAGCTACCATACTGGGACCCAAAGATACCAACTACATCATCAACAATATTCTCTCACATTTAAATTATATACAACAGGATTCTTTGGGATCCATCTGTTTGTAAATTGTAGTATAAAATGCTTGGTTGAGATGTCGGAATCTTTGCAAAATAAAAATTGCAGCTTGCAAAATTTTCCCTTCCTTCTCCATGTGAGGACCATGTTCATGTTCTAGAATAGACGCTCGAACAACCACTCGACCCGGATTTTGATTAGATTCATGCATGGTAAGAAAACTATTTTTTTTTTGCAGCAATAAATAGTATTATATTTTCTATAAACAAAACAATTAGTTTCTGGTAATATGATATTTTTAAAGCCACTTGTCAATAGAAGAGGAAAACAGACTTACCTTAGTTTTGGGAAGTTATTATGAATATACAACCGAAATAACTATTTACTGGTAAGTAAAACCATCAGGAAAAACAATATAAGTCGATCAGTATAACTCATAACTCGTCGGCTAAGAGGAAATCATACTTGAAAATTACAAGTAGCGAATACCTTTGCGGCGGTCATTTTACATTTTTAAAATCCCGAGAACACCGCTTACGTACATTGGGCATGCAAGAGTTATTAAGTACACAATATATATATATATATATATATATATATATATATATATATATATTTTCACATTTATGCATAGGTTTACCAAATACATCGGCCAATATCCCTTCATGTGGGGTTACGTTACAAACATAATGCTTGGACGTAACTGCTAGTTGATGGGAGGATGAGACGTCAACAGAGACTTGCACTTATGTATCGTGTAGGGATTCACACTATACATGGGGTCGATTTTGCGGGGTTTCATTATCACTACTACAATAATCACTTGCCCCTACAGATTTAACCGTTGGGAATACCACTGCCACATATCTGTAGGAACATAAAATTCCTCTATAGGTCCAAAGGCCGCAGGTGCAAGTCTTCGTTCTGAACATACCCTTATGGAATAATAATTGCCTCTACGTCATAATCCGTAGGGATATTTATCCCTACGGATTATTCCGAAGGGACATAATCTTTATTTAGTTTATCTGTTTATAAAATAAAATACTTGTCTCTACGGATTTATCCGTAGGGCCTGATAAACGCCCCTACGAATCTGTCCGTAGGGCCTGATAAATTCCCCTACGGCTTAAGCCGTAGGAGCAAGTTTTGCCTCTATTACTGAGTTCATAGGGACAAAATATCATAATATCTGATATTTTGTCTCTATAGAGAAATGTGTTGCCCCTACGGCTTAAGCCATAGGTGCAACGGTTATCCCTACGGAGTAATCCGTAGGGACATTATGTCAGTTTTTTTTTATATAAAAACGGGCTTCCCGTTTTTTTCCCGCCATGTGCACAATAATATATATATATATATATATATATATATATATATATATATAGCCAAATACAGAAATATTCATAATCAACAACTTACTCATAATATATAAAAGAAATAAATAAACAGAATACGAAATCAATCTAAAATTATCGTGAACATACAAACAACCATAAATATCGTCCAAAATATATACAATATGTATCAGATAAGTACATACATCCTCAAAAATATAAATAAAGCCATCCTAACCCGGTCCAGCTCTTCCACATCTGATAATAGCCATAATCTGCCGCATCTGCTTCTCGGTGCAATCCTGAGTTGTCAAAAACTCGACTAAGGAAGGAGCGGACTGTGTGGGATTCTGAGCGGGTTGTGGAGATGTAGGTGTTAGTTATATGTATGCCCTAGATGCCATTACTGTACATGAGATGTATATTGTAGTGGATGCTGGGACATATATAGGGAGGACTTTCTTGCTCGACATGATAGTACGCTATCTGGTTGCTCTTTATCTTAACATGTACACTTATTGTCTCTCTGTTACATGTTGATAAAGCCATTAGGATATGTACTCGACTTCCAGGACTATAATGAAGATCATACTAGTGGGGCCTGGGTAGTCCAAGAGTACATCCTTCAATGTTCCTAGTCGTGGGAATATCGAGACGGGGCATCGATATTCCAGAGTAGACTAGCGTATATCTTCTCGACCCATGTGATGGGCGATGGGTGATCCCATATCCATTGGTGTTTGACATCAGAGACGGTATGCGGGTGCTCAGTGGAGACTGGGTACACTGAACGGACTCGCCGAGAACTCCCAGATGGTATTATACCTCACGTCAGATGGCAGTTCTCTGGTGACACTGGTACAGCTTAGTCTGTTGACCCGAGATCGTCATAGAGTCTTGTGTGTCTTCCACTGTGCTTTGATTTCCACCCTACCACGGCTCTACTGAGTCGTGCAAACAGGTGGTTTTTGGGTACAGTCCCGATTCACATGGAGGCAATGAGTGATAGGAGGGGATTCCTCTCTCCCGGTATTGGGGGTTGATGTTGCGCTATGCTCGACTGGCCATAACTGGAAATCTCTGGGTAGGGTTGCAGTGATTTACTGGTAAGTGTTATCAGTAGTTTCATGCTTGTTATGGACCTTACATCGGCATGACTTATCAAGCTACCGGGGTCTGACGTTTACCACCCCTAGGCGAGATATGCGACATATCAGACGAACAGACCGGACTGTGCGGTAAGTGTTACTGATTGGATTCGCAGGAGTGTGAGCAGGCTTGCTCGTTGATCTTCTGATCGCTCAGTACCCGGGTGGCCGTTACGTTCAGCAGACCGCTTGCGGCTTGTGGGTGGCTGATATGATCACCACTTACTGCCGGCGTATTGACGAGTCTTTAGAGTCCTACACAGAGGTTTCCTGGCTCAAGCGAAATGAAATATGAGCGCATATGAGATATGTGCGGGACCGAGAATAATACGAGTATATGATACCATATTCTATTCTCGCGATTTGTATCGACGGTCGGTTATATGCGATATAGCCGGATTACCGAATCAAGTGTTGATTCGGTATATTGATACAGTAAATATTAGTCGGTTATATGTGATATGACCGGATCATTAAATCAAGTGTTGATTTAATGATTTAATGTATATGTTAGTTATATGTATGTCCTAGAGGCCATTACTGTACATAGGATGTATATTGTAGTGGATGCTGGGACATATATAGGGAGGACTTTCTTGCTCGACATGATAGTATGCTATCTGGTTGCTCTTTATCTTAACGTGTACACTGATTGTCTCTCTGTTACATGTTGGTAAAGCCCTTAGGATGTGTACTTGACTACCTGGACTATGATGCGGATCATACTAGTGGGGACATGGTAGTCCATAAGTACATCCTTCAAGGTCCCTAGTCGTGGGTGTATCGAGACGGGGCATCGATATACCAGAGTAGACTAGCGTATACCTTCTCGACCCATACAGATGGGCGATGGATGATCCCATATCCATTGGTGTTTGACATCAGAGATCATATACGGGTGCTCAATGGAGACTGGGTACACTGGACGGACTCGCCGAGAACTCCCAGATGGTATTATACCTCACGTCAGATGGCAGTTCTCTGGTGACACTGGTACAGGTTAGTCTGTAGACCCGAGATCGTCATAGAGTCTTGTGTGATTCCCACTGTGCTTTGATTTCCACCTTACCACGTCCAAGAGGGCGTGCAAAACGGTGGTTTTTGGGTACAGTCCCGAATCACATGGAGGCAATGAGCGATAGGAGGGGATTTGTCTCTCCCGGTATAGGGAGTTGATGTTGCGCTGTGTTCGATTGGCTATAACCAGAAATCCCTGGCCAGGGTTGCTGAGATTTACTGGTAAGTGTTACCAGTAGTTTCTCGAACTGTTATAGACCTCATATCGACACGACTTATCAAGCTACTGGGGTCTGACGTTTACCACCCCTAGGCAAGATATGCGACATATCAGACGATCAGACCGGACTGTACGGGAGTGTTACTGGTTGGATTCACAGGAGTGTGAGCAGGCTTGCTTGTTGATCTTCTGATCGCTCAATACCGGGGTGGCCGTTACGTTTAGCACACCGCTTGCGGCTTGTGGGTGTTTGATATGATCATCACCTACTGCCGGCGTATTGACGAGTCTTTAGAGTCCTACACAGGGGTTTCCTGGCTCAAGCGAAACGAGATAGGAGCGCATATGAGATATGTGCGGGACCGAGAATAATACCAGTATGTGATATTGTATTCTATTCTCGCGATTTGTATCATTGGACGGTTATATGAGATATAGCCGGGTTACCGAATCAAGTGTTGATTCGATACATTGATACACTTGATATTAGTCGGTTATATGCAGTATGACCGGATCATTAAATCAAGTGTTGATTTAATGATTTAATGTATAATTATATATTTGATATATTACTTTACATTAACTAGTATTTGTTCACTTAAGATTGATTTTCTCACTTGATGTGCACAAGTTGTATATGTGATATATTTTTGTGCACTAGTTTGTATCATGTTTGATGATACATGCAAACTTGGGTGTGTGTATCACTTTACCCATATTTAGGTTAATGGTTAGGTTTTATTTATTTATTTTTGCAAAAATAAAATGGTGGCTTTCTTGTTTTATGCTTGAAGCTTTGAAAAGTCTAGCCATTTTGTTTTATGCCTTAACCTAACCATTACACCTAAACCCTAGTTTATTCTCTACATGTGTTAACTTCACCCATGGTTGCATTATGATAAGAATCACTTGAATTTTTTTTGAAATAACTCTTTTTCTTTCTTCTTCTTCTTCTTCTTCTTCATGAAGAAAAGAAAAGCTTGCTAGAAAATTCTAAGTGATGAAATCAAGTGAGAAATCCAAATCCAAAGTGAACCCACTTCCTATTTCTTCATCCTCTACCACTTGCCATGTTGTATAGGGTGTTTTCTTCACAAGGTTCATGACCAAGTGAAGATGGAGCTTGAGTTTGAGTCGCCTCGACGTAGATCATCTTCGGCATCGAACTCAACGGCCTAGCCCGCTCATTTCTCCGATGAAACCAACGCTAGAGTCCGGGATTCCGATGATCGCAGCGGAGGGACGTCAACACGGAGCTTTGGAAGTGGAGGACCGGATCTACAAAGGTTGTAATCCCTTTCACTTTGTAGCAAAGTAGTTTGCTTGCTTGGTTTTCGCCTAATCTCTAGTTAACGATCTTGCATTAGGGTTTCTCGGCACATAAATTTTTGAATTTGGCATGGTTGATACCTTGTGGAACCTCTTGAGTGTGCCTAGTAACCCTACAGTGGTATCAGAGCCTAGCTAGAGCTTTAGGCGATGTGTAGACGATGTTAGAAATCCGATCGAACCCCGAAACCCTAAACTTTACCCCTCTCTGTACATTTTCAAAAATGTTGATTTTTTTTGAATTAAAAATGCTCGGAAAATTAAGCAGGAAAAACTAAGAATTACTGTGAAGTACGGACCTCTAACTCAAAAATTTGACTGCGGAACCGCGGCCAAACCAAGGGTTTTGCGGCGGTTCTGCGGCCAAAATTATGAGTTAGTCCCTGGAACTTCATATATTTATTCTTAGGTCCTTTCTTTTCATTTTTTTCTGGGAATTTTTTAATTCCAATCAAGTGTTGAGTTTTCTAGGGTATTATTGGGGACTCGTTGATTCGATCGGATTATTTAACTTTGTTTATTTTGTTTTCCGGATAATTTTAGAACATGTTAAAAGGTTCGACCAAATATAAATACCCATTTTTTCCCCTGCCGGGAAATTTCCAAGTGTTGGATTTTTCCGTGGTTTAAGAACGTTCTAAGTAGTGCAAGTAACGCGATGGACCCTCTACAAGACAACAAACCTTAACTCGATTATGTGACCGTCTTGAACTGCCCTTTGAACCTTAGGGTTTGGGGCAGTACGGCGTGCCACATGTGAGGCGTTGGCTTGACCCTTCTACGGTTGGACCGTTGGTACTGTGGCATGAAGTGAATATTTTTAAACTTATTTCATGTGTTGAGCCGTTTCGGGAAAACTTGGGTGTTTGATAGTTCGATCGGAAAGTTTAACATTTTCTATTTATCTGGAATGTGATACAATATTTGAAATCCACAAGTAGTTATGAGATAACTAATTATGAATGTTATAAACAGAGCAGTTTAGTCTCATTTGATCGGTTGCTACGGAATTTTGATGCGATCAAAAGTCCGTCGCAATCACGTAGCGTACGCGGATACTCGCCGGGTAAACTTAATAGACAGCCACACACCATAGCCCCGACCAAGTGACTGTAGGAAAACCCCGTCGCCGAAAGCATCCGTTCGGGTGCTCGCGGCAGCGGTTTTCCGCTTTGGTGCACTTCGTCGACGGCATCGGGGGTGCGGCCGTCTACTGAAGTTTGCGACGAGCATTTGTTCAGGATGTCGGGAATCATGTCGAATTGCCCGACTTGATATTGAAAAGAGTTTTCGATAATGAGACTAAAATGCGGGGTTTATAATTGTTAGGCATGCGATGTCTAAGGAATTCATTTGGTTAGGCATGCGATGTCTAAAGAGATTGCGGATTCCAACTGTTGTAGTTTTACACTTTCTTTTCTGCGACCGTAAGTGTAATATGTGATATCGCCGGTTTCGTTGCTATATGTCAACGACAATTAGGATGGGCATATTTACTTACGTTGATGACATGTGATGTTATGTGTTGCTGGATATGTTATATTGGATCGTCGTGTTTGAATAGCTGGGAGGTTTTTATGTGAGATGAGTGTTTTTCATTTTCATTCATGTAAAAACTTGTTTGTAATATTCTTTTATTGGGGCACTTCCAGGTTGTGGAAGATGTCACCGTTGATGTATATTATTTACTTTTCCGCACTAGGATAGACCCAAGGAGGAGAGCACAAGTAACCGGGTTCTGGAGTCCAGTGGGAGACCAACTCGAGGAGTCGAGTCCAGGTCTCCTAACTCTAGAATTGGTAGGGTTGCTTGCCGCTCTCGTAGGGGTCTAGGGGTGTGGGTTTGGCTATTCATCACGACCGTGGAATCCGTGTTTTATACTGGCTCGTACTAAAACGCGGACGTCCTAGTATATCCAATATTTCATATATGTTTCTTCTGCTGCGATATGTGATGTGATCATTTGATGTTCTGTGATAGATACAGTATACAGTATATATGATATATTATATAGACGTTACTTATGTTTTACACCCGCGCTAGCCCTGCCCTGCTCTGTCGTTAGTTACCTAACCTAACGGTGCACGAGGGGACATCGAGGCGAATGCGGATGGCATAAGTGTACGTCGTATTTATCTGTGATGTTTAGGTGACTTAAATGATGGGACTTTATTAATATGATTAATGAAAATAAAAGAAACCTAAAGATGTTGTGGAATCGAATTTTCAAAAACAGGTCTTGCTTTGCATCACGGTGTTCCTTATAGAACATCCTGCACCTTATTCGATGAGGAAAGGGCCGAGATCTCTTCACCGGGAGTGACCCCTTTAGCAATAACTGGCAGATGCTACAACACTCGGTTTGTCTTTTGACTGCTTCTATAGTTTCTGCTTTCCACAGTGATATATATGATATATCCCGCACCTCATTCGACGAGGAAAGGGCCGATGATCCCTTCACCGGGAGTGACCCCTTTAGCAAAACTAGAAAAGCCTAAAAAACACTACATTTTAAAATCATTTGATTCTACAACGATATCAAGTTCATTACGCAATAGGTTTTCAGAAAAACCTGTCGCAGCCCTCCGTCATTTCAGATAAGTCCTGCTTAGTATTCGTGCTGCGTTTGTTGACCTTGTCAAGGCGCAGTGTACGGTAGCTGACCAGTATTTATCTGCTTATGCATATGATGCAGATTGGGTTAGGGTAGTCGTACGGCCTTGTTGACCTTGTCAAGGGTCATGCGGGTGGGTTTAATTCAATCAAGAAATGACGGGTTGAACTTGACTTACGGTCTATGGTTTGTTGACCTTGTCAAGGTCATATATTGTTTGGGGCAAAAAATTATCGGGAATTTCAAGTGTTGAAATTTGCAATGAGATTGCATACCTTCTATGAGATAGTTGGATCTCGATACCCGCTGCGAGTAAGAGTTACTCCTGGGAGAGTTTTACACATTACAATTAGCCGATCAAGTAGGTGTCTAGAAAGGTGTTAACGAGGTTACGCCTCTGGGAAAACGAGGTTTACATTAATTAGGTTTGTGCGAAAGCACGGGGGACCTCCCTCAAAGTACCGACACTGGCCTGGCTGAAAGATTGGCGAACTTGTAGCGTGTAATTAATCCCGGCTAGTCTTTCCTTTTAGGGTTTGAAGGAAGATTTGATAAAAAACAGTGGGAGCCATCCTGATTAGATAAACTAATAACCAATCTATTCTTGCAAGAGCGCACGCTGAGTGTTTTCTTCTATCTCTTTTCAGGTAGCGACCATTTCACGCCTTAATCAAGCTAATAATACGGATATATTGACCGAACACGCTTGTTATACTGAGCTGGGGAACGTCGGTCCCGCTCCAACTTATAATTGTTATAAGACAGAGCAGGAAATTAGGGAATATTAGAATTCCTATGCCGCCCAAACGAAGAAAGTGCATGAGATGCATCTCCTTCAGGTGTGTTCATTATAAAGAACTGTTTCTCAGTATCCTTTACGTCCTGGGTATTAGATACCGGATCAGGATCCCGCATATGTAATCTGTTATATGGGCTACAGATAGGTAGAGAACTGAGAACGGATGATAAGTTTCATGAGACAGAAAACGGTGCAAGTGTTGCAGCCAAGTCTGTTGGTCACTGTCACCCTGTATTACCAGAATACATTGATTCTGAACGAATGTTATTAGATACCGAACCTGATATACAAAATCATATCAGTCTCTTTATTAGTAAAGAAAGGATATAATTTTTTATTGTTGGATAATGTTTTGAAAAAATTCATATATCAAAAGTTGATCGGTTCAGGCACGTTATCTAAAAGCATTAATGTTCTAAATCAAACTACAGTTCTTAGTATACAGAACACACACAAGAGGAATAGTTCAGAAATGAACGAATCCTTCTTGAGGTATTGTAGACTAGGTCATATCAATGCGACCCGACTAGCTGAAGTTACATATAGATGCATATTTAAATTGGTTTGAATTTACATCTTGTGAAACTTGCCGGTCATGTCACAAAGATAAGATGACCACAGCTCTGTTTTTGGAAACAGAGAAAGAGTTAGTGAACTCTTGGGATGATACATGTTGATGTATGAAGGTCCCCTGTCTACACATGCCAAGAACGGTTCTTTATACTTTATTACATTCTCTGATGATCTCTCAAGATTCAGACATATGTTCCTGTTGAAACACAAGTACGAAACTTTTGAGATATTCACAGAATATAAGTTAGAAGTAGAGAACCAAAATACAGGTATAAATATTATGTCCTTTGATGTGATCAGGAAGGAGAATACTTAAGCACGGAAATCCTGGACTATTCTAAAGGAGAATGAGATTCTCTCTTAGCATTACTCCTCCGTATACACCATAGCACGATGGTATATTGGGGCGGAGCAATAGCACCCTATGTGATATGGTGTGCTCTATGATGAGTACTACTGAGTTTCCTATTTCCTTTTGGGAGTTATGCACTTGAGAAGTTGCATACCTATTGAATAAGGTTCAAATCAAATCAGTTGCCTACCACTTCATATATGATATGGAAAGGGAAGAGCCCATTTCTTAAGTTAGTTAAGATTTGGGGTTGTCCGGCCTATGTCTAAAAGCAAAATCCGGACAAGCTCGAGGCAAGGTCTGTTATGTAGAACTGGAATGGTTTCAGCTGTACAAACTGCAGCTGATGATTTGGTAGAACCAAAGGATTCAATAGATTCCGACAAACCTCAGCCTCTCCGCCGATCTAGCAGGGTTCCTCATCCGCCTGAGAGATACTTCGGTTTCTCGATGACAGTGGGAGCGAGGATTGCATCATGAGATGATGACCCAACTAGTTTCGTGCAGGCCATCAAGAGTGGGGACTCTGTAAGAATGGCTGGATGCTTAGCGATCTGAGATGGAATCCTTATACACCAACAAAGTGTGGACTTTGGTTGCTTTATCTGAAGGGTTAAATCCCCATCAGGAGCAAGTATATCTTGAGAAGATTACTTGGTGTACATGGAAAAGTTGAGACTTTCAAAGCTAGACTTGTTAAAGGTTTGCATCATAGACCAATTGTGGCTAATGATGAAACCTTTTCTAGGGCCTATGCTTAAGATCCATCCAGATCCTACTTGCCACGGCTACATACCATGACTACAATATCTGGCGGTTGGGCGCCATGACTGCTTTTCTAAATGATGTTTTAGAAGAGTGAGTCTATAAGTACATAGCTAGAGGGCCTCGTAGACAGTGGGAGCAGCGGAAACGTGTGCAAGATGTTTTATGTGATAAAACAGGTATCGCGGAGTTGGAACGTCTGTTTTTGATGTATTAGTTAAAGAGTTTGACATCATCAAAATGGTAGATGAACCTTGTATAAACGAAAAGATAGTAGGGAGTATGGTGGTGATCCTCGTAGAGTACGTGGATGACATACTCTTGATGGGGAAGGAGTTTCCTATGCTACGCTCCGTCAATCTCCACTTATCACAAGGATTCTCCATATAGGATCAAAGTGATACCTCCTAAATCCTGGGTTTTGGATCTATGAGATAGATATAATTGGATGTTAGGATACTCACTAGCTGTAGTGAGAAGGTATCAATCGATCCTGGAGAGAATCACTGGAAAGGTTCCAGGGTGATAAGGACGACTTAATGTCAGTCACAGGCATTGTTTTTACCCTCAGTAGAGGGACGGTATGTTGGAAGTGTTCCAAGCTAGATACCGTGACTTATTAGATGATTAAAGGCAAGATACATCGTTACCAAGGATGCTACCAAAGAGGCAGTGTGGATATATATATAAGTTCATGAGATAAACTTCGTTCCTACCATTGTGTGACAATGGAGTTGTGGCTTTAGCCAAGGAACTACCGTCCCATCAGAAATCCAGATATAATTCTTAGGCAGTATCACCTGATCATGGAGATGGATGATCTCCAGGCAGATCGAGATTAGGAGAGCAGACGTAGAGGACAACAGCGCGGATCCACTCACAAAGGCCTTTTCCCCAGTAGAGACTTATATGGGATGGTTGAGTATTAGATACTACAACGACTGCTACAGATGGCCCTAGTGCAAGTGGGAGATTGTTAGTTATATGTATGCCCTAGAGGCCATTACTGTACATAGGATGTATATTGTAGTGGATACTGGGACATATATAGGGAGGCCTTTCTTGCTCGACATGATAGTATGCTATCTGGTTGCTCTTTATCTTAACGTGTACACTGATTGTTTCTCTGTTACATGTTGGTAAAGCCTTTAGGATGTGTACTTGACTACCTGGACTATGATGCGGATCATACTAGTGGGGACATGGTAGTCCATAAGTACATCCTTCAAGGTCCCTAGTCGTGGGTGTATCGAGACGGGGCATCGATATACCAGAGTAGACTAGCGTATACCTTCTCGACCCATACAGATGGGCGATGGATGATCCCATATCCATTGGTGTTTGACATCAGAGATCATATACGGGTGCTCAGTGGAGACTGGGTACACTGGACGGACTCGCCGAGAACTCCCAGATGGTATTATACCTCACGTCAGATGGCAGTTCTCTGGTGACACTGGTACAGGTTAGTCTGTAGACCCGAGATCGTCATAGAGTCTTGTGTGATTCCCACTGTGCTTTGATTTCCACCTTACCACGTCCAAGAGGGCGTGAAAAACGGTGGTTTTTGGGTACAGTCCCGAATCACATGGAGGCAATGAGCGATAGGAGGGGATTCGTCTCTCCCGCTATAGGGAGTTGATGTTGCGCTGTGTTCGATTGGCTATAACCAGAAATCCCTGGCCAGGGTTGCTGAGATTTACTGGTAAGTGTTACCAGTAGTTTCTCGAACTGTTATAAACCTCATATCGACACGACTTATCGAGCTACCGGGGTCTGACGTTTACCACCCCTAGGAAAGATATGCGACATATCAGACGATCAGACCGGACTGTACGGGAGTGTTACTGGTTGGATTCACAGGAGTGTGAGCAGGCTTGCTTGTTGATCTTCTGATCGCTCAATACCCGGGTGGCCGTTACGTTTAGCACACCGCTTGCGGCTTGTGGGTGTTTGATATGATCATCACCTACTGCCGGCGTATTGACGAGTCTTTAGAGTCCTACACAGGGGTTTCCTGGCTCAAGCGAAACGAGATAGGAGCGCATATGAGATATGTGCGGGACCGAGAATAATACCAGTATGTGATACTGTATTCTATTCTCCTGATTTGTATCATTGGACGGTTATATGAGATATAGCCGGGTTACCGAATCAAGTGTTGATTCGATACATTGATACACTTGATATTAGTCGGTTATATGCAGTATGACCGGATCATTAAATCAAGTGTTGATTTAATGATTTAATGTATAATTATATATTTGATATATTACTTTACATTAACTAGTATTTGTTCACTTAAGATTGATTTTCTCACTTGATGTGCACAAGTTGTATATGTGATATATTTTTGTGCACTAGTTTGTATCATGTTTGATGATACATGCAAATTTGGGTGTGTGTATCACTTTACCCATGTTTAGGTTAATGGTTAGGTTTTATTTATTTTATATATTTATTTTTGCAAAACTAAAATAGTGGCTTTCTTGTTTTATGCTTGAAGCTTCTTGAAGTTTTGAAAAGCCTAGCCATTTTGTTTTATGCCTTAACCTAACCATTACACCTAAACCCTAGTTTATTCTCTACATGTGTTAACTTCACCCATGGTTGCATTATGATAAGAATCACTTGAATTTTCTTTTTGAAATAATTCTTTTTCTTTCTTCTTCTTCTTCTTCATGAAGAAAATAAAAGCTTGCTAGAAAATTCTAAGTGATGAAATCAAGTGAGAAATCCAAATCCAAAGTGAACCCACTTCCTATTTCTTCATCCTCTACCACTTGCCATGTTGTATAGGGTGTTTTCTTCACAAGGTTCATGACCAAGTGAAGATGGAGCTTGAGTTTGAGTCGCCTCGACGTAGATCATCTTCGGCATCGAACTCAACGACCTAGCCCGCTCATTTCTCCGATGAAACCAATGCTAGAGTCCGGGATTCCGATGATCGCAGCGGAGGGACGTCTACACGGAGCTTTGGAAGTGGAGGACCGGATCTACAAAGGTTGTAATCCCTTTCACTTTGTAGCAAAGTAGTTTGCTTGCTTGGTTTTCGCCTAATCTCTAGTTAACGATCTTGCATTAGGGTTTCTCGGCACATAAATTTTTGAATTTGGCATGGTTGATGCCTTGTGGAACCTTTTGAGTGTGCCTAGTAACCCTACAGTATAATTATATATTTGATATATTGTTTTACATGAACTAGTATTTGTTCACTTAAGATTGATTTTCTCACTTGTTGTGCACATGTTGTATATGTGATATATGTTTGTGCACTAGATTGTATCATGCTTGATGATACATGCAAACTTGGGTGTGTGTATGACTTACACCATATTTAGGTTAGTGGATATGGTTTATATTTATTTTGTAATTCAAAATTAGTTTGCACTTTGTCATGCTTAAAGCTTCATGAAGCTTTTAGCATTATTTGACCAAGTCCACTAATTTTGTCTCACTAAAGATATTTATTAACCAACCCACTAACTTAAACTATAGTTTAGTCTCTACAAAGCTTTACTCACCCATTACTCACCCATGGTTTCATTATGATAGACTTCACTTGATTATTCTTTTTAGATAATCATTATTCATATTCTTTCTTCTTCTTCTTCTTCATTCAAGAAGAAAAGCTTGCTGGAAATTTTCAAGTGAAGAAATAAAATGAGAAATCAAAATCCAAAGTGAACCCACTTCCTATTTCATCATTCTCTGCTGCTTGCCATTTAGTTTAGGGTGTTTTTTTCACAAAGTTCATGACCTAGTGATGATGGAGCTTGAGTTTGAGTCTCTTCGACGTAGATCATCTTCGGCCTCGAAGTCAAAGAGCTAGCCCGTTCATTTCTCTGAAGAAACCATCACTAGAGTTCAGGATCTCGATGATCGCAGTGAAGGGACGTCAACACGGAACTTTAGAAGTGAAGGACCGGATCTACAAAGGTTGTATTTTCATTCACTTCTTATATGTAATGTAGATTACATGTTTTGTTACCCTAATCTTTAGTCTAAGATCTTGCTTAGGGTTGTTCGGCACATAAAAATTTGATTTTGGCATGATTGATACCTTGTAGAACCTTGTCCTTATACCTAGCAACCCTACAGTGGTATCAGAGCCAAGCTAGAGTTTTAGGCGATGTCTAGACGAAGTTTAAAGTCCGATCGAACCCGGAAACCCCGACACAAACCCTTCTCTGGATATTTTTCAAAAATGTGATTTTTTATGAATTAAAAATGCTCAGAAAATAGAGCAGGGAAATCTAAGAATAACTGTAGAATACGACCTCCTAACTCTACTGTAGCGCCGCGGAACCGCGGCCGTACCCTGCTTTTGGCGGCGGTTCCGCGGCCATATGTGGAGATTAGGAGTTCGTTTTTCTACAGTTACCTCCGTAGGTACTTCCTGATTCTTCTGGAAATTTTTAATTATACTCAAGAGTTGAGTTTTCTGGGTTGTATTGGGGACTCTTTGATTCGATCGGATAATTTAACTTCGTTTAGTTTTGTCCGGGTAATTTTAGAACGTGTTAAAAAGTTCGAACGGATATCAATAACTCACTTTTTCCTCTGCCGGAAAATTTCCAAGCGTTGGATTTTTCCGTAGTTTAAGAACGTTCTAAGTCGTGCAAGTAACGCGATGGACCCTCTAGAAGACAACAAACCTTAACTCGATTATGTGACCGTCTTGAACTGCCTCTAAACCTTAGGGTTTGTGGCAGTACGGCGCGCCACATGTGAGGCGTTGGCTTGACCCTTCTACGGCTGGACCATTGGTACTGTGGCATGTCATAGATGTTTTTAAACTAATTTCAAGTGTTGAGAACTATTTGGGAAATCCTGGGTGCTTGTTTATTCGATCGGAAAGTTTAACATTGTCTATTTATCTGGAATGTGATACAATAATTAGATTCAACAACATTTGAATTTTATAAGTCTAGCAGTTTAGTCTCAGATGATCGGTTGCCACGGGATTTTGATACGATCAAAAGTCCGTCGCAATTACGTATCGTACGCGGATACTCGCCGGGTAAACTTAACAGACAGCTACGCTCCATAGCCCGACCAAGTGACTGTAGGAGGACCCCGTTGTCAAAAGCATCCGTTCGGGTGCTCGCGGCAGCGGTGTTCCTCATTAGTGCACTTCGTCGACGGCATCCGGGGGTGCGGCCGTCTACTAAAGTTTGCGACGAGCATTCGATCAGGATGTCGGGAATCTTGTTGAATTGCCCGACTTGATATTGAAAAGAGTTTTCGATAACGAGACTAAAATGCGGGGTTTATAATTGTTAGGCATGAGATATCTAAGGAATTCATTTGGTTAGGCATGAAATGTCTAAGGAGGTTGCGGATTCCAACTGTTGTAGTTTTACACTTTATTTTCTGTGACAGTAAGCGTAGTATGTGGTGTATCGCCGGCTTCGTTGCTATACATCAACGACAATCGGGATACGCATACTTTCTTACGTTGATGATATGAGATATTATGTGTTGCTGTGATATGTTATATTGGATCGTCGTGTTTTGAATAGCCTGGGTTTTTTTATGTGAGATGAGAGTTTTTCATTTTCATTCATGTAAAAACTTGTATGTAATATTCTTTTATTTGGGGCACTTCCGGGTTGAGGAAGATGTTACCGCTGATGTATATTATTTACTTTTCCGCATTAGGATAGACCCAAGGAGGGGAGCACAAGTAACCGGGTTCTAGGGTCCAGTGGGAGACCACCTCGAGGAGTCGAGTCCGGGTCTCCTAACTCTAGAATTGGTAGGGTTGCTTGCCGCTCTCGTAGGGGTCTAGGGGTGTGGGATTGGCTATTCATCACGACCGTGGAATCCGTGTTTTATATAGGCTCAAAATAAAACACGGACGTCCTAGTATATCCAATATTTCATATGATATTTTCTGCTGCGTTGTCTGTGAAGTGATATGTTCAGATAGATATTGTATATAGTATATATGATATATTATATAGACGTTGCTTATGTTTTACACCCGCGCTAGCCCTGCCCCGCTCTGCCGTTAGTTACCTAACTTAACGGTACAGACGGGACATCGAGGCAAATGCGGATGGCATAAGTATACGTTGTATTTATATGTGATGTTTAGGTAGATTTAAATGATGGGACATTCATTAATGAGATTAATGAAAGAAAATAAATCTAAAAGATGTTGTGGAATCGAATTTCAAAAATCAGGTAGCTCTAGTTGTTGCTTTGCATAGCGGTGTTCCTTGTAGAACATCCAGCACCTTATTCGATAAGGAAAGAGCCGAGATCCCTTCACCGGGAGTGACCTCTTTAGCAATAACTAGCAGATGCTGCAACCTTCGGTTTGTCTTTTGATTGCTTTTCTAGTTCCTGCTTTGCATAGTGGTATTGTGAATATCCTGCACCTCATTCGACGAGGAAAGAGCCGAGATCCCTTCACCGGGAGTGACCTCTTTAGCGAAACTAGCAAAAGCCTCAAAAGCACTCCATTTTAAAACCATTTGATTCTACAACGAGATCAAGTTCAAAGCGTCAAAGGTTTTTCTTAAAAACCATCCGCAACCCTCCGTTATTTTAGGAAGTAGAGTACTTAGTATTCGTGCTGTGTTTGTTGAACTTAGTTAAGGCACAGTGTACGGTAGCTAAGTGATGTCTTCCTACATAGCATATGATGCGATTAGTTAGGATAGTCATGTGACTTTGTTGACCTTAGTTAAGAGTCATGTGGGTGGGTCTAATTAATCACGAAATGACGGGTAGAGCTTGACTAGTGCTTATGATTTGTTGACCATAGTTAAGGTCATAAGTACTAGGGGTAAAAACCATTATCGGGAGTTTCAAGTGTTGAAATTTGCAATGAGATTGCATACCTTCTATATGATAGTTGGATCCTGATACCCACTGCGAGTAATTGTTACTCCTGGGAGAGTTTTGCACTTTACAATTAGCCGATCAAGTAGGTGTCTAGAAAGGTGTCAACGGGGTTGCGCCCCTGGGAAAACGAGGTTTATTTTAATTAGGTCCGTACGAAAGCACGGGGAACCTCCCTCAAAGTACTGGCACTGGCCTGGCTGAAAGATTGGCGAACTTGTAGAGTGTAATTAATCCCGGCTAGTCTTTCCTTTTAAGGTTTGAAGGAAGATTTGATAAAAACAGTGGGAGCCATCCTGATTAGATAAAATATATAACCAATCTAATCTTGTAAGAGCGCACGCAGAGTGTTTTCTTCTCTCTCTCTCTCCTGGTCGCGACCATGTCACGCCTTAATCAAGATAATAATATGAATGTATTGACCGAACCCGCTTGTTATACTGAGCTGGGGAACATTGGTCCCGCTCCAACTAATAATTGTTATAAGACCAAGCAGGAAATAGGGGAATACCAGGATTCCCATGCCGCCCAAACGAAAAAAGTGCATGTTGATGCATCTTCTTCGGGTGTGTTCATTACATAGAACTGTTTCTCAGTATCCTCTACGTCCTGGGTATTAGATACCGGATCAGGATCCCAGATATGTAATCTGTTACATGGGCTATAGATAGGTAGCGAACTGAGAACAGGTGATAAATTTCAAGAGTTGGAAACAGTGCAATTGTTGCAGCCAAGGTGTTGGCAATTGTCACTCTGTATTACTAAATACATTGATTTTGAATGAATGTTATTAGATACCGAACCTGATATACAACATCATATCAGTCTCTTTATTTATTAAAGAAGGATATAATTTTGTATTGTTGGATAATGGTTTTAACATTTCCTATATCAAGAGTTGATCGGTTCAGGCACGTTATCGAAAAACATATACATTCTAAATCATACCACAATTCCTAACGTACAGAACATACACAAGAGAAAGAGTTCAGAAATGAACGAATTCTTCTTGAGGCATTGTAAACTAGGTCATATCGATGCGACCCGACTAGCTAAGTTACATTTAGATGCATATTTAAATCAGTTTGAATTTACATCTTGTGAAACTTGCCAGTCATGTCACAAAGATAAGATAACCATAGCTCCATTTACTGGAAACAGAGAAAGGGTCAGTGAACCCTTGGGACTGATACATAGTGATGTAAGTAGGTCCCCAGTCTACAAATGCCAGGACTGGTTCTTTATACTTCCTTACATTCATTGATGATCTCTCAAGAATCGAACGCATGTTCCTGTTGAAACACATGTCTGAAGCTTTTGAGAACTTCAAAGAATATAAGAAAGAAGTAGAGAACCAATACAGGTATAAGTATTATGTCCTTTGATGAGATTAGGGAGGAGAATACTTAGGCATGGAGATCCTGGACTATTTTAAAGGAGAATGAGATTTTCTCTCAGCATTACTCCTCCGTACACACCATAGCACAACGGTGTATCGGGGTGGAGCAATCACACCCTATTAGATATGGTGCGCTCTATGATGAGTACTACTGAGTTTCCTATTTCCTTTTGGGAGTTATGCACTTGAGAAGCTGCATACCTATTGAATAGGGTTCTAATCAAATCAGTTGCCTATCACTTCATATGTGATATGGAATGGGAAGAGCCCATATCTTAAGTAAGTTAAGATTTGGGGTTGTCTGGCCTATGTCTAAAAGCAAAATCCGGACAAGCTCGAGGCAAAATCAGTTATGTAGAACTGGAAGGAGTTCCAGCTATACAAACTACAGCTGATGATCTGATAGTACCAAAGGATTCAATAGTCTCCGACGAAGCTCAGCCTCTCCGCCAATCTAGTAGGGTTCCTCATCCGCCCAAGAGATACTTTGGTTTCTCGATGACAGTGGGAGCGAGTATTGCATCATGTGATGATGACCCAACTAGTTTCGAGCAGGCCATCAAGAGTAGGGACTCTGTAAGAATGGATGGATGCTTAGTGATCTGAGATGGAATCCATGTATACCAACAAAGTATGGACTTTGGTTGCTATATCTGAAGGGTTAAATCCCCATCAAGGGCAAGTATATCTTGAGAAGATTACTTGGTGTAGATGGAAAGGTTGAGACTTTCAAAACTAGATTTGTTAAAGGTTTTCGTCATCGACCAGGCGTGGATAATGATGAAACCTTTTCCAGTGGCTATGCTTAAGTCCATCCGGATCCTATTTGCCATTGCTGCATACCATAACTGCGATATCTGGTGGTTGGGTGTCATGACTACTTTTCTAAATATTGATTTAGAAAAGAACGTCTATAAGAACACAGCCAGAGGGCTTCGTAAACAGTGGGAGCAGTGGAAACGTGTGCAAGTTGCTTTACAGATTAAAGCAGGCATCACGAAGATGGAACGTCTGTTTTGATGTGGTAGTCAAAGAGTTTGACTTCATCAAAATGGTAGATGAACCTTGTATATACAAAAGGGAAGTAGGGAGTATGGTGGTGATCCTCGTATTGTACGTAGATGACATACTCTTAATAGGAAAGGAGTTTCCTATGCTACGCACGGTCAATCTCCTCTTATCACAAGCATTCTCCATATAGGATAAAAGTGATACATCCTAAATCCTGGGTTTTGGATCTATGAGATAGATCTAAATGGATGTTAGGATTCTCACTAGGTGTAGTGAGATAGTATCAATTGATCCTGGGAAGAATCACTGGAATGGTTCCAGGGTGGTAAGGTTGACTGAATGTCAGTCACAGGCATTGTCTTTACCCTCAGAGCAGGGACGGTATGTTGGAAGAGTTCCAAGCTAGATATCGTGGCAAACTAGACGATAAAGGCTGGTGACATCGCTATCAAAGATACTACCAAAAGAGGCAGTTTGGGTGTATATTAGTTCATGAGATGAACTAGGTTCCTACCATTGTGTGACAATAGAAGTGTGGCTTTGGCCCAGGAACCCCGGTCCCATCAGTGACCCAGACATATTCTGAGGCAGCATCACCTGATCATGGAGATAATTGATCTCCAGGGAGATCGAGGTTAGGAGAGGAGACTCAGAGGACAACACGGCAGATCCACTCACAAAGGCCTTTTCCCAGAGAGAGACTTTTATGGGATGGTTGAGTATGAGATACTACAACCACTGCTACAGATGGCCCTAGTGCAAGTGGGAGATTGTTAGTTATATGTATGCCCTAGAGGCCATTACTGTACATGAGATGTATATTGTAGTGGATGCTGGGACATATATAGGGAGGACTTTCTTGCTTGACATGATAGTACGCTATCTGGTTGCTCTTTATCTTAACATGTACACTTATTGTCTCTCTGTTACATGTTGATAAAGCCCTTAGGATATGTACTCGACTTCCAGGACTATGATGAAGATCATACTAGTGGGGCCTGGGTAGTCCAAGAGTACATCCTTCAATGTTCTTAGTCGTGGGAATATCGAGACGGGGCATCGATATTCCAGAGTAGACTAGCGTATATCTTCTCGACCGATATGATGGGCGATGGGTGATCCCATATCCATTGGTGTTTGACATCAGAGACGGTATACGGGTGCTCAGTGGAGACTGGGTATACTGAACGGACTTGCCGAGAACTCCCAGATGGTATTATACCTCACGTCAGATGGCAGTTCTCTGGTGACACTGGTACAGCTTAGTCTGTTGACCCGAGATCGTCATAGAGTCTTGTGTGTCTCCCACTGTGCTTTGATTTCCACCCTACCACGGCTCCACTGAGTCGTGCAAACAGGTGGTTTTTGGGTACAGTCCCGATTCACATAGATGCAATGAGTGATAGGAGGGGATTCGTCTCTCCCGGTATTGGGGGTTGATGTTGCGCTATGCTCGACTGGCCATAACTGGAAATCCCTGGCCAGGGTTGCAGTGATTTACTGGTAAGTGTTAACAGTAGTTTCATGCTTGTTATGGACCTTACATCGGCATGACTTATCAAGCTACTGGGGTCTGACGTTTACCACCCCTAGGCGAGATATGCGACATATCAGACAAACAGACCGGACTGTGCGGTAAGTGTTACTGATTGGATTCGCAGGAGTGTGAGCAGGCTTGATCGTTGATCTTCTGATCACTCAGTACCCGGGTGGCCGTTACGTTTAGCAGACCACTTGCGGCTTGTGGGTGGCTGATATGATCACCACCTACTGCCGGTGTATTGACGAGTCTTTAGAGTCCTACACAGAGGTTTCCTGACTCAAGCGAAACGAAATAGGAGCGCATATGAGATATGTGCGGGACCGAGAATAATATGAGAATATGATACCATATTCTATTCTCGCGATTTGTATCGACGGTCGGTTATATGCGATATAGCCGGATTACCGAATCAAGTGTTGATTCGATATATTGATACACTAAATATTAGTCGGTTATATGTGATATGACCGGATTATTAAATCAAGTGTTGATTTAATGATTTAATGTATAATTATATATTTGATATATTGTTTTACATTAACTAGTATTTGTTCACTTAAGATTGATTTTCTCACTTGTTGTGCACATGTTGTATATGTGATATATGTTTGTGCACTAGATTGTATCATGCTTGATGATACATGCAAACTTGGGTGTGTGTATGACTTACACCATATTTAGGTTAGTGGATATGGTTTATATTTATTTTGTAATTCAAAATTAGTGTGCACTTTGTCATGCTTAAAGCTTCATGAAGCTTTTAGCATTATTTGACCAAGTCCACTAACTTTGTCTCACTAAAGATATTTATTAACCAACCCACTAACTTAAACTATAGTTTAGTCTCTACAAAGGTTTACTCACCCATGGTTGCATTATGATAGACTTCACTTGATTATTCTTTTTAGATAATCATTATTCATATTCTTTCTTCTTCTTCTTCTTCATTCAAGAAGAAAAGCTTGCTGGAAATTTTCAAGTGAAGAAATAAAGTGAGAAATCAAAATCCAAAGTGAACCCACTTCCTATTTCATCATCCTCTACTAGTTGCCATTTAGTTTAGGGTGTTCTCTTCACAAAGTTCATGACCTAGTGAAGATGGAGCTTGAGTTTGAGTCTCCTCGACGTATATCATCTTCGGCCTCGAAGTCAAAGAGCTAGCCCGTTCATTTCTCCGAAGAAACCATCACTAGAGTTCGGGATCTCGATGATCGCAGCGAAGGGACGTCAACACGGAGTTTTAGAAGTGAAGGACCGGATCTACAAAGGTTGTATTTTCATTCACTTCTTATATGTAATGTAGATTACATGTTTTGTTACCCTAATCTCTAGTCTAAGATCTTGCTTAGGGTTGTTCGGCACATAAAAATTTGATTTTGGCATGGTTGATGCCTTGTAGAACCTTGTCCATGTGCCTAGCAACCCTACAGTAGGAATGGTCTACACAACCGCAGCCGAAGTACAACATGCAATCTTTGGAACATGTATGAATCTTCTCACAGTTCAGACCCAAATTAGACATCATCTTCTGGGCTTCGTACCAGCTGTTGGGCACGTTATTTTCCGAGAGCATATAATCTTTCAGGAACTTCAGAAGTATCGTGAATGTTTTGTTGCTCCATCTATTTGGGCACTTAATCTGGAAAAGTTGGACGAACCATGATAGGGTGGAATACTTTGCATTCTCATAAATTGGTTTTCTAGTATCATTCATGAACTTTTCATACTAATCCGCATACGGTCCTTGACCAGAAGGAATGTTATCTTCGGTAGAAATACTATCACCGAGGGTAGCCTCTACCATATCCTCCATTTCTTCTCCTGAAAAGAAGTTATCGTCTTCTTCTTCCGCCGCATTACCGTCTTCTCCTCTTTCTTCCGCCACATTACCGTCTTCTCCTTCTTCTTCTGCCGTATTACTGTCTTCTTCTTATCCTTCCCCGTGATATAACCAAGTTGTATAAAATCTAGTAAAACCATGTTTAACGATGTGAAGCTCTATGATTGCTACCTTCTGCCAGAACTTATTCCTACATCTATCGCACGGATTATGAATCTTCTCTAACACGATCTTATTATATGCACGTGCAAATTCAATGAAAGCAGCAACTCCTGCGACAAATTTAAATTGCATGCGTTGTTGCCAATTCAGTACATCCAGTCCTTAACTCTGATGTACTCATGGGCCATGTTAGACTGTATAACATATACATTGTAAGTTATGGAGACTATATTGAGAAATTTAAGAATGAGATAGTTATTGACAAAGAAGAAAATCCGCAGAGGCAAATTTGTCGTTGAAAAGAATAAATTATCGATTAACAAAGTTAGATTTGAAGATACCCAAATATGAGTTGTATTCTGTGTATGTGTGTTTCAATTTATGATTTCGCTTAGGTGTAGGGCTATTAATGTGTACGTGCTTTGTGTGTGCGTTTCTTGTGTATTCGTGTTGTATGGTGTATTTCGGCTATCAGGGGTAAGGTTCTATCCCATTAAAAATGTATAGAGCAGACATCCATTCACTTGTGCTTTCATCCGTTTTGAGTAAATTTCGGCAGCACCTCCCCGCTGTTCTCCGAGTACATTGTAATAGAATAGATAATTATTTCAATGCTGTAAAATACCGTTGAAATGAATATATAATCTATCTTTTGTTGGCTATAGTGACCTCAAGTCAATTATTGGATCACAGGCACGTGATTGCAACGATTGAGGAAGGACCTATACCGGTAGAACAGTCTTACTCGAGATGATAATATGCTATCTGGTTTGGCTTTATCATCGTGTACATGCTTCAGGTGACATTACAGATCACTATTACATGTTGATAAAGCCATAGGATTCATGCTTGACTGCCAGCAGTATGATGGCGATCATATATGTGGGAGTTGGGTGGTCTATAAGCACATCTTTAAAGTGTCCCCGGTCGTGGGAGTTTCGAGACTGGGCATCGATACTCCAAGAGTAAACTAGTGTACACGGATCGAGACCCCGACGAGGGGCGGTGGCCGGTCTCACAAGCCATTGGTGTCAGTTGGTTCACCTAAGATGTATACAGGTGCTCATTGGGTTATGAGTACACCGGACGGATTCGCCGGGAACATGCTAGTTGGTATTATACTTATTGTCAGATAGAAGTTCCCTGGTGACATGTGTACAGGTTAGTCTATCGACCTGAGATCGTCATTTGTCTCTTGTGAGTTCCCACTGTGCTTTGATTACTACCCTACCACGGCTCAAAGGATTCGTGCAAACAGGTTTTAGTTGGTTACAGTACCGAGCTACATGGAGGCAGTGAGCGGATCGTCAGGGGATTCTTCTTTCCCGGTATTGGGGGTAGATGTCGCGGAGTGCACGAGTGGCCATCACCAGAAATCCTCGGCCGAGGTAGACGAGAATTACTGATTCGGATCAGTAGTTTCTCAGTTGGTGATAGGCTTCATACCGACGCTAAATGTCGCGTTATTAGGGGTCTGACTTTATCCACCCCCTTAGACTCGATATGCGATACTCATAAACGAACGGACCGGACTGTACGGATATTGTCACTGTCTGGCTCAGTAGGGTTTCAGGATGAGTTTGCTCATCGGCTGATTTGTTGTCAAAAACTATTTCTAAACCGCAATCAAGAACGGCGTCGCATGAAGCTAGCCGGTGAGTACGGGTCGGTCCACAGGGATGTTGTGAATCTCCTAATCGCGCTTATGAGTTAATTCCGAAGGGTGTTCGGATTGATTATTAAATCTAAAATCTAATTCTATCTATCTACAATTATCTAGATCTATTCTTGCTAGGGTTAGGTTTAGGGATGGTTTGGAAATGCAAGTAAATCTCAACGCTTTCTATACCCGAATGAAGATCTATGAGGAGTTATGGTAATTATCAAAAAAGAGGATTAGATCCATTCGGGAAGGTGTTCCTTCCTCTAGGTTCTTGTCCTTCCTTTAGAGATCCTTATCCTAACCTCCATGGAAAACGCGCGCAACCGGGCTTTTATACTACGGTATCACTGCTACCTCGAGGGATAGGGTGCCGTAGGACGCGGTGTGTGCGTGTATGCATGGAGTCCTATTCAAAATGTATTATGGGTAAGAAAGGGATGAGAGATCTCATCTCTCAAAATCCTTCCCCAAAGCTAACTCTAAACAAGTTCCTAGGGCATGAAATTAAATCTACCTAGGGCAAAGAATTGAAATCTAAACTAGAGCGAGGAATTAAATCTACTTACAGATGCATTTCTCCAATCATCAATGCAGGTTGTCAGATCTGAATTTCTGAATTGGAAAGAAACACCGATGCTCTCCATAAAGAGATCTGAATTTTATTTCATTAAAAGGAGGCATAGGGAGGCATAAAGAGTTACAATGATTAGAGTTCCTATTTATAAAGAATAGGAAACCCTAGGGTTACATTTTGATCCGCATGTCTACAATTACAAAAATAGCCCAATAAAGACCAGTCAACGCCGCCAACACATTATGGTAAAAAAATTATTTTCTATTTCCTTAATATGGCCGCTGAACAGCGGCCCGAGGCCCTGTTTGGCCGCGGTTCCGCGGTCAACAAGAAGCCTTGGATGCTGTAATTTTCTGTGTTGTCTTCTGGTGACTTTGTCTTCCTGTTTCTATATGTCTTTTTCCATTTGGGCTTCTAGGTTGGTTCCAGATCTTCAGTGAACAATTTGCAATGGCTTTTTAACCGTTTGCCTTGACATTTTGGGATCTTGCGTTGCCTTGTTAATTGTGAACTGTCTTTCGATGTAGGCTTGACTAAGATCCTCCTATTTGTTGGTCAAAGTCCACTTTTGCATCGTCTTTTCATCGTTTTCACTGTTTTAGATCCACGAACCTGTAACCTGCAACATGTAGCAGACATGCGTCAAAAGCACCTGTTTATTTATAAAAAGAATAAAAATGGGGAATATAATAATGCAATATTATGGTGTGAACAGGGTGCAAAACCCTGAATTGCTTCACCCCAGATGCTTCCGCTTCTGGACAGTTCAAAAGAATAGCAGTCTGTTGCTGCTGTCCTTCCAGGAGGCTGTGGATCACCTCCAGCAATACCGTCTGTTCATTGATCGGAGCAGCCACGGCAGGTGTGAGTGGTAGTGGTGGAGGTGTGTTGTTGACATTAGTGCTGGTGTTGTTTGGGGAATCCATAACCTTGAATGAAAATTTTTGGGTTAGGACAGATTCATAGTATATGAAATGATAAGATTCAAGGAACATGAATTGTAAAGAATGTTTTAGTTGCTGGTTCTTGTGTTATATTGCTTAAGTTGTTCACGCGGAACAGAACTGCATGGTAGGGTTCCATACAGCTCTGACCTGCATGGGCCACCAACAAAACCTGTCACGCCCCGCTTCCCGGTGTACGGTGAAGGGGACGGGACGAGGCCGCTTTGTATTTACTCAGAAATAAATACGCTGAGTGTAACTAAGCAATATAAAAGAAATATACACAAGAGACAAATGTAATGAAACAACAACTTTATTTATTAACATTCTTTTGTACAATGCATGGAAAAGTAAATACATCTGAATGAAAGCAATGCCTAAACAATGGCATAACAGAAATGGAAAGTACTGAAATGAAATGTGTACAAGTGTCACTACAGCTCGGGATCTTCAATAAACTGGTCCAAGTCTTCAGTGCTAGGCTCGATTTCTGGAAAGTCCGAATCACCTGACGACATTCAAAGAAGAAAGAGAAGGATTGTCGTCAGCGAACAATCGCTCGGTAAGTCCCAAAGATAAGGAAGAAGTAGAAAAGACAGAAAGAGAGAGAGTCTAACTTTTAAAGTTGTATTATATTGTTATACTGTTATATTTATTAACACTATAGCATAGTACAGAAGGATACCAGTGTATACGAGAGGAGCCTCTATATGCCAGAGACTAAATGCAAATGGAAGTACAAGGCTCCGTTATACAACTCGAAACAACGGCAATTGAATTCAGGTTAGGTGTCCTAAATATTGCAGTCTCGTGCCACTTCTAACACCTTCCGTACCAATCTACCCCTTAAACCCCGTGATGTCTTGATTGTATTGTTGTATTGTATTGCAATTTGTATTGTCTTGTAATATAAATTGTATAATTGGATGACTTGCCGAAACCATGATATCAGTAAATTGATGTAACTGGAAAATCATGGATGTAACTGGAGAATCATGTAAATGGAAGTATATCCATGGTTCGGTTCAATCAATATAGATTGAATAGATTGAATATATGTATTCATGGATTCATATTGAATTGTAGTATTTTAGATTGTACTTGAATCATATTCAAGTCAGATTATTTCTAATGAGACTCGGTCTGAATCAGAACAATTAGAAAAGAAATTGATGTCCTGAATTAGGTTTTGGTATTATTGGTAACCGCTGCACATGGGCGGCAGGATTTGTGTCTTTTTCAAAGACAATTACCGTGTTGATAACACCATTTGTTAAGTTGTCTACCTTAAAATAGGCAAGCACCCACTTCTCCGGCTCCCTGAGGCTCAAGAGATTGGTCTCGCTTAAACCTATATTTACTAGGGTCCTTATTGTAATTTATAAAACCTGAGGGGGTTTTATGTAAAAATAATTTTTGTATAATTTACAAAATACACCTCAAGTATTTAGTTATCAACTTTAGAGTTTTCATAGCTGTGAATTTTAAATATGTGACATTTCTAGTTAGATAAACCTATTTTTCATAATACATCGTATTTAATTGTAAAGTATAGACTTGTACGGAATTTCATGGTATTTTCATGTAAAGTGATTCTTGTGTTTTAGAAAAGTTGGAATATATATATATATATATTATATAAAAAATAGATATTTTGAGGATATATATATATATATATATTTATATAAAATGATTATTTTAATATATTATATTTCTAGAAATCTCATTTTCTTAAGATATTTGTATTTTTAAATCTCTCGAGACCGAATGCTCCTTACAAAGGTCTGAATCTCGCACTACTAAGCCCAGGGATATGCGATAATCCGCACCCTCCCAGTCGGGTTCCCCTAAATGGGTTGTAGCGGCGCTTTGCAAAGATTTGTAAAAATACGTAATCTTGTGAAAATGGTTTTAATAGTAAAAGGTATTTAATTGTAAATTCGTATTCCCGTATTCTATGTTCCCGAAAGGTATTGTGCTATTTTGCATATGAGTGTTGTGAAGAGGTAGGTCATTACCTCGTGATCTATCTAATGGTATAGCAAGAATTATGATGTTTCAAAGTCGAAACTAAACTACATGGTATTTTTCTGAAAAAGAGCGGTAAAAGTTACCAAATGAAATATTTTGCTATAAAACATGCTCAACTTGTTTTGTTAATGATTAATAGTCAAGATGTAAGAGTTTAATATGGTTGTGTTAATGAAAATTGAACTTTATAAAGAAAACCGAATCTGAAGTCGGATTTAACACCGCTTCCGTCGGGTTTTAGTAAAAGAAGTTTTAAGAATAGATTAGAGAAGAGGGAGGTGGGACTTACAGGATTTCAGATTATAGGAGAGGAGAGGGATTGGTAGGATGTGCCGGTGCGTCGTTTCGTCGCCGGGAGCTCCTAGGGTCGTCGTCGGAAGATCGCCGGAGTTTCGTCCTTCGCTAACTCCACTTGTACACAAAAGTTCTAGGGATTTTCTTGAGATTTTTGGACAGAAATTTGGAGTGAGGAGGGTGTGTTTTGGAGTGGTATTTATAGGGTAATCTAGGGTTTAGGTTAAATGAAAGGTTGTATTGAAAATTTTATTAAAAATGTATTTAAAAAATGGTTTAATGGTGATTTAATTTGGCTCTGTTACCAATCCAAGAATTTAAACTATACAAAAGTGATAGGGAGCTCAAGAGGCACATCTTCCATGAAGGCCGACTCCGATTCGGAGCCGAATCAGCCGCCCCCGCCGGCCGATCCGCTGCCCCCGCCGGCCCGATCCGGCCGAGTCAGGCCGGGTCAGGGGGCCTACATGTCTGTCGTCATCTTGTTACCATAGTGGGGTAGTTTGTTTTTAGTATGACTTTTGGTTTTACGGGTTTAACACGTGTAGACTCTTGGAATTCTAAAAAATTTAAAAAGAAATCAATATTAAAAATAATGTGGGAGATGGGATTTGAACTCTGGTGCTTTGGTTTAGTAGTGCAAGGTCTTACCAATGAGCTACAAGCTCCTTCTTGCTATTAAAAAGACAAACAAACTTATAACTTATGCTCAGGCAAAAGTATCCCTTTCTATATTTTTTTGAAAAAATTGTACAGAAAGTTTAGGGTTGTTACACATGGGGAGCATTTAATGAGGAGAGAGAAGGGGGTATGGCTCATTCTAACCTCACACCCCCATTTTTCTTCACCACTCTCACACCCTCATTCTCTTCATCACTTACACTCTCTCATTTGTGTTCTTTTCTCATTTCCCATCCCCTCAACTGAAACCCTAACCATTTCATCACAAAACCCAAGCAAATCCTCACTAAACCTCACTAAAACCCTTCACAAGCATAGTTAAGCCACTAAAGATGACTCGGAGCATGGAAAGCAAGGGTTTTTGAGCAAGTGTGGTAAGGTAGTGATCTCTAACTGTTAATTAGGTCTTTATAATGTTGTTTTGCCTAGTAGTTGCGGTTTAGAACACTAAAGTTGTAGTTTTTGTGTAATATCGTAATTTTAGTGTTATTTTAGAGTCTCTGTGGTCTGCTGTCACCACAATTTGTTACTATAAAATCTAGCAATGTAGTAGTGTTGTGTTAGAGCCCTGAGTGTTCACCTGAAATCCTGACCCCACCCTTTACTATTCACCCGGCGAGACTTGAGGGAATTCCGGCATCGCCGAATTTTTAGGGGACTGGGGGGTTGTGGTTTGGAGGGTAGCTGTCTGTAGGTATTTTGGGGTGTTTGGTACTGCTTGATTTTTCTGTGTTGACTGTAGTCAAAATCTGGGAACACTTTGCTAAATTCTAGTCTTTCGACTACGCGCGTTACGATATCCGACACGGTTCGTGTTCTTGGTGTAGCTTGCTGCACTTAAGTTGGTTTAGAATATCGCTACACACGTTAGCCACTAAGCGAACACTTGAGAGTTTGTTGGAGTCGGTGCGTCGGTCTAAACGTCGTTTGTATGTATTTTTGGTCGGTTTATAAGTTGCACTTGTTATGTTTTGTTTGATATTAGGAGCGAGTGCGGGGACTTCAGACGCTAAAAAGAAGGGAAAGCAGGTGGTTGGATTTACTTAGCTCGAGATCATCGGTGAGTATATTTAATATCTACGGGGAAATTTCCAGTATGGCGTTAAGTATCGAGGGCTAGATATGATATTATAGCCACATGTTATATGCATATGAGTTGATTGTGCATGCGCATCATTGCATACCATTACTTGTTGTGCCTTGACTTAGTACCTATTGGACACTGCACCATTACTGACGGTTCATGCTGCACGAGTGCTAAATTGTTTTCTACACACACCGTTGGTAATTGCTATGACACGCACAATATATACCCATATGTGGTATTGCACTCGTTATTGACATTGAAACATTGATCCTTGTTCTATTGCGCATACGAAATGCATCATGCATACCTATCTACCTGCATACACCCATACCTTGCTATAGCTACATGTACACCTTTATATGATATTGCATTTGATTTTGGAGAAATTGGGAACCGCATGATATATTTAAAAACTTGATTCATTTAAAAGAGCGGTTTTCCCTTGATATGCTCATATTACTGTTCTATGTTGCATACATCATATTTCATGGATTTACGCATTGAGATAGATTTATGGATTTGAGAACCGTGGTTATATTTCAAGAAAATATGCATTGTTTTGAAAACCCGGTTTCTCTTGATATGATATTTCGATGCATCCACCATGATTTTCTTGGTTCTGAGATTGTGTTAGAAACCCGATTCGAGGAGATGGATGATCTGTTTGCGGGTTCATGGTGGACCCGATATGGTACCCCGGGGTAAGAAAGGTTTGTTGTGAAGTAGACGATGAGCCTGGAAGAGGGACTACTACCTACCGGTGATAGTTTGGACACGGCGGTTATCCGGAGGATACCGACCGAGTCGTGTGATGGATATGGGCCGATCTGGATTGACGGAGCCCGTGGGCCGATCCGGATTGGTGGAGCCTGAGTTATGTGGATTTACGTGTTGATGTTGGACACGGGTTTTCATGATGTTTCGAGTGTCGATGTTAGACACTCAGGTTTCATGAGATTTACGGATATGAGGGCCGATCAAGTGACGGCGCCTGAGGTATTGGGATTTGGGGTGTCATTGATGGACACCGGGATTTTTCCACGATGATGATTCATTGATGATGTTATGTTTTATCCCACACTCAGGATTATTAGATATGCATTGTTTCATGTAGTTGTTGTACCCTGATGGTGTACGTTGATCATGATTGTTGCATAGCCATATTGCTATAGTTATGCTATCATATTGCATGTTTTAGATTATCGTTGTTCATGCATACCTGCGATTATCTGTATGATATTACTTACTATTCATGAGTTGGCAACTCACCCCCGTTGTGCCACAGTGTTTTGCAGGCTTGACCCTCGGAGTAGTCGCGGCAAGGCTCTTTTTTGTATCTATTTCAGCGGATACTGCTACGGTTGGCTGTGAGGCCTTTTTGCTGTAGGTGGGTTTGCGGTTATCCAATTATATCCATTGTATATCTCATTGTATCTAGTACTCTCCATCTACCACTTTCATGTATTGACTTAGAGACGTGTTTGTGAGGACCGATATTGTACATTTTGTGACTCTGGGTGTCGTGCTCGTGTGAGCTGGCCTTTCTTATGTAGTTTTATCTCTTTATGTTGTTTTTCATTTTATTGTTTATTTCTTCACTACGACATCGTATATATATATGCTTGTGGTGGTTGTTTCCGCCTTTGGGTGTGATTTGCCCCCGTTTGGGGATGCTTTATTTTTATCCTATGTTTGTACCCGTTTCGGGGCTTGTTTTACAAAGGAGGTGCTGCCGAAATTTTAAGAAAATAAACTTACGCTTTAAGATTTTTACTTGAGATTTCCAAATGTTTTTAACAATGTTTTTATCACTTACTTCTTCTCAAGGTTTAGATTTCTGGGTTTTCAGCTTACTTAAATTGCGTTACGCTTGTTGACGTCACGTGGTTTAAGTGCCAGTCACGTTCCTAAATTGCGTCGTGATAAAGTTGGTATCAGAGCGCTAGGTTTTACCTTTCGGAGTGTAGGATGACCTTGGTATGATGGAGTAGCTAGCTTAAGCAGAGTGACTAGCATGTGTATATTCCGCGGCATACTTACGACACGGTACTCCGCCTAAGTGACCTTAAGGCATATTGCTTGTAATTCCTTCCTTGATTTCCATGTATCACTATGATTCGATTTCTATGTTCTTATCGAATCATGTTTTCATTTCTAGCCATTATGCCGCCGAAGACTGCGAGGGCGCATAGAGCGGCCACGAGAGCCGAGGTCAGGGTAGGCTTGTCAGAGACGAGGACTGACTACGGCGGTATGCCCGTTTTATAGGAGCAAGTTGATCCACCTTCTCTAGATCGTATTACTAGGCTAGAGGTCGGTATGAAGGATTTGCGCCAGATGATAGGGTCGTTGGTTGAGGCCAGTCGATCGCAGAGACAGGAGGTTGTTCCACCTGTCACGGGGACTGCGATGGTGCCTACTGTTCAGACTGTCGTACCAACATCTACGGAGGTTATCACCGTATCATTATCTGAGTTCATGAGGCCGAAGCCTCCGGTTTTCACCGGCACCGATACAGTTGATGATCCGCAGTCGTTTATCGATCGGATGGCTAGGATCTGTCGTTCATTGAGATGCTCCGATGCGAGATGGGTAGAGTTCGCGAGTTTTCATCTGGAGGGTCTTTCCCAGACTTGGTGTGAGTTTTTAGAGAGGGGACGAGCCGCAGGTCTTTCTCCTATGACCCGGGCTGAGTTCGTGACAGTTTTTCTTACCCATTTTTTTTCCGCAGAGCGTCAGGGATGCTCGAGCTCGCAGTTTTGAGTCATTACGCCAGACTCCGGGTATGACGGTGGTAGAGTGTGATGTCCAGTTGTCGGGACCCGGTTCTTGCTCACGGAGCAAAGTGCCACACGGAATAAAGTGCCACGCCAAGTGTCGTGTTAAGTGGGCGAGGGCCACCTCTTGAATCCGTGGGGGCCACCTCTTGAGTTCGTGGGACCCACTGTAGAACAATGGGGACTCTTCGGAATACATTCCGAAAGGGGGCAGATCTGTACTATAAATGGAATGATACCACTCTTCAATACAGAGGCGCCTTTTAAGTGAACCGGAACTACAGGAGCTTGAGAACTCCGTAGTTAAGCGTGCTCGGGCCAGGGAAGTCTTGGGATGGGTGACCTCCTGGGAAGTGGCCCCTGGTCGGGTCCGGTTCGCTCTAAAGGGAAAAACCGTGCGGTTTCAGCCAAAGCGGACAATACACTCTGTATTGGGGGTGGAGCATGACAGAATGGTATCAGAGCTGGTCCCTCAATAGTAGGTTTGTGGTTCGAGGACGAACCATTGTTCAAAGGTGGGGAGAATGTCGGGACCCGGTTCTTGCTCACGGAGCAAAGTGCCACACGGAATAAAGTGCCACGCCAAGTGTCGTGTTAAGTGGGCGAGGGCCACCTCTTGAATCCGTGGGGGCCACCTCTTGAGTTCGTGGGACCCACTGTAGAACAATGGGGACTCTTCGGAATACATTCCGAAAGGGGGCAGATCTGTACTATAAATGGAATGATACCACTCTTCAATACAGAGGCGCCTTTTAAGTGAACCGGAACTACAGGAGCTTGAGAACTCCGTAGTTAAGCGTGCTCGGGCCAGGGAAGTCTTGGGATGGGTGACCTCCTGGGAAGTGGCCCCTGGTCGGGTCCGGTTCGCTCTAAAGGGAAAAACCGTGCGGTTTCAGCCAAAGCGGACAATACACTCTGTATTGGGGGTGGAGCATGACACCAGTTTACCCAGTTATCTATGTATGCTCCATATTTGGTGGACACAGAGGAGATGAGGATCAAGAGATTTGTACGATGCCTGCTTACCCAGTTGTTCCTCGCTATCAGAGCCCAGCATTTTGACACATATGCAGCCGCAGTGGACGCGGCCCTACTGGTTGAGGAGCTTCTTTCCGAGACTTCAGTCGTTCCAGAACCGAAGAGGGTTCATACTGGTGTATCAGCCCGGAGACAGATGTATAGATGTCGCGACAGATTTCGTTCAGGTCGTGGGAGTGGTAGAGGCTTAGGACGAGGCCAGTTATTTAGCTCTTATCCCCGGGAGGGTCAGCAATCATCATCTGGATGTTTCCGGTGCGGGAGTTTTTATCATCGCGTCAGGGATTGTACTGAGCCATGTGAGGACGTGACAGACGTATCACATGTTACCTTACCACCTTCTACACCTCAGAGACCGTTTCCCCTTACATCTGTTGTTGCTCCGCGTCAGATTTATGCTCAGAAAGGTCGTGGTCGTGGAGGCTTTGTTCAGAGAGGACGGGGTGGCGGAGGTGGAGGACAGCCAGTCGCCGGTAGAGGGCAGGCTCGAGTATTTCCTTTGACTCATCAAGACGCACAGGTGTCCAATTCAGTGGTTTTAGGTACTCTTTCAGTATGTTCCTATGATGCACACGTTTTGTTTTATCCGGGATCTGCGCACTCGTCTGTTTCTACACACTTCGTGCCGAGGTTGGGCTGAGAGTCATGTTTTCTAGATCAACCTCTTGTCGTGACTACTTCTGTTGGTGAGTCTTTTGTTGCGCGATACGTGTTTCGGTCGTGTGCCGTTCGTATGGGAGATAGAGATTCGTCCGTCAACTTGATCCTTCTTGAGATGTTGGACTTCGACGTTCTCCTGTGCATAGACTGGTTAGCTACTTGCTACGTGTCCGTGACTACCGTGAGAAGACAGTCAGGTGTTTTTTCCGGGCGAGTCATTTCTTGTTGTGCAGAGGGACCGTGGTGCCGCCCCTCACAATTTGATATCTGCCCTTTGCGCTAGTCGGCTCTTAAGGAGAGGATGTCGGGGATTCTTAGCTTTCATTCGTTATACTGGAGCCACGGTAGATTTGTTGGACCGGGTTCCTATTGTGAAAGAGTTTCTCGACATTTTTCCCGATGAGTTACCTAGATTGCCGCCAGAGCGTGAGATTGAGTTTTGCATTGATTTGATCCCCAGCACGGGGCCTATTTCTATACCGCCTTACCGGATGGCCCCGGCGGAGTATAAGGAGCTTAAGGATCAGCTGCAAGAGTTGCTTGATAGGGGACTTATGCGTCAGAGTGTTTCTCCTTGGGGAACTCCTGTTCTGTTTGTCAAGAAGAATGACGGCAGTTTGAGCTTGTGCATTGATTATCATCAATTGAACCGAGTTACGGTGCAGAATAGGTATCCTTTACCTCGCATTGACGATTTGTTTGATCAGCTCCAGGATGCGGGACATTTTTCTAAGATTGATTTGAGATTGGGTTATCATCAGTTGCGGGTTCAGAATGATGACATTCCGAAGACTGCTTTTCGTACGCGCTACGGGCATTATGAGTTTATGGTAATGTCGTTCGGACTCACCAATGCCCCAGCAGCGTTCATGGAATTAATGAACCGGATTTTTAGGCCGTTTCTCGACCAGTTCATTATTGTGTTTATTGATGACATTCTGGTTTATTCCAAGAGTCGAGAGGAGCATGAGCAACACTTGAGGATTGCTTTGCAGACATTGAGAGAGCACCAGCTATTTGCTAAATTCTCGAAGTGTGCCTTCTGGCTTGATAGTGTTGACTTCCTGGGTCATGTGGTTATGGAAGACGGTATTCGTGTGGACCCGAGGAAGATCGAGGCCATACAGCTTTGGCCCAGACCTGTATCAGTGACAGAGGTCTGTAGATTTTTAGGCTTAGCCGGTTACTACCACCATTTCATGCAGGACTTCTCGAGTATCGCTGCACCGCTGACCGGACTAACCAGGAAAGGGGTTCCTTTTCTTTGGACTGAGGCATGCGAACTGAGTTTTCAGCAATTGAAAACTCGGTTGATGACTGCACCAGTTTTATCTTTGCCTTCTGGATCGGGCGGCTTTGTCGTTTACTGTGATGCTTCTCGAGTGGTGCTCGGTTGTGTATTGATGCAGCATGATAGATTTATCGCTTATGCTTCCCGGCAGTTGAAGAAGCACGAGCAGAATTATCCCACTCATGATCTTGAGATGGCCACAGTGGTCTTTGCGCATAATATTTGGAAACACTACTTGTACTAGGAGTCGTGTCAGATTTTCACAGACCACCAGAGCATAAATTACATCTTCTAGCAGCGGGATCTGAATTTGAGACAGCGCCGTTGGATGGAGTTTGTGAAGGATTATGATTGTGAGATCCTTTATCACCCGGACAAAGCGAATGTGGTAGCTGATGCTTTGAGTCGTAGGCCCGGAGGTAGCTTGTCCCAGTCGAGCACAGTTCAGAGACAGTCTTCTGCAGATTGGCAGATCTTGTGCGACTGCAGAGTACAGCTTGAGTTCACTTCCACTGGGGGACAGCTTTCTCATGTCTGCGCCCGTCCACTTCTACTTGATCGTATACATAGGGCACAGCCCGACGATGCCCGTTTGTCTAAGATACTTGAGCATGTTCGGTAGGGTAGAGATTCAGAGTTTGGGATTGATGACCACGGTGTGTTACGTTTCGGGACTCGTTTGTGTGTACCTGATACCGATGGGTTGAGACGCGAGATCTTAGAGCAGGCACATCAGTCAGCTTATAGTGTTCACCCAGGTTCCACCAAGATGTATCGTGACTTGAGAGATAACTACTGGTGGGCATGGATGAAGAGTGATGTTTCAGATTTTGTTTCGAGGTGCCTGACTTGTCAGTAAGTGTCACGACCCAAAATTTAGCACGTGATGGCCCTTAAACTACGTAACGTCTCCAGGCGTAACATAATTCAATCAAGCCAAAAACCCAGCAATTTAAACCATCAAAAGTAGTAAGTGATAATAGCATTGTTAAAACTTTTGAAATCCCAATCAAAATTCTTTAAAGTCCAAATTTATTTCCTTAAAAATTTGGCAGCACCTCCTTTGTAAAACAAGCCCCCCAAAAGGGTACAACATAGATATATAAGTAAAGCAACCCCAACGGGAGAAAATCCACGCCCAAAGGCGGAAACAATCACCACAACAGATATACGACGCCGCAGCGAAGAAAAAGACGATATGAAGTGAACATCATGAAAAACTCCAAGTCACAAATAATATACAATATCGTCCTCATAACTCGTCTCTAAGTCAATATATGAAAATGGTAGATGGAGAGTACTGGATACAACGAATATACAATGAGCAACATCGGATAACCGCAAAACCCACCTATAACAAAACTGCACCCAATCAGCCGTAGCGGTATCCGCAGCAAAAGATGATACGATAGATGAAAGCCCTGCCTCTGACTGCTCTGAAGGAGAACCTGTACAACCTTGTGGCACAACGGGGGTGAGTTGCCAACTCGTTGTTGGATATAGTGCCCTCAAAGTCAATTATTGGATCGTAGGCACGTGATTGCAATGATTAAGGGAGGACCTATGCCGGTAGGACAGTCTTACTCGAGATGATAGTATGCTATCTGGTTTATCTGTATCATCGTGTACATACTTTAGGTGACCTTACAGATCACTATTACCCGTTGATAGAGCCCTTATGATTTTTGCTTGACTACCAGCAGTATGATGGCGATCATATAGGTGAGAGTTTGGTAGTCTATAAGCACATCCTTAAAGTGGTCCCTAGTCATGGGAGTTTCGAGACTGGGCATCGATACTCCGTTAGTAGACTAGTGTATACAGTCGAGACTCTGACGAGGGGCGGTGGCCGGTCTCACAAGCCATTGGTGTCAGTTGGATCACCTAAGATGTATACAGATGCTCATTGGGTTATGAGTACACCGGACAGGACTCGCCGGGAACATGCTAGTTGGTATTATACCTGACGTCAGATAGCAGTTCCCTGGTGACATGTGTACATGTTAGTTCATCGACCTGAGATCGTCATTTGTCGCATGTGAGTTCCCACCGTGCTTTGATTACTGCCCTACCACGGCTCAAAGGAGTCGTGCAAACAGGTTTTAGTTGGGTACAGTCCCGAGCCACATGGAGGCAGTGAGCGGATCGGCAGGGGTTTCGTCTCTCCCGGTATTGGGGGTGAGATCGCGCTGTGTCTAGGAGAGCCGTTACACGAAGTCCTTGGCCAAGGCAGGAGATTTACTGGTAGGTATTCCAGTAGTATCTCAGGGTGTTCTGGGCTATACTCCGACACGACTTGTACCGCTTTTGGGGGTCTGACTTTTACCAACCCCCTAGGCCCGACATGCGATGCTCATAGACGAACGGACCGGACTGTATGGATATTGTCACTGACAGGCTCAGTAGGGTGTCAGGATGAGTTCGCTCATCGACCTCCCTTTTGGTCAATACCCGGTATCCTGTTACGTACAGCTAGTACCACTGTCGTCCTAGTGGTTAAATCCACAGCCAGAGTATTGACGAGTCTTTAGAGTCCCCCACAGACAGTTTCTCAAGTTTCGGGCGAAACGTTGTAGAGGCCGTATGGTATTATGGCAGGGTTCGATCATATACGTGCAGTCGTGCACGGATCATGATTGGACGGATCATACTAGTGGGCTTTGGTTTAAGCCGGATCCTAGTATTAGATTTGTTGGATTACTTTAGTCTCATCGCATTCTCATTCAGTCGGAATACGGATGCAGGTATGTATATACAGGTGAGGGGTATCCTAGTGATCCGTCACGAGTTTACTTTAGATGTTGCCATATCTTTTTATTGTTGTAAACATTTGGATTAATGTTTACATGTGGAAATTGTGAGTGGATTTCATGATGAGGTGCATTTAATGTGACATGGACATGTTTAGTGACTCATGATCTCTTTATTTGTGCTAATGTCACATTAGGATTTGTTTATTGTGTTGAATTGATGGATAGAGAGAAAGAGGGCAGCCATAGGCTTGGGGTTGGCTCTTGGGTTTTCATTCTTGTGCTCACAACAATAATTCAACACAATAACACAAAAGGCTCCTCTCTTTTCTTTCTTCTTCATGCTCACAAGTTCCACCATTGGCATCATCTTCTACCTCCACTCTAACCATCTCATGTGTTGAGAATCCTAGAGTGTCAAGAGACAAAGTTATCACACACATTCTCTACTTCACCTTGAACACGTCGGCTAGCAAACTTCGTGTCCGAATTGCTTCGGTTCAAAGCGGGAGCCCGTAAAAGGATTCATAGATGTGGTGCCCTTTCCGACGAGGAGACCGGAGACCAAGCGAGATCGGAGTTGCCGCAAGGAGCTAAAGACGGTGGCTAAAGACCGAAGGACACGGATCGATCGGTATAGCTTTTCTAACCCTCTTTAGATTGCTAGTTTAATGTTAATGGTTCGATCCGGGATTAAAGTCTGCGTTAGCGCCAGTTTCAAGTTTATGAAAAGTTTTTTGTTTCCGTATTTTGGCCTCGGATAGACTGCGGGGGTGCTACCGTAGACTTACATGGTATCAGAGACACGCCATTAACCTTAGCTAGCTCGTTTTAGACAATGTTAATTTATCGAAATCGAAACGAACCCAAACACTGCCACTGCTGTCCTGATCTCTGTTAATTTTAAAAGTGTTCAGAAAAATTTTCAAACATGTGCAGAAGACTACTGAACCTACCAGATGACCACAGACCAAAAACGAGCCTTCCCCACCTGGAAAAAAAACGCCCACCAAGCCAAATATTCCGGCCAGGCCAGCCCCATTAAGATATTTGGGCTTCGTATTTGGGCTGTAGGCAGGTCTCTGGGAAGTTGGTGCAGCGGTATTGTTTGTTCGGCCTAATTTGGATATGGTTTTATCAGTTTTTCTGGGCTATTCGGGGGTTATTTCGGATTCGATATTTTATAATATTGTTTAAAGTTTACAGTGCATTACATTATATCTGTGACCGTGAATGTCATTTGATCGGTAAATCTTGTCTAATCGCTATAGCCCTTATAGACGGATTTGCGAACGTGACATTCACGTTGATGTTCTGTGTTGTGCTGTGATGTTGCGGATTTGTCGTGGTGGATAGCCTAGAGCAACGGTAGTACAGTTCGATTATATTTGTACATTTGATATTGCGGGGTGAGCGTCCAACATGTGGACTGCCGTTACTGCTTGTTTGTATATTATTCTTTTGGGGCACGACCGGGTTGAGGTCGATATACCCGATGTACATATTTTATTTTCTGTACTAGGATTACCCCGCGGTGGGGTGCATGGATAGCCGAGTTCTGGAGGGCAATGGGCCCGCATCTCATGGCTTTGAGATGGAGGGGGCTTCACTCTAGAATTGGCGGGCTATTCACCGCACTCGTAGGGGGTATAGGTTGACCCAAGGAGGGGTGTTCAAGTTACCGAATTCCGTGAAGTGCTGGGTGGTCCATTCACTTTGTTGAAGGGGGCTGCCTCGCTTCTGGTTTTGGCGGGTAACTTGCCGCGCCTGTAGGGTCTAGGATTTCATTGCACAGGCTTTCCACACGACCAGGGGAACGTCGGGTTTCACTTACGGCTTAAAGGAAACCCGGGGATCCTAGATTATCTGTGTTGTTCTGTGATACTTATTACATTTCTGTGATGTTGCATTTATCACGCCATGAGCGATTATTATATATTGATATATATATACTAGTAGATGTTGTATATGTTTTACACCCGCGCTAGTCCAGTCCCCGCTCTGTCGTTAGTTAAGTAACCTAACAGATGATGACAAGACCCAGTGGCGAATGCGGATGGCATATACGTACATCATATTTTCGTTCTTTATTGGTGTGATCAATTGATGTGACTACATTGATTCGGATCATGCAAGCTAAACAAACATGTTTGATGTTGTTGGAACAATTTTCGAAAAGCTGTTATTACAAGGACGTTCTCTTTTGTTTTGCACAGTGGTATTCGGTTATGAATATCCAGCACCTCAGTCGACGAGGCAAAGGCCGAGATCCCTTCACCGGGAGTGACCCCTTTGGCAGAGGTCTGCGTCAGGGTAATAACTTCACTATAGTCGATTACATTTTGCTTTGCATCACGGTTTTCAGTTGGAATATCCTGCACCTCATTCTACGAGGAAAGAGCCGAGATCCCTTCACCGAGAGTGACCTCTTTAGCAAAGGTTTTCGTCACTATATTTTTGTAAAAAGCTATCCGGTTCCTTCAACGATATCAAGTTCATTACGTTAAAGGTTTATCGCCGAAAACCATTCGTAACCCTCCGTCATTTCAGACGGGTAGCACTTAGTATTCATGCTGTGTTTGTTAGCCTTCGTCATGGCATAGTGTATGGTAGCTATTTGTTACTTTTCTGCTGCATAGATAGATGCGTTGGTTTGGGACAGTCGTACTACTATTTTGGCCTTCGTCAAGGGTTTGCGGATGGGTTCAAATTAACCTGGACAATGACAGGTAGAACTTGACATGTGACTTATGATTTGTTGACCTTCGGCAAGGTTATAAGAGCATGGGGTAAAAATCACATCGGGAGTTTCTAAAGAAACTGAAACTTGCCAGATATGTGCATATCTTCTAGAGTGTGATAACGTGAGTGGATTCCATCATGTTATCATGTGATGATAGTTGGATCCCGATTCCCACTGATGAGTTGGTTTACTCCTCAGGTGATCCCGACTAATTCTTCTTTCAGGTTTGGAGGAGAATTTGACGTTACAGTGGGAGGTTTCCTGATTAGATAAATTAATAACCATTCAGATCTAGGTTAGAGTGCACGTAGAGTGTTTCTTTTCTCTCTCTCTTTGGAAGCGACCATGGCCCGACCTTAGACTATGACTCAATAACCAAGTTAACTGAACCTTCTTAAAACACTGGCTTTTGGATTGTCAGAGTTGCATACCTCATTGCCACTCCTACTTTTTACCCTTTTCTCCAGAACACCCCGTATTACTACGAACATCCACTTCCATTGGATAAAACCATCGTATGGTTATATACGAATTCGAAGGAACTTATTCCAGATTCGAGGATAGTTTCCAGTTCTGCAGAAAATGAATAGGACTATTCAGTTGTCTTTTTCCTTTTACCTTCTCTCAGGTTGCGAGTGCTCCTTGGATTAGGATGGTACACCTATTACGCTAATTGGATAGTCTTCTTCCAAACTATAGGCAGGTGCTGAAAGGTAGGGAATGAAGAAAACCGATTATCCTAAGTAAGGTGTACATAAGGTAATAAGTAAATACAAATAAAGGGATTAGAAAGAGGGCAAAGTAAATTGCGACTGCTATCATTCACGACCAAACCAAGTATTTCATCGCCACTCCTATTTCACCTTTGTATTTCTCCAGAACACTCCGTATCACTACGAAGATCCACAGTTTATTGGATAATCCATCGTATGGTTATATACAAACTCGAAGGAACTTGTTCCAGTTCGGGGATGGATTCTGGTTCAGGAGAAATAAGAATAAAGTTTATTCAGTTGTCTTTTATCATTACCTTCTCTCAGCTTGCGAGTACTCCTAGGATTAGGAGAGTACACCTATTATGCTTATTGGATAGTCTTCTTCCAAACCATAGGCTGATGCCGAACGGTAGGGAAGGAAGAAAACCATTTGGTCTAAAGGTGGTGTATAGAAGGTAATGACTAAAAACATATAAAGGGATTTGGAGAGATGGCAAACAAATATACGGTTACAGTTGTGAATCTGATAATAGAAGAGGAATTACTAAGAATACCCGGATACCCCTTCGAAACATTTACATGTTTCAGTTTCACTGTGTATTGTTAAAAGAAAACTGTTTTCCCAATTAACCCTTGCTCCAAGTTTTGTATTTACCAGGTATGATTCTCACATCTATATGGTTTTATAGATGATAAGTGGGAGTAAGTTATTGGGAATTAGGTGATCATCCTCATTATATCGGGATTCTTTGTAATTGGTGATATGTGAGGAAATCGCCTGGGATTTTGCCGGACGGCAAAAATTTGGTTTTGAATATCCGTTGTTATGCACCAATTTCAAATTGATATATCTGTACGTTTATTTTTATAAAGTGAGATATAACTTTTTGAAATTATGTCCATGACATTTACCTATATCAGTTGATGGTTAGGTAAGGAGCATTCAACAGCGGTGTAATTCTTCATAACCATAGTACAGTTTTCAACCTACGATGCACAGGGTTTGAGTTATTCAACTCAGTGGACTTATGTTCATATCAGATTTTTGCATTTTTATACCGCCCAATTTTTATCACATTGCATATCGGTAGGTACTCTTGAGCCGTGTTTTCTAGTCAATTGCAGGATACAGGTTCTCGGCTCTAAACGGTGAAATCCATAGAAAAATACGACAAAAATCCGAGTTCCTGCCAACCACAGATAAAACACGGGTCTCCGCTCTTTATCCGTCTGTTGCCACACACCAGTTTAGGAGACAAAATGACAAATCAATTGTCACCTTCATGCACAAAGCACTATGGCAACACCAAAACCAAGAAATCTACGCGGAGCTCAAGAAAATCCATGTCCAAAGTCCACCTTTCCCTCAACAGAAATTCTGGAAGAAATGTGGAAGTATTTTCAGAAAATACATATACCAGACAAGAGGGGACAGCAGACCAGGGAAGTACCAAGAACCCGACCCCCTGACTCCACCATAGTGCGGCGGATCCGCGGCATAAGCTGGCTTAGGCCGCG
Organism: Agapanthus africanus; assembly: GCA_030015575.1. NCBI lineage: Eukaryota > Viridiplantae > Streptophyta > Magnoliopsida > Asparagales > Amaryllidaceae > Agapanthus > Agapanthus africanus. The sequence goes on from CM057340.1 coordinate 560,007,549, forward strand.
GATCCGCGGCCGTATAGTGGCGGCAGGCAAAAATTTTCCAGGGTTATTTTGGTCTTTGTATATGTGTTCTGGTGGTTGCCCTAGGTTTTTATTTTTTGGCCTATAAATAGCCCAGAACTGAGAGAAGGAAAGGGTCCATAATCTTGTATTCTTTTTCTAGGTTCTAGATTACATGTTCTTCTTCTTCTCATCTCTTCTCCATTAAACTTGTAGTGAGCTTTGTGAGTGAAGAATGGTGAATAAAGAAGATCATTTTATTATCATGCTTGTCTTGCTTTTTCTATAATTGTTGTAATTTTAATTTGTTAACTAGTTGTTGTTATTTTCTTGTTGTTTCTTTCTTCTCTCTTTTTCTTTATCCTTAATACGACAATGATGCTTACGCTCGATCCTCGCCAAGGTGAGGTCGCAAATAGCTAGTCGTATTCTTCTAATCTCCTTCTTTCTATCTTCCTCTTTTGTTTTGTTTTATTTTTCCGTATCATGATGTGTGAGTAGTTCATACTTGTTAGGGTAGGATAAGGGAAGTTTGAGAGAAGGAAATCTCTCTCACTCTTTCCTTGCCCAACAGCTTAAATCGACTCCCGTTAATTGAACCACAATCCGCTCCTTACGGCACCCTATCCTACATGATAGCGGTGATTCCGTAGTGAGACCGGTTGTGGTTGAATTAACCGGAGGTTATGGCTAAGAGCCAAGAACGGACGGACAAGCACCAAAAGGAAGGACTTATGCGTTGGAAAGCCTAGCTTATACTCGCAAGTTCCTTCCTAGTCGTGCTAATCCCCGTTGTTGCCGATTACCGTAACACCGATATTAAGAGGGGCAACGAAAGATGTGGAGACTCCTAACTCAAACTAATCTAATCCTAACCCTAACAAGCTCTCTTTAAATATCAACTCAACACTTAGATAACCACAAACAAATCTGAACTCTCGGACTTAACTCGTTAAAACACATTGAAAAAGACTCCCATCCCCCACCGGACGACCCGTACTCAACCGGCTAGCTACGAGCGAAACCGTCTTGATTGCGGTATTTAAACTAAAACTAGAACACGCAGAACCTCTAACAATCAAATGGCGCCGTTGCCGGGGAGACGGTAGTTTATTTCCTTGTGTAATTTCGGGTTAACTTGTAAATTTAACCGAAAAACAAAACAAAAAAAAATACTTTGTAAAAGAAACCATCTTGTTATTCTTGATTAGTTTTTGTGCAAGTGTGAAGGAAAATACAAAGTTCGAGTTCAAGTGGCCAAGACGTAGAAAATACGGAGTTCAAGTACAGTGCCAAAGACGTGGGAAGATAGACCCACATTTCACGGCTACACCGCGACGGACAAAACAAAGCATCCGGTCTACTGTAAAAATCTGGAGCAGATACAGTGAGCAAATCAGAATTCCACACATCTAGAAAAGCAGAGGAAACCCAACAGAACCCACACAACAAAAATTAAGCCCCAACTCCACAAGATAGCCGCGGAACCGCGGCATAAGGAAGCTTAGGCCGCGGATCCGCGGCCATTTGGAAGCTTCACGGTGCAATTTTTTTTTCTGGTGAGTCTTTCTCTTCTCTCCACTCCTCTGAACTCCACTGAATTGTGTTTTCTGCAGCCTTCTTTGCGCAAATTCTTCTCCCCCTTCCAATAAACTGTTCTTGTGCAGGATTCTTTGCGCCGCAAATAAAAATTGTTTGCAGTTGATTTGTTACCGCTTTGCATTCTTTAATACGGACTTAAGGGGCTTGAAACCAATCCAGATTGGGTGGGGATTTCATCACCCTTCCCAGGACCCCAAAAATCACAAAAGCATATGCATTGTCCATTGTAAATTAAAAAATACTAGACTTCAGCCCTAAGGACTTCGCGCTCATTAGGAGAAGATAAACCGTGTTTAGAACCTCGCTTAACGGTATATTGTTTACGGGGTGTCTAGGAAAGTGTTAAAGGCGCAACCGCCGAAAGAGAAAGGGTTATTTAATTAAGGAACTTCGCGAAAGCGTTGGACAACCTCCCCTTATCTCTGCACTTACCTGGCCTCGTGATCAGTGTATTTTTAAGCCCGTTTCTCGGCACTGTTTAACTTCGACAATCAAGTTCAGGAGCAGGTCTAGTAGACCTAGGTTACCCTAGATCTAGGTGTGATTGTGCATATCTTGTTTGTGATTGCTTAAGCCGTGTATTCGTACATATTTTTGTAAATCTCTTTCTAAAAACAAAACAAAAAAAAAAATCAAAAACTTTTATAAAAACTTGCCCTTTGTCGCCAAATCCATTTTTTCACCCACCACCCTTCACCTTTCTCCATTGACGTTTTCTTACCCTCACCTTCTCCGCTTTGACTATACTAAACTCGTTTAGTGTATGTCCGCTTGGACTCGGGACACTAGCGCCCGTCTAGTCCGCGTTACGTTAGTCGCTACCGACTACGCGATCGACTCCGAAGTCGATACTCCGTTCACTCTTCTTTCACCCCTTCCTTTGCCGGCCAACTCCGACGTTGACCGGAATTCTGTTCATACATCTTCGCCTTCACCTTCACCAACCTCTTCTTCCGCGATGTCAGGATTTAATCCGAACATCTCTTTGACCACCGCTGGATTGGCTCCACCTCCTACGGAGACCAATATCCCACCACCACCGCCTGTTGTAGCGCCGCAGCGAATCGCGCTCCAGGATCGTTTCTATCCCACCCGTTCTGCACTTCCCACCTGCCTTTCTCTTCCTCCGGCCAATGGGGACAACTTTGAAATTAAGCCCCACTTCATCAACATGCTTCCACGTTTTCATGGGCTTGAATCTGAAGATGCCTATATCTTCATCAACAAATTTCAAAACGTCTGTGCTATGATGAAAACCACCCAGCTGTCGGACGATGCTATACGTCTACGGGTCATTCCGTTCACTCTATGCGATCTTGCTGAAAAATGGCTGTATAGCACCGTTTCCCACTCAATCACCAGCTGGGACGAGTTTGTTAAAGCGTTCCTAAAAAAATTCTATCCGAATCATAAGACCGCAAGGATTCGAAATGAAATCAACCAATTCTCCCAGCTTCCTTCTGAACCCTTCTGGAAGTGCTTTGACCGATACAAAGACCTTCTTGTTCAGTGTCCTCACCACGGTATAGAGAAATGGCAACTTTGCCAAACCTTATACGAGGGACTGAACCCAGCAACGAAGCAGTTGTTGGAAACCATCTGTCAGGGCCACTTCCTATCAAAATCTGACGAGGAAGCGTGGCAGTTCTTTGACGACCTTGCGGAGCAAACGCTACAGTGGGAGAGCACCAGACCGACTTCTTCTTCTTCTACCTCCACTTCTACCGGTCAGTCTAGGGTAGGAATCCACCAACTTGATGTCTCTATTGCGATGAAAGCTGAAATGGCTGCAATAACAAGAAAGCTTGAAGCGATAGAGAGCAAATTTTCTGCTCCTGCTCCTGCCCCTGTTCTCCCCCTTCGTACCATCTGCGCTTGTTGTTCCGATCCTTCCCACTTGACCGAAGAGTGTCCTTACAATCCACCATCGCAAGGACAAGATCAGGTTAATGCTGCCTTCCAGCAAAGACCGAGGAATGATCCATACTCTTCCACCTACAATCCCGGTTGGAGGAACCACCCCAATTTCGCCTGGAATCAGAATCAGAATCAATTTCAAGGCAACAATTTCCAAAGGGCCCCTCCGCCGCAACAACAAGCGCAACAACAAACTCAACATCAATATCAGCAGCCCTTCCAACCCCAACCTTTCCAAAATCAGACGAACAACTTTGCACCCAACAACTCTTTTCCACCAAATAACTTTGTTCCGTCAAACAACGATAAGGTTTCCTCGCTCGAACGAAGTCTGGAGGCGTTTGTTAAACAATCGACTCAATCCACCGCCAACATCCAGTCTTCCATTCAATCTTTAGTGTAACACACTGCCGCACACGGGCAAAGCATCAAGACCATCGAGGCCCAGATTGCACAGCTGAACGCGGCCTTAAGCGAGCGAGAAAAGGGGAAGCTCCCGTCCCAGCCACTTCCAAATCCCGGTCACCCACATAATGCACATGTTGCTCTTGAACAACAAAACCATAATGTGAGTGCCGTGACCACACTGAGATCGGGGAGGATGCTGCAAAACAACATTGGCAAATGGATCAACGATGACACCCCGGCCGCTTCTTCTTCTTCTTCTTCTTCTTCTTCGTCTTCTGAGCCTATTCTCCGTTCTTCACAAGGCTCCCCTCCCTCTTCTTCTGCTCTGAACGGACCCACTTCTCACTCCACGAAGACACCTATTCTGGGATCCGTTCCAACTCCACAATCTCCTCCTCCAGCATTAGACTCAACCAATTTTCAAAATGTTCCATTTCCAAACCGGTTGAGGTCTAATAAACAAAATTCTCAAATGGAGAAGATTCTGGAGTTATTTAAGCAGGTTAACATTAACATTCCTCTTTTAGATGTTGTCCAACAAGTCCCGTCCTACGCGAAAATCTTAAAGGACTTGTGCACGAAAAAGAGGAAGTCTCAGGTACCCAAGAAAGTTTTCTTGGCTAGTGCTGTGAGTGATGCCCTTACCCAATCTTTACCACAAAAACGGAAGGACCCTGGCTGTCCTACGATTTCAATTACTATTGGGGATAAGAACATCAACCGCGCACTATTAGATCTTGGTGCCAGTGTTAACCTGCTTCCGTATTCAGTATACGAGCAATTAGGCGTCGGAGAGCTGAAACCCACGCACTGTACTCTCCAAATGGCCGACCGATCGATCACCCATCCTAGGGGTGAGCTAGAGGATGTGTTAATAAAAGTCGGGGACTTCATATTCCCCGTTGACTTCATTGTATTAGATACACAGCCTGTAGCTAACCCCCGGAATCAAATTCCGGTGATACTCGGTCGCCCATTTCTTGCAACCTCAAATGCTGTGATCAATTATCGCAATGGTTCGATGAACCTCTCTTTTGGAAACATGACGATTGAACTCAACATTTTTAGGTTGGGGAATCAGCCCACCGAACTAAATGCTCATATACTGGACGTCTGCTCGATCCAGGAGATCACCCCAGAAGAGTGTGAATTCGAGGAGTTTCTGTTTGATCACGATAATCTTGACGCCACTAGTGCGTTTCTCTTCGAACCTGCTGCTGTTTCTGCGCCCGACAACGACTACGAGTGTTTCACGTTTTCGAACGATCTTAGCTGCGCACAACCCGAGTTTGAATCCTTCGACTTTCCGGATGAGTTACCTGAACCATCCAACTCGGTTGCCTGCACTCGTTTTGAACCTTTGCTGGAGTCCTTTGAGTTCGAGACCTTTGCACCAATCTTGCCTTCCATCGTTTCACCTCCAACGCTCGAACTCAAGCCGTTGCCATCTCACCTTAAGTATGCTTACTTAGGTAAGAACGAGACCCTCCCTGTCATCATTTCGGCTTCTCTAGCTCCCGAGCAAGAGAAAGCCCTTCTCACGGTCTTGCACAGCAACAGGCAAGCTTTTGGCTGGTCCATGGCGGACATCAAGGGGATTAGTCCCCTGATCGTTGAGCATCACATTCATCTGATGGATGATGCCAAACCAGCCCGGGATCTACAAAGACGTCTCAATCCAGTCATGAAGGAGGCTGTGAAGAAGGAGATCGTAAAATGTCTAGATAGTGGTATCATTTACCCTATCTCTGATAGCCAGTGGGTTAGCCCCATTCATGTTGTCCCCAAGAAGTCGGGCATCACGGTCATAACCAACGAGGCGAATGAGTTAATCCCTACTCGCACCCAAACTGGATGGCGAGTTTGCATTGATTACAGAAAACTCAACGCCGCAACGCGGAAAGACCACTTTCCGCTACCTTTCATTGACCAGATGCTTGAACGATTGGCCGGACACGAGTACTACTGCTTTCTTGATGGCTACTCCGGCTATAATCAAATTCCCATCGCCGAAAAAGACCAGGACAAGACCATTTTCACTTGTCCTTTCGGCACGTTTGCATATCGTCGCATGCCCTTTGGGTTATGCAATGCGCCCGCTACCTTCCAGCGGTGTATGATGGGTATCTTCTCAGACATGGTGGAAAAATTTCTGGAGATTTTCATGGATGACTTCTCCATCTTCGGCGATTCCTTCAACGAGTGTTTGCTGCATCTTGACGCTGTCCTTACCCGATGTAAGGACAAGAATCTCACTTTGAACTGGGAGAAATGCCACTTCATGGTGCGCGAAGGTATTGTCTTAGGACATATCATCTCGCAAAATGGCATAGAGGTTGACAAAGCAAAGATTGAGGTCATTTCCAATCTGCCTCCTCCCCGATGCGTCAGAGATATCCGAGCCTTCCTTGGCCATGCCGGTTTCTATAGACGGTTCATCAAGGACTTTAGCAAGATTGCTAGGCCCTTGACTCTTTTGCTGGCCAAGGACACGCCATTCGACTTCAACTCGAGCTGTGTGACTGCCTTCGAGTCACTGAAACGCTCACTCACTTCTGCTCCCGTTCTTTCTTCACCTGACTGGACGCACCCATTCGAGATTATGTGCGATGCATCCGACTTTGCCATTGGTGCTGTCCTTGGACAACACATCAACAAGATGCCGCACGTAATCTATTACGCGAGCCGAACCCTGAACGACGCCCAACTCAATTATACAACAACTGAGAAGGAATTCTTGGCTGTTGTATTTGCTTTAGAAAAGTTCAGGCCCTACCTCATCGGCTCTCCAGTCATTGTCTACACTGACCATTCTGCTCTGCGCCATCTTTTTGCAAAGAAAGATGCAAAATCTCGGTTAATACGTTGGATCCTCTTGCTTCAAGAGTTTGACCTTGTCATTAAGGACAAACGAGGATGTGAAAACGTAGTTGCCGACCATCTCTCACGACTTCCTTCTTCGCCTTCGCTTCCAATTCCGATCAACGACGTTTTCCCGGATGAACAGCTCTTGACAGTATCGTGCGAACCCTGGTTCGCAGATATTGTGAACTATTTGGCCACGGGATTACTACCGACTGAATGGTCAAGTCAGGACAGACTTCGCTTCTTATCCCAAGTAAAGCACTTTTACTGGGACGAACCCTACTTGTTCAAGTACTGTCCCGACCAGATTATTCGTCGGTGTGTCCCTGACGAGGAATTCAAGAGTGTGCTGTCATTTTGCCACGATCAAGCGTGTGGCGGGCATTTTGGGCCCAGAAAGACAGCTGAGAAGATCTTGCAATGTGGTTTCTACTGGCCACAACTCTTCAAAGACGCTCACGACTATTGCAAGACTTGCTCCCGGTGCCAACACATGGGCCGGATATCCCGGAGGAACGAGATGCCGCTCCAACCAATCTTGGTTGTGGAGATTTTCGATGTTTGGGGGATAGATTTCATGGGGCCGTTTCCCAGCTCTTTCGGGAACTTGTACATCCTTCTCGCTGTTGATTACGTCTCTAAATGGGTCGAGGCTGTGCCCAGCCGGACTAACGACAACTAGGTTCCTTAAAGAAAATATTTTCTCCCGGTTTGGGCACCCCCGAGCGATCATTAGTGACAATGGAAGTCATTTCTGCAATAAAACTTTCGAAGCCTTAATGCGGAAATACTCCATTAATCATAAGCTCTCTACGCCCTACCACCCCCAAACCTGCGGGCAGGCCGAAGTTTCAAATCGGCAAATCAAGCAGATACTGGAGAAGACGGTTTCCAAGAACCGTAAGGATTGGTCGCTGAAACTCACTGATGCCCTTTGGGCATTTCGAACCGCTTATAAGACCGACCTTGGCATGTCTCCCTATCGGCTTGTGTACGGAAAAGCCTGCCACCTTCCTGTCGAAATAGAGCATCGCGCATTTTGGGCGATAAAGGAGCTGAATCTATCTCTCGAGGATGCGGGCAGCCATCGGAAGCTGCAGTTGAACGAACTAAACGAGCTTAGGGATGAGGCTTACGATAACGCGGTTGTTGTTAAGAACCGAACGAAGGTGTTTCACGATAAACACCTTTTACGCAAAACCTTCGTACCTGGTCAGCAGGTACTGCTTTACGACACCCGACTTCATTTCCATCCTGGAAAGCTCAGATCTCGCTGGAAAGGGCCGTATTTTGTGCGGAATGTGTATCCGCAGGGCGCTGTGGATTTGGAAAATCCAAAGGACGGTTCATTTTTCAAAGTGAACGGACACCGACTAAAACCGTACCTTAGCGCCGAACCTACAGAGGAGCTCCTGTTCTTACAGGAGCCGGTTTACCCTGAATGATCTTCCTCTGCCTACCTCCAAACTTCGGTTATCCAGCCAAGAACAACGGACACTGTTCCAAATAAGTTTGGGGGTATGTACAAACCATTTTGTATATATTTGTGTATATTCTTTTTCTTTTCTTTAAAAAAAAAAAAAAAAAAAAACACATAAAAATTTGTGTATCGCTAACCGACAATTTTGACCCTTCAAATGATCTCTTCATGCAACGACAGTGAGGACACTGTCCAGTTTAAGTTTGGGGGTACGCTCGGTACGCATTTCTTACCTTCGCATTCATATGTATATTTTGCATCTGCATATTTAAATCCATAAAATCCATAAAAATCTGAAAATTTTCTAAAAAAATATAAAAACTTTTTTCTCAAGTTAGCTTGTGGAAGAACTCTGATTCAACATTTCGACGGTTTTTGTTTGAAAAAAATAGGAATAACTAAATCTTATGTTTAGATTTTGAAAACCTGAAAGATAACTCTCCTTTGAAGTTAACTATAGCTGATATACGTCTTTACATCACACTACACGTGTCGTGAGTTTTTGGGAATTAGATGACAAGTCTTTTATGTTGAAAAACTTTTAAACAGATAAATGATTTTCTGAGGATCAAATAGGTTTGTACTGAAATAAGTAATGTCAAGAATAGTTTATGAAGTAAAGCGAATATGAAGGAATATTATTGATGCCGTAATTGGAGCTAAGTCTGAAAAATAACCCATCTGAAACTTGATTGGAATGATTACACACCGAACCCACTAAACACGTCTTTTATCCAAAAAAATATTTGAACTGCCGGCTATATCTCCGTTCGTATCAAATCATCTGATTTTCACGCCAAACTGTCTTTTGTTTTTGGACCTAGGTAACTTGAGTAATTAAGTCCGCTGGGGTGTTTCTACACCTAATGCCCTAAAACCAACTGGTTTGGGTGCATTGGCCCAAAGCTCGCTAAGAAGCCTAGAAAGTCCAGGTTAAAACAAAGTCAAGCAAGTGTTCTCTCCGAGTTAAAATTCCTAACGGTTCTTTGTGTGAGAATAATCTTGATAAAAGACAGGCTTTTATAAAAATTTTAAGCGGAGATATGAAGGTTTTATTCTATGATAAAGACTATTGCACGTTCACAGAGGTGTGTATGAAATGAAAACAAAAAAAAGGTGGAGTGAAAAATACGACTTAGTTTCCTGTTAAGGAAGATAGAAATTCTGAAGTTGAAACCTTACTGGAAAACGAAACTTGAAAAAATGCTTAACTCTTTATAAAACTTATGTGATCCTTTTAAAATTGTTATCTGGGCTTTATTGTGCGACATGATGACTTTAATCGATCCTTCTGGAACTTAACGACACTATTTGCACTGCACGTAAAGACATATAAAATCTATAGTTAAATAAGAAGCGAGGTGTGAAAAATAAAGGTTCGATAGTCTAGACTTAGGATTATAGAATTGTTATTTTCTGAAACAAAACTTTAGGGTTTGAATCTTAGTTATTTTACAAAACCAACTTGACCGGATTTTGTGGGTAGTATCCGCTGAAAACCCTCAGGAGACAACACTCCTCCTACTAGGGACACCTAGAGGTTTAACGGCTTGTTGCACATGCTCAGTGCAATCGCGTTCCCTGCGAAAGTGAGGTTAGGAAATTTTTTGTGAATAAATTGGCTTTGCTCGGGACGAGCAAATGATAAGTTTGGGGGTATTTGTTCATATCAGATTTTTGCATTTTTATACCGCCCAATTTTTATCACATTGCATATCGGTAGGTACTCTTGAGCCGTGTTTGCTAGTCAATTGCAGGATACAGGTTCTCGGCTCTAAACGGTGAAATCCATGGAAAAATACGACAAAAATCCGAGTTCCTGCCAACCACAGATAAAGCACGGGTCTCCGCTCTTTATCCGTCTGTTGCCACACACCAGTTTAGGAGACAAAATGACAAATCAATTGTCACCTTCATGCACAAAGCACTATGGCAACACCAAAACCAGGAAATCTACGCGGAGCTCAAGAAAATCCATGTCCAAAGTCCACCTTTCCCTCAACAGAAATTCTGGAAGAAATGTGGAAGTATTTTCAGAAAATACATATACCAGACAAGAGGGGACAGCAGACCAGGGAAGTACCAAGAACCCGACCCCCTGACTCCACCATAGTGCGGCGGATCCGCGGCATAAGCTGGCTTAGGCGGCGGATCCGCGGCCGTATAGTGGCGGCAGGCAAAAATTTTCCAGGGTTATTTTGGGCTTTGTATATGTGTTCTGGTGGTTGCCATAGGTTTTTATTTTTTGGCCTATAAATAGCCCAGAACTGAGAGAAGGAAAGGGTCCATAATCTTGTATTCTTTTTCTAGGTTCTAGATTACATGTTCTTCTTCTTCTCATCTCTTCTCCATTAAACTTGTAGTGATCTTTGTGAGTGAAGAATGGTGAATAAAGAAGATCATTTTATTATCATGCTTGTCTTGCTTTTTCTATAATTGTTGTAATTTTAATTTGTTAACTAGTTGTTGTTATTTTCTTGTTGTTTCTTTCTTCTCTCTTTTTCTTCATCCTTAATACGACAATGATGCTTACGCTCGATCCTCGCCAAGGTGAGGTCGCAAATAGCTAGTCGTATTCTTCTAATCTTCTTCTTTCTATCTTCCTCTTTTGTTTTGTTTTATTTTTCCGTATCATGATGTGTGAGTAGTTCATACTTGTTAGGGTAGGATAAGGGAAGTTTGAGAGAAGGAAATCTCTCTCACTCTTTCTTTGCCCAACAGCTTAAATCGACTCCCGTTAATTGAACCACAATCCGCTCCTTACGGCACCCTATCCTACATGATAGCGGTGATTCCGTAGTGAGACCGGTTGTGGTTGAATTAACCGGAGGTTATGGCTAAGAGCCAAGAACGGACGGACAAGCACCAAAAGGAAGGACTTATGCGTTGGAAAGCCTAGCTTATACTCGCAAGTTCCTTCCTAGTCGTGCTAATCCCCGTTGTTGCCGATTACCGTAACACCGATATTAAGAGGGGCAACGAAAGATGTGGAGACTCCTAACTCAAACTAACCTAATCCTAACCCTAACAAGCTCTCTTTAAATATCAACTCAACACTTAGATAACCACAAACAAATCTGAACTCTCGGACTTAACTCGTTAAAACATATTGAAAAAGACTCCCATCTCCCTGCGGACGACCCGTACTCAACCGGCTAGCTACGAGCGAAACCGTCTTGATTGCGGTATTTAAACTAAAACTAGAACACGCAGAACCTCTAACAATCAACTTATACAAAGCATTGTATATTGTCCAGTGTCCATTAAGACAGAGGGGTTGGTCCTCGTACTATATTTTGTTTACTTGTGACTTTTCTAGTTTCAGACAAGTGTTTCGTAGAAATACAAGGTCTATGTTTTGAGAAGTTATTTGTATAAGAATAAAGTAGAGAACCAGGTGTTGCAAGTATTATGATTCTTCAAGGTGATCGAAGATGTAGATAATTGTATTCGGTATTCAGTTGATAGTAATGGTTTTGAGAAACTTGTTTCTCTTTCAGGTTAGGTTACTCATGTTTGGATGCACTCCTAAGTTGAGTAATGCTGATCGGCCTCTCTCCATTTAGTTGACATGCACTGGAGACAGCTGCATGAATTGAATCTGATTCCAATTAAATCAGTGCCTCTGTTTCTATATTGTATATAGAATTGATCATATCTTAACGATGTTAAGGTATATGGAGTTGTCCGGCTTATGCTTAAAACCAGACTCTGGATAACTCAAGGCACGTTTCTGTAATGGCTGTTTGTGGGTTGACTGACGAGGGTTGACTTTCTACCATCTGGAAGATCAATAGTGATATTGTTCTTGACTCGCCACAGTTTTGATAAAAATGGATTTTTTCAGAAAACAGTAGTGGGAGTATGATAGAACTGAAAGTGATTCCAGAACCGCAAACGATTACTGAAAATTTAATAAGAACCTAAAGATTCAATCAGGTTTGACATTCCATTAGCCACTCCGCAGATATGGTGGGTAACCTCAGGCACCCGAGAGGTACTTCGGTAGCCTCAAGGATGGTGACTGGGAGGTTCTTGTTTACCCAGACTTCCCATTACTGTTGTTGTAAGTCCGTGTTGCCCACCCCGGTGCTTACGGGGAGGCGGAAAACATAATAAAAATCGGATTTTTAATGACTTAGGCAACATGGACTAAGCTTGTGAGGATCTTTGCTAAACATAAACCAGCTAACCCTAACTACAAAGTGGCTAAGTGATGAAAGGTTATACCTTTGGTCTTTAGTCCTTCTCTCCTTGCTCCTAGGTATGGTAGAAAAGGATCACCTTGCTTGTCTTCTCCCGTCAAAGAAGGATCCACCCGAAAGCCACCACCTTTAGCTTCAACTCCAAGCTAGGAGTAACTAGAGTGCAAGAAATGCTAAGACTTGAACCCTAGAAGTGAGTAGAGAAGATCAAGAGAGGGTTTTTCTCAAGCTTTTTGTTTCTCAACACATGAGAGGGAGAGAGCTTGAGGGAGAGGATGAGCAAGAGAGAGAAAAGAAAAATGAGAGAATGAGAATAATAGTGAGCCATTCTCACTAATATGTGAGGATAAGTTTAATTAGATAATTAGCTTGAAAATTGTCATGATAAATCATGAATTGACCATTATCATTTCATTTTTGCAAAGATCAAAGAGCATCTTCCAAATGAAATGATTATGGTCAAGTTGTCAACATGGTCAACAAGTCAATGAAGTCAAAATGTCAACAACAACCATGCACAATAATTAAGCTAATTATCAATTAACAATAATCCACACAAAAACAATAGGGTTAATAAAATGACAAAAGCCATTAACCCTAAACAAGGTCCTCTCCCCCAATCTCAAGCAACTGTGCATACGCACCCGCATTCGTGATCCGAGGAACACGAACACAATGAGAAAAACCAATCTCAAATCATATACTAGGATCCGGCTTAAACCAAAGCCCGCTAGTATAAACTGTCCGGACAGCAAACGTGCACAAGTGCGCGGATGCGAACGAACCCTGTCGCAAAACCATGCGACCTCTACTCGTTTTGCCTAAAGGCGAATAGCTCTCTGTGTGGGACTCTAAAGACTCGACACTACGCTGGCAGTGGGTTTAACCACAGACCGCAAGCGGCACTAGCTGTACGTAACGGTCCCCAGGTAGATGTCGATAAGAAGACTGACGAGGTGAACCCCATCTGCACTCCTACTGAGCCTGTATGTGACAGTCTCCGTACAGTCCGGTCTGTTCGTCTGATACATCGCATGGCGGGCCTAGGGGGGCGGTGAACGTCAGTCCCCTAATAGCGGTACAAGTCGTGTCGGAGTGTAGCCCAGAACACCCTGAGATAACACTGGAAACCTACCAGTATATCTCGCTTGCCCTGGCCAGGGACTACTCGTGTAATGGCTCTCCTAGACACAGCGCGATGTCAACCCCCAATACCGGGAGAGACGAATCCTGTCTAACCGTCACTGCCTCCAAGTGCTTCGGGACTGCACCCAAAAACTACCTGTTTGCACAGCTCCTTTGAGCCGTGGTAGGGTAGTAATCAAAGTGCAGTGGGAACACACTCGAGGCGAAGTGACAGTGTCAAGTCAGCGGACTAAGCTGTACTCATGTCACCTGGGAACTGATAACTGACGATAGGTATATTACCAACCAACAGTTCCCGACGAGTCCTGTCCAGTGTACTCGTAACCTAACGAGCACCCGCATACTATCCCAAGTACGACGTACTAACGGCTGTGGGACAGACCGTCTCCCACACTGGGATGAGAAGCGCATACGCTAGTCTACTCCGGAGTATCGATGCCCTGTCTCGATAGTCCAACGACCAGGGACCTGTATAAGGATGTGCTTATAGATTACCCAGCTCCCACGAGTGCGAGCGCCATCACAACGCTGGTAATCAAGCAAAGATCCTAAGGGCTCTACTAATATGTATACCAGCAATATGCTAAAAGAAACACATGCACATATTAAAGCAGAGACAAACCAAGTAGCATACTACCATTTCGAGCAAGATTGTATATACAACTGTGAATATCCCAAGCTTCCATTAAGTAATATACAAGCTAGTATGATACAGTAATGGCCTCTAGGGCATATACACTAACAGTTGTTCTAGACTATGATAACCGGCAGGAGGATGAGTATAGCGTCTTTCTAAATTAGGTTTAGAAGTGCACGTGTATATGACTCTGCCAGAGGGTTGTCGTAGTCAGTGGGAGCAGCGGAAGCATAGTGGACAAGTAGCTTATGTCTATTTATAGACTAAAGCAGATAAAGCGGAGATAGATCATCTATTTCTGATGTGACAGTCATAGGTTTGACTTCATCAGAATAGAAGATGGATCTGTTAAGAAGGTAGTAGGGTGTGATGTCCTAGTGTTTGGATTACATACACAGAGTAAGAAGTGAAATTCCTATACTACGATCGGTTATACTTTGGTTGGCACACAGTGGTTTCACCACATAGGATATAGATATAATATCAGACATTCTGGTTACTTGATCTATGGTTTTAGATCTAGATTTGGATAGTTTCCCAATCTGGGTACTTAGACAGTATTCTAAAGGTATATAGAATGGAGGACTCCTGGCACGGTAGTATACCTGCAGGTGATGGAGTCACCCTCTTTAAAGGTGTCTTACAGACTAAAGGGGAGAGGAATGTGCATGATTGACATATCACTCGCTTAGGCTATTGAGTCAATCATGAGATGTCAAGTGCCACACCAGATGTTGTTTTTGCACTAGATACTGTTGGATGTATATTCCCTAGAGGCCAGTATTGTATATGTATACATATAGGATACTAGGGATATTTATGTACAGAACAATCTTGCTCAGTTTTATAGTATATTATTTGACTTGTCTTTATCGGGATATGTGTATTTATTTTTATTGTTGTTATATCTAGCTTGCACATATTGATAAAGACTCGATACGGTAGTATACTATTGTGGTTTGTCTTTATCTTAACATGGCGTATGTCATACTCGTTATTACATATTGCAGTTACATATTGATAAAGCCCCCAGGATCTTGCTTGACTACCTACATTGTGATGACGATCATACTTGTGGGAGCAGGGTAGTCCATAAGCACATCCTTAAATGGTCCCTAGTCGCATGAGTATCGAGACTGGGCACTGATACTCCAGAGTAGACTGGCGTGTACGTTTCTAGCCCTGTCGGGGGATAGTTGGTCCCGCAGCCATTGGTATAATGCACCTAAGATCGTATACAGGTGCTCACTGGGTGTGAGTACACTGGACGGACTCGCCGAGAACTTCTATGTGGTACTATAACTATCGTCAGATGGAAGTTCTCAGGTGACATGTGTACAGGTTAGTCTTTGGACCCGAGATCGGCATTTGTCTCGTGTGAGTTCCCACTGAACTTTGATCACTACCTTACCACGGCTCTACTGAGTCGTGCAAACAGGTTTTGGTTGGGCTCAGTCCCGAGCCATATGGAGGCAGTGAGCGATTTTCGGGGATTCGTCTATCCCGGTATAGGGAGTCGATATCGCACTGTGATTCGATTGGTCGGGACCATAAGACCTTGGCTAAGGCACTTGGGAATTACTGACAGGTTGATCAGTAGTTTCCCGGATTGGTCCTGAGCCACATCGGTATGACTTATAAGGTTGTTAGGGTCTGACGTTCACCACCCCCTAAACCCGACATGCGATACTCTTTGACGAAGAGACCAGACTGTACGGATATTGTCACGGATAGGCTCAGTAGGAGTTCGGACGAGCTTGCTCGACGGCCTTCCTTTTCGACAGGTACCTCGGCAGCCGTTACGTACAGCTAGTGCCGCTGATGTGCTTGTGGTTAAACCCACTGCCAGAGTACTGTCGAGTCTTTAGAGTCTCACACAGAGGGTTTCCCTGATCCAGGCAAAACGATGTAGTAGCCGTATTGGATACGTGCAGGGTTCGATCGATTGATGTACTTGTTACTCGGATTTTCGATCGGACAGCTTGTAATACTAGCCGGCTCGGGTTTGAGCCAGATTATTAAATCGGGTATTGATTTAAGAATTTACGTATATGTATTTCGATATATATATTCTAGTATTACGTTCTTCGTGTTATTCTATCTCTTTTGGGCGTTTGGATTTTTATCTGATTGCTGGTATATTTGTACAGTAGACTGAAATCCGTATTTATTACAGATTTCCTTCTAGAAGGTGGCCACCTCATTATGGATTTTCCATTTATTTGATAATTGGAAATGAGGTGTAAAGTAAAGGGTATGGGAGGAAAAGAGGTGACCATGCTTCAATAGTACTCAAATGAATTTATAATTCATTTTAGGTTTACTATTGAAGCATGGTTACTAATTGTTTAATGGAAGAAATCATACACAAAACCAAGGTGTGTATTTTCTCTTTCATGAATGCTTCATTATTCTATTGAGCTCTCATTTTGCTCTTCATCTCCTCCCTCCTCTTGCTTTGCTCCACCTTCATCTTCTTCCTCTTCACTAACATTCTCATGTGTTGAGAAACAAGTGAAGAGGTTAGAAAAGAGATAGCAAACACTTAGACAACCCCACTACATCCTAGACCACTTGGACTAGCATCCCAAGTTCTCTAGTTTATCTTTTGACATATTGCAAAGAGCTAGAGCCATGGATCATACTCCCCGGGTGGATCATCTACGACAAAAGGAGGCCGGAGAACAAGCTCGATCCCGGAGGACCAATGGAGCCAGAGTTGGAGTTCAAGCATGTTCAGGGTGGATGCAAGGAGCTAAGGAAGAAGAACGAAGACCGAAGGACTTGGTTCGTTTGGTAAGAATTCATCATCATAGTAGATAGCTCTCCTAGTGTAGCAAGTTAGTTTTATGGAAAGATCCGGTTAAGTTTTATTCTAGTGCCAAGTTTTGTTCGCAAGAAAATTTTTGTTCCGCATTTGGCCACGGAAGTTGGCTGGGGCACTAGGGTAACCTTTCACATGCAATAAGTTTATATTAATCCAACCCTGGAGAAACGATCGGAAGCAGTTTTAGAACATAAGTGGATGTTCAAGGGATCTGATAACGGCAGTCTCCTTCGGGAGACGGTTATCATTCCAGGCTTCCAAGGTGACATGGATGACAGAGTGACTGTCAGAGTTATAGTTTTCCCTCTGATGAGGGGCAGTATTTTGGACAGGTGGTCCAAGCGAATACTGAGGGAGGCATGACGCAGGATATTGATTAAGTTCAGTTGACGATACAGTATAAGAAGTTTGGATTTGGAGTTCATTTATGAACTAGGTCCCATCAGATATCCAGACATATTCTAAGACAAGTATTGCTCATTTCGGGAAATGGCTTTCTCCGCGAACTTGAGATAAAGAGAGACATAGAAAGATACATCAGGGCGGATCCACTCACTAAGTCTATTCCTCGAACGTAATAGTTTCACAAACGGGCTTTGTGAGACTGATCAGTAAAGGAGTTGGGTGTTCGGTATCACACGGGCTGTGAGTATGCGACATCGCAATAGTTAGCCTTGAGTGCAAGTAGGAGATTGTTGGATATAGTGCCCTCAAAGTCAATTATTGGATCGCAGGCACGTGATTGCAATGATTAAGGGAGGACCTATGCCGGTAGGACAGTCTTATTCGAGATGATAGTATGCAATCTGGTTTATCTGTATCATCATGTACATGCTTTAGGTGACCTTACAGATCACTATTACACGTTGATAGAGCCCTTAGGATTCTTGCTTGACTACCAGCAGTATGTGTTAGTTATATGTATGCCCTAGAGGCCATTACTGTACATTGGATGTATATTGTAGTGGATGCTGGGACATATATAGGGAGGACTTTCTTGCTCGACATGATAGTATGCTATCTGGTTACTCTTTACCTTAACGAGTATACTGATTGTCTCTCTGTTACATGTTGGTAAAGCCCTTAGGATGTGTACTTGACTACCTGGACTATGATGCGGATCATACTAGTGGGGACATGGTAGTCCATAGGTATATCCTTCAAGGTCCCTAGTCGTGGGTGTATCGAGACGGGGCATCGATATACCAGAGTAGACTAGCGTATACCTTCTCGACCCATACAGATGGGCGATGGATGATCCCATATCCATTGGTGTTTGACATCAGAGATGCTATACGGGTGCTCAGTAGAGACTGGGTACACTGGACGGACTCTCCGAGAACTCCCAGATGGTATTATACCTTACGTCAGATGGCAGTTCTCTGGTGACACTGGTACAGAGTAGTCTGTTGACCCGAGATCGTCATAGAGTCTTGTGTGGTTCCCACTGTGCTTTGATTTCCACCTTACCACGTCCAAGAGGGCGTGCAAAACGGTGGCTTTTGGGTATAGTCCCGAATCACATGGAGGCAATGAGCGATAGGAG
Organism: Agapanthus africanus; assembly: GCA_030015575.1. NCBI lineage: Eukaryota > Viridiplantae > Streptophyta > Magnoliopsida > Asparagales > Amaryllidaceae > Agapanthus > Agapanthus africanus. The sequence goes on from CM057340.1 coordinate 560,026,179, forward strand.
GGGATTCGTCTCTCCCGGTATAGGGAGTTGATGTTGCGCTGTGTTCGATTGGCTATAACCGGAAATCCCTGGCCAGGGTTGTTGAGATTTACTGGTAAGTGTTACCTGTAGTTTCTCGAATTGTTATAGACCTCATATCGACACGACTTATCGAGCTATTGGGGTCTGACGTTTACCACCCCTAAGCGAGATATGCGACATATCAGACGATCAGACCGGACTGTACGGTAAGTGTTACTGGTTGGATTCACAGGAGTGTGAGCGGGCTTGCTCGTCGATCTTCTGATCGCTCAATACCCGGGTGGTCGTTACGTTTAGCAGACCGCTTGCGGCTTGTGGGTGTTTGATATGATCATCACCTGCTGCCGGCGTATTGACGAGTCTTTAGAGTCCTACACAGAGGTTTCCTGGCTCAAGCGAAACGAAATAGGAGCGCATATGAGATATGTGCGGGACCGAGAATAATGCGTGTATGTGATACCGTATTTCATTCTCGCGATGAATGTATCGAATGGTTGTATGCGATATAACCTAGTTATCGAATCAAGGATTGATTCGATAAGCCGATACATTGAATATTAGTCGGTTATATGCGATATGACCGGATCGTTAAATCAAGTGTTGATTTAATGATTTAATGCATAATTATATATTTGATATATTACTTTGCATTAACTAGTGCTGGTTCACTTTAAATGGATTTTCTCACTTGGATTGTGCACATTGTATATGTGATATACTTTTGTACACAAGTTTGTATCATGTTTGATGATACATGCTCACTTGGGTTTGTGTAAAGATTAAACCATGGTTGTGTAATGGTTAGGGTTTTCATTTTCTTATTCATTTATTTATTTATTTATTTCATTTATTTTATTTTGGAAAAGAAAAAGGGAAAATGGTGGCTTTGTTTGTTTGTATATTGAAGCTTCATGAAGCTTTGACTAAGTGACCATTTTGTCTCATGCTTAACCCTAACCATTCCACTTAACCCTAGTTCATTCTCTACACTTGACCATGGTTTGATTATGATAAGTATTCATTTTATTTTCTTTTTGAAACAACTTATCATAATAATTATCTTCATCTTCTTCTTCTTCACATGAAGAAAACCTTGCTTCATCAATGGTGATTTGATGAAAAGAGTGAGAAATCCAATTCTAAAGTGAACCCACCTCCTATTTCTTCATCCTCTACCTCTTGCTAAGTAGTATAGGGTGTTTTCTTCACAAGTTTCATGACTTGGTGAAGTGGGAGCTTGATCTTGTGATGCCTCGACGTAGATCATCTTCGGCACGAAGCCGACGACCTTGCCCGCCCATTTCTCCGATGAAGCCGACGCTAGAGCCCGGGTTTCCATTTGGACAGCGAAGAGACTTCATTGCGGAGCTATGAAGGTGGAGGACCGGATCTACAAAGGTTGTATTTCCGTTCTTTTAGTTAAGTTGTTAACTAGTTGCTTGTTTCGCCTAAAATCTAGTTAACGATCCGTATTAGGGTTTCTCGGCACTTGTAAATTTTTTAAATTGGCATGGTTGATGACTTGTGAGACTTCGTTAGCGTGCCTAGGAACCCTACAGTGGTATCAGAGCCTAGCTAGAGCCTTAGGCGAAGCGTAGACGGAGTTAGAAGTCCGATCGAACCGAAACCCTAATCTCAAAATGCTCTCTGTACTTTTTTTGAAATCTGGTCTTTTTCGAAATTAAAAATATGCAGAAAAATCAGCAGGGAATTTGAAGAATTACTGTGGAGCACGTGGTCATGATTCCTCTAAAGTGCGGCGGAACCGCGGCACAAGCTGGCTCGTGCGGCGGTTCCGCTGCCAACTAGTCACATCAGCTTTTGTCATTTGCACAGTAATTCCTAATTTTTAGTGCTGTATTTTCTGGAATATTTTAATATTTACTCTACAGTTGAGTTTTCTGGGGTTGTTTAGGGAATTCGTAGATTCGATCGGATTGTCTAATTTTGTCTATGTGTTTTCCGGATAATTTTTGAATATGTTAAAAAGTTCGACCGGATAAAAATACCCAATTTTTCCCCTGTCGGGAAATTTCCAAGTGTTGGATTTTTCCGTAGTTTAACGACGTTCTAAGTAGTGCAAGTAACGCGATGGTCCCTCTAGAAGACAACAAACCTTAACTCGATTATGTGACCGTCTTGAACTGCCCTTTGAACCTTCGGGTTTGGGGCAGTATGGCGTGCCACATGTGAGGCGTTGGCTTGACCATTCTACGGCTGGACCGTTGGTACTGAGGCACGAACTAAATGTTTTTAGACTTGTTTCATGTGTTGATCTGTTTCGGGAAAACTTGGGTGTTTAAATGTTCGATCGGAAAGTTTAACATTTTCTAATTATCTGGAATGTGATACAATAATTGGAATTCATAAGTAGTTATGAGATAACTGAATGAATGTTATAAATCTAGCGGTTTAGTCTCACTTGATCGGTTGCCACGGAATTTTGATGTGATCAAAAGTCCGTCGCAATCACGTAGCGTACGCGGATACTCGCCGGGTAAACTTAATAGACAACCTCACTCCATAGCCCCGACCAAGTGACTGTAGGAGAACCCCGTCGCCGAAAGCATCCGTTCGGGTGCTCGCGGCAGCGGTGTTCCGCCTTAGTGTACTTCGTCGGAGGCATCGGGGGTGCAGCCGTCTATTGAAGTTTGCGACGAGCATTCGATCAGGATGTCGGGAATCTTGTTGAATTGCCCGACTTGATATTGAAAAGAGTTTTCGATAATGAGACTAAAATGCGGGGTTTATAATTGTTAGGCATGTGATGTCTAAGTAATTCATTTGATTAGGCATGCGATGTCTAAAGAGATTGCGGATTCCAACTGTTGTAGTTTTACACTTTCTTTTCTGTGACCGTAAGTGTAATATGTGATACGCTGGTTTCGTTGCTATATGTCAACGACAATTGGGATGCGCATATTTACTTACGTTGATGACATGTGATGTTATGTGTTGCTGGATATGTTGTATTGGATCGTCGTGTTTGAATAGCCGGGTTTTTTTTATGTGAGATGAGTGTTTTTCATTTTCATTCATGTAAAAACTTGTATGTAATATTCTTTTATTGGGGCACTTCCAGGTTGCGGAAGCTGTCACCCTTTGTATATTATTTACTTTTCCGCACTAGGATAGACCCACGGAGGAGGGCACAAGTAACCGGGTTCTGGAATCCAGTGGGAGACCAACTCGAGGAGTCGAGTCCGGATCTCCTAACTCTAGAATTGGTAGGGTTGCTTGCCGCTCTCGTAGGGGTCTTGGGGTGTGGGTTTGGCTATTCATCGCGACCGTGGAATCCGTATTTTATACTGGCTCGTATTGAAAACACGGACGTCCTAGTATATCCAATATTTCATATGATTCTTTTGCTGCGATATCTGTGATGTGATCATGTGATATGTTCTGTGATGGATACTGTATATAGTATATATGATATATTATATAGATGTTACTTATGTTTTACACCCGCGCTAGCCCTGCCCCGCTCTACCGTTAGTTACCTAACCTAACGGTGCACGAGGGGACATCGAGGCGAATGCGGATGGCATAAGTGTACGTCGTATTTATCTGTGATGTTTAGGTACTTAAATGATGGGACTTCATTAATGTGATTAATGAAATAAAAGAAACCTAATGATGTTGTAGAATCGAATTTCAAAATAAAAAGGGGGTAGCTACAGTTCTTGCTTTGCACAGCGGTATATATGATATATCCTGCACCTTATTCTATAAGGAAAGGACCGAGATCCCTTCACCGGGAGTGACTCCTTTAGCAATAACTGGCAGATGCTACACACTCGGTTTGTCTTTTGATTGCTTTTAAGAGTTTTTGCTTTGCACAGTGATATATATGATATATCCCGCACCTCATTCGACGAGAAAAGGACCGACGATCCCTTCACCGGGAGTGACTCCTTTAGCAAAACTAGAAAAGCCTCAAAGACACTCCATTTCAAAATCATTTGATTCTACAACGATATCAAGTTCATTACGCATAGGTTTTCAGAAAAACCTGTCGTAGCCTTCCGTCATTTCAGATAAGTACTGGTTAGTATTCGTGCTACGTTTGTTGACTATGTTAAGGCGTAGTGTGCGGTAGCTAATTAGTGCTTATCTGCATAAGCATATGATGTGATTGGATTAGGGTAGTCGTGCGACTTTGTTGACTATGTTAAGGGTCGTGCGGGTGGGTTTAATTCAATCGGGAAATGACGGGTTGAACTTGACTAGCACTTATGATTTGTTGACTATGTTAAAGTCATATAGCTGCTAGGGGCAAAATATTATCGGGAATTTCAAGTGTTGAAATTTGCAATGAGATTGCATACCTTTTTATGAGATAGTTGGATCCCGATACCCGCTGCGAGTAAGAGTTACTCCTGGGAGAGTTTTACACATTACAATTAGCCGATCAAGTAGGTGTCTAGAAAGGTGTTAACGAGGTTACGCCTCTGGGGAAAACGAGGTTTACATTAATTAGGTTCGTGCGAAAGCACGGGGGACCTCCCTCAAAGTACCGACACTGGCCTGGCTGAAAGATTGGCGAACTTGTAGTGTGTAATTAATCCCGGCTAGTCTTTCCTTTTAGGGTTTGAAGGAAGATTTGATAAAAAAGCAGTGGGAGCCATCCTGATTAGATAAAATAAAAATCACACCCGATCTTGTAAGAGCGCACGCTGAGTGTTTTATTCTCTCTCTCTCCAGGTAGCGACCATATCACGCCTTAATCAAGATAATAATACGGAATATTGACCGAACCCGCTTGTTATACTGAGCTGGGGAACGTTGGTCCCCGCTCCAACTTATAATTGTTATAAGACAGAGTAGGAAATTGGGGAATACCAGATTTCCCGTGCCGCCCAAACGAAGAGAGTGCATGCTGATGCATCATCTTCGGGTGTGTTCATTACAAAGAACTGTTTCTCAGTATCCTCCACATCCAGGGTATATGATACCGGATCAGGATCCCGGATATGTAATATGTTACATAGGGCTACAAAGAAGTAGAAAAACCGAGAACGGGTGATAAGTTTTCATGAGACAGAAAAACGGGGCAAGTGTTGCAGCCAAGTCTGTTGGTCACTGTCACCCTGTATTCCAAATACATTGATTCTGAACGAATGTTATTAGATACCGAACCTGATATACAAAATCATATTAGTCTCTTTATTAGTAAAGAAATGATAAAATTTTGTATTGTTGAATAATGTTTTGAACATTTCCTATATCAAAAGTTGATCGGTTCAGGCACGTTATCTAAAAGCATTGACGTTCTAAATCAAACTACAGTTCCTAGTATACACAACACACACAAGAGGAAGAGTTCAGAAATGAACGAATCCTTCTTGAGGTATTGTAGACTAGGTCATATCAATGCGACCCGACTGACTGAAGTTACATTTTAGATGCATATTTAAATCAGTTTGAATTTACATCTTGTGAAACTTGTCAGTCATGTCACAAAGATTAGATGACCATAGCTCCGTTTACTGGAAACAGAGAAAGAGTTAGTAAACTCTTGGGACTGATACATGATGATGTATGTAAGGTCTCCTGTCTACACATGCCAGGACTGGTTCTTTATACTTCATTATATTCTCTGATAAGCTCTCAAGATTCAGTCATATGTTCCCGTTGAAACATAAGTCCGAACCTTTTGAGGTATTCACAGAATATAAGTAGGAAGTAGAGAACCAAATTACGGGTACAAGTATTATGTCCTATGATAAGATCAGGGAGGAGAATAACTTGTGCATGGAATCCTTGGACTATTCTAAAGGAAAATGAGATTCTCTCTCAGCATTACTCCTCCATATACACCATTGCACGATGGTATATCGGGGCGGAGCAATCACACCCCTATATGATATGGTGCGCTCTATGATGAGTACTACTGAGTTTCCTATTTCCTTTTTGGGAGTTATGCACTTATGAAGTTGCATACCTATTGAATAGGGTTCGATTCGAATCAGTGCCTACCACTCCATATAAGATATGGTATGGGAAGGGCCTATCTCTTAAGTAAGTTAAGATTTGGGATTGTCCGGCCTATGTCAAAAGCAAAATCCGGACAAGATCGAGGCAAGGTCAGTTCTGTAGAACTGGAAAGGTTCCAGCTATACGAAACTGCAGCTGAAGATTTGACAGAACCAAAGGATTCTATAGTCCCCGACGAACCTCAGCCTCTCCGCCGATCTGGTAGGGTTCCTCGCCTGCCTGAGAGATACCTCGGTTTCTCGATGACAGTGGGAGCGAGGAATGCATCATGAGATGATGACCCAACTAGTTTCGAGCAGGCCATCAGGAGTGGAACTCTGTAAGAATGGCTGGATGCTTAGCTATCTGAGATGGAATCCTTATACACCAACAAAGTATGGACTTTGGTTGCTATATCTGAAGGGTTAAATCCCCATCAGGAGCAAGTATATCTTGAGAAGATTACTTGGTGTAGATGGAAAAGTTGAGACTTTCAAAGCTAGACTTGTTAAAGGTTTTCATCATCGACCAGGCATGGATAATGATGAAACCTTTTTCCAGTGGCTATGCTTAAGTCCATCCAGATCCTACTTGCCACGGCTACATACCATGACTACGATATCTGGCGGTTGGGTGTCATGACTGCTTTTCTAAATAATGATTTAGAAGAGAGCGTCTGTAAGTACACAGCCAGAGGGCTTCGTAAACAGTGGGAGCAGCGGAAACGTATACAAGATGCTTTATAGGATAAAGCAGGCATCGCTGAGTTGGAACATCTGTTTTGATGTAGTAGTCAAATAGTTTGACTTCATCAAAATGGTAGATGAACCTTGTATATACAAAAAGGTAGTAGGGAGTATGGTGGTGATCCTCGTAGAGTACGTGGATGTCATGCTCTTGATAAGAAAGGAGTTTCCTATGCTACGCTCGGTCAATCTCCGCTTATCACAAGGATTCTCCATATAGGATCAAAGTGATACCTCCTAAATCCTGGGTTTTGGATCTATGAGATAGATCTAAATGGATATTAGGATACTCACTAGTTGTAGTGAGATGGTATCAATCGATCCTGGGGAGAATCACTGGAAGTGTTCCAAGGTGATAAAGATGACTGAATGTCAGTCACAGGCATTGTCTTTACCCTCAGTAAAGGGACGGTATGTTGGAAGAGTTCCAAGCTAGATACCGTGACATACTAGATGATAAAGGCAGGATACATCGCTACTTAAGATACTACCAAAGAGGATGTTTGGGTGTATATTGGTTCATGAGATGAACTACGTTCCAACCATTGTGAGATAATGGAGTTGTGGCTTATGCCAAGGAACGCCAGTCCCATCAGTGATCCAGACATATTCTAAGGCAGTATCACCTGATCATGGAGATGGTTGATCTCCAGGGTGATCGAGGTTAGGAGAGTAGACTAAGAGGACAACACGGCGAATCCACTCACAAAGGCCTTTTCCCAAAGAGAGACTTTTATGGGATGGTTGAGTATGAGATACTACAACCACTGCTATCAGATGGCCCTAGTGCAAGTGGGAGATTGTTAGTTATATGTATGCCCTAGAGGCCATTACTGTACATTGGATGTATATTGTAGTGGATGCTGGGACATATATAGGGAGGACTTTCTTGCTCGACATGATAGTATGCTATCTGGTTACTCTTTACCTTAACGTGTATACTGATTGTCTCTCTGTTACATGTTGGTAATGCCCTTAGGATATGTGCTTGACTACCTGGACTATGATGCGGATCATACTAGTGGGGACATGGTAGTCCATAAGTATATCCTTCAAGGTCCCTAGTCGTGGGTGTATCGAGATGGGGCATCGATATACCAGAGTAGACTAGCGTATACCTTCTCGACCCATACAGATGGGCGATGGATGATCCCATATCCATTGGTGTTTGACATCAGAGATGCTATACGGGTGCTCAGTAGAGACTGGGTACACTGGACGGACTCGCCGAGAACTCCCAGATGGTATTATACCTTACGTCAGATGGCAGTTCTCTGGTGACACTGGTACAGAGTAGTCTGTTGACCCGAGATCGTCATAGAGTCTTGTGTGGTTCCCACTGTGCTTTGATTTCCACCTTACTACGTCCAAGAGGGCGTGCAAAATGGTGGCTTTTGGGTACAGTCCCGAATCACATGGAGGCAATGAGCGATAGGAGGGGATTCGTCTCTCCCGGTATAGGGAGTTGATGTTGCGCCGTGTTCGATTGGCTATAACCGAAAATCCCTGGCCAGGGTTGTTGAGATTTACTGGTAAGTGTTACCTGTAGTTTCTCGAATTGTTATAGACCTCATATCGACACGACTTATCGAGCTATTGGGGTCTGACGTTTACCACCCCTAGGCGAGATATGCGACATATCAGACGATCAGACCGGACTGTACAGTAAGTGTTACTGGTTGGATTCACAGGAGTGTGAGCGGGCTTGCTCGTCGATCTTCTGATCGCTCAATACCCGGGTGGCCGTTACGTTTAGCAGACCGCTTGCGGCTTGTGGGTGTTTGATATGATCATCACCTGCTGCCGGCGTATTGACGAGTCTTTAGAGTCCTACACAGAGGTTTCCTGGCTCAAGCGAAACGAAATAGGAGCGCATATGAGATATGTGCGGGACCGAGAATAATGCGTGTATGTGATACCATATTTCATTCTCGCGATGAATGTATCGAATGGTTGTATGCGATATAACCTAGTTATCGAATCAAGGATTGATTCGATAAGCCGATACATTGAATATTAGTCGGTTATATGCGATATGACCGGATCGTTAAATCAAGTGTTGATTTAATGATTTAATGCATAATTATATATTTGATATATTACTTTGCATTAACTAGTGTTGGTTCACTTTAAATGGATTTTCTCACTTGGATTGTGCACATTGTATATGTGATATACTTTTGTACACAAGTTTGTATCATGTTTGATGATACATGCTCACTTGGGTTTGTGTAAAGATTAAACCATGGTTGTGTAATGGTTAGGGTTTTCATTTTCTTATTCATTTATTTATTTATTTATTTCATTTATTTTATTTTGGAAAAGAAAAAGGGAAAATGGTGGCTTTGTTTGTTTGTATATTGAAGCTTCATGAAGCTTTGACTAAGTGACCATTTTGTCTCATGCTTAACCCTAACCATTCCACTTAACCCTAGTTCATTCTCTACACTTGACCATGGTTTGATTATGATAAGTATTCATTTTATTTTCTTTTTGAAACAACTTATCATAATAATCATCTTCATCTTTTTCTTCTTCACATGAAGAAAACCTTGCTTCATCAATGGTGATTTGATGAAAAGAGTGAGAAATCCAATTCTAAAGTGAACCCACCTCCTATTTCTTCATCCTCTACCTCTTGCCAAGTAGTATAGGGTGTTTTCTTCACAAGTTTCACGACTTGGTGAAGTGGGAGCTTGATCTTGTGATGCCTCGACGTAAATCATCTTCGGCACGAAGCCGACGGCCTTGCCCACCCATTTCTCCGATGAAGCCGACGCTAGAGCCCGGGTTTCCGTTTGGACAGCGAGGAGACTTCATTGCGGAGCTATGGAGGTGGAGGACCGGATCTACAAAGGTTGTATTTCCGTTCTTTTAGTTAAGTTGTTAACTAGTTGCTTGTTTCGCCTAAAATCTAGTTAACGATCCGTATTAGGGTTTCTCGGCACTTGTAATTTTTTTTAATTAGCATGGTTGATGACTTGTGAGACTTCGTTAGCGTGCCTAGGAACCCTACAGTATGATGGCGATCATATAGGTGAGAGTTGGGTAGTCTATAAGCACATCCTTAAAGTGGTCCCTAGTCGTGGGAGTTTCGAGACTGGGCATCGATACTCCGTTAGTAGACTAGTGTATACAGTCGAGACCCCGACGAGGGGCGGTGGCCGGTCTCACAAGCCATTGGTGTCAGTTGGATCACCTAAGATGTATACAGGTGCTCATTGGGTTATGAGTACACCGGACAGGACTCGCCGGGAACATGCTAGTTAGTATTATACCTGACGTCAGATAGCAGTTCCCTGGTGACATGTGTACATGTTAGTTCATCGACCTGAGATCGTCATTTGTCTCATGTGAGTTCCCACTGTGCTTTGATTACTACCCTACCACAGCTCAAAGGAGTCGTGCAAACAGGTTTTAGTTGGGTACAGTCCCGAGCCATATGGAGGCAGTGAGCGGATCGGCAGGGGTTTCGTCTCTCCCGGTATTGGGGCTGAGATCGCGCTGTGTCTAGGAGAGCCGTTACACGAAGTCCTTGGCCAAGGCAGGAGATTTACTGGTAGGTATTCCAGTAGTATCTCAGGGTGTTATGGGCTATACTCTAACACGACTTGTACCGCTTTTGGGGGTCTGACCTTTCCGACGAGGAGACCGCAGACCGAGCGAGATCGGAGTTGCCGCAAGGAGCTAAAGACGGTGGCTAAAGACCGAAGGAAACAGATCGATCGGTATATCTTTTCTAACCTTCCTTAGATTGCTAGTTTAATGTTAATGGTTCGATCCGGGATTAATGTCTGCGTTAGCACCAGTTTCAAGTTTATGAAAAGTTTTTTGTTTCCGCATTTCGGTCTCGGATAGACGGCCGGGGCGCTACCGTAGACTTACACTCGTGAATAGTAAATAACATATGCAAGTAATTGCAAGTATGCTCGTACTGCGCTAATCTATCACATGCAAGCAGATAGTAATAAATAGCAATATATATATATATGCAACAGTCATGAAAGGTACACTATCAGGTACTACTAATACATGAAGCAATGCATATTAAATAAATGCGGGGTATGAAATAAAACATGTCATCCTCACATTGGTCACATAGGCCCCTCATATCGGGCACATCTGCCCCTCATATCGCGCATATGGGCCCCTCACATTGGGCACATAGGACCCTCATATCGGGCACATAGGCCCCTTATATCGGCCATAATATTGGCCCTCATATCGACCATAACATCGGCCCGCATATCGACCATAATATCGGCCCTCATATCGACCATAATATCGGCCCGCATATCGGTCCTCATATCGACCATAACATCGGCCCTCATATCGACCATAACATCGGCCCGGCCATTGAATCGACCCTCATTTATAATGAATAAGTATATTTACACAAATCATTATGATGATATATATATATATATATATTATAGGTATACATATATAACAGCGTCCCATACCACTGATATATATATATATATATATATATATATATATATATTAGAGATGTACATATATAACAGCGTCCCATACCACTGATATATATATATACATGTGTATATATCAGCGTCCCATACCACTAATATATATACACAAGAGTAAAACATCCAGAAACATCATATGAAATTCATATATCAATGTGAAATCCATGAAATATAATATATGCAACATGAAACGGAAATATGAGCAAATAAAGGAAATCCGCTATTTAACTGCAACAAGTTATTAAATATAACATGCGGTTCCAAATTCTCCGAAACCAAACGCAACATCATATAATGATGAACATGTAGCTATAGCCAGGTATGCGCAACTATGTCGGTAAAGCAAGATATGTGTATCTACCCATCAATAATAATATAATACCCTCCAGGTATATGTGTAGATATATCAAACTAGGTATGTGTATATACATGTCAATAATGATACAATACCCTCCAGGTATATGTATAGTTATATCAAGCTAGGTATGTGTATATAGATGTCAATAATTATACAATACCCTCCAGGTATAAAGGTAGCTAGCATGTAGTCATGGCAAGGGATATGTGAAAGCATGTAGGTATACAGGTATGCTATATGTCATATGCGCAATGGAATATGAATCAATATCTCAATGTCCCTAACCAATACAATCTCACGTATGTATAAATATTGTGCGTGCATGGAAATTATTGACGGTGTGAGTGGCATAAAATCATTGCTCGTGCAACATGAACCGTCAATAATAGTGCAGTGTCCAAAGGGTACAAGTCCAAGCACAACAAGTAATAATATGCAATGAAGTTTTATGCACAATCTCTATATGTTCAATATAACATGCGGCAAATATCATATCATATCTAGCCCTGACGCATAACGCCATACGGGTGATTCCCCTATAGATGTTAAATCTACTCACAGATGATCCTGGGCTAAGTAAGCTAACCACTCGCTTTCCCCTCTTCGCGAAGTCCCCGCCTGTGACCCTAGATCATAAAACAACAATATAACGAGTTCATATTAGCAATCGACCAATTACACGTACCAACTACGTTTGACCGACACATCAACTCCAAACATACTCTTAAGAGTTCGTCTAGTGGCTAACGCGCGTAGCGACACTACGAATCTAACCCAAGAGTAACAGTTACACAAAGACACGAACCGTATCGGAAAACGTAACACGCGTAATCGAAACACAAGAAACTAGCAAAGTGATCCCAGATTTTGCTACACAACCAATTTATAAAAGTTGCACATACCACAAGACCACACACAATCCCAGAGACCCCTACACCAAAACACAACACCCAACTCACCAGTCTGGCCGCAATTTGTGGCCAGAAGCAATAAATCTGCGGCCAGGTTCAAAGGGAATGGGCTCGGGTTTTGAGGGTAGCTTCTAGGTCACTACACTAGGTCACTGTGACGGGAACTTTTCCAACAAACACCTGATTTGATAGCAGATCATCCGAGACCCAAATATACACTAAAAATACGATATTTACCCGAAACGAAACTTTAAGCATTCTAAACTGAAACCAACAAGCTACACAACACTAAAAGGACTTACTTAACAGAAAGAGATCATTACCTACTCCCACAAGCTCAAAAATCCTAGCTTTCCAAGCTTCAAGGAATCTTAAAGGCAAAACAAGTCTTGAGATGTGATTTTGGTGCGATTTTGTAAAGTTTAGTGATGGATTGGTGACGATTTGTGAAGGGTAGGGTGAGTGTTCAGTTGAGGTAATGAGGGGATGAAGAAAATAATGAGAAAGAGATAGAGTTGTGAGAGAATGAGAGAGAGAGAGGTGAGAATAATGAGATGAGGGAGTATGTGCACCATGCAATAACTCTTCCCCTCTTCTCATTAATGCAAGCATGACTCTTCTCAATGAGTGACCTTGGCACCTCCCCACAAATAAAACACAAAAAGGAAATATCTCCCTCACCACAAATATCTAGGGAAAGATTAAGGTTAAAGCAAAGGATTAGAATTAGGTTAAGTTGTCATGGTTACAAAACTAGATTAGCACGAACAAACCCTCACATTAACGTGCACACGTGCGTGCAAGCCATAACAAATAAAAATAAATTATTAATTAAATGTTATAAAATGTGAGGAACCCAAATTGGTAAGCTTATTACCAAAACCTGCATTATCGCATAATTAACACTAATCGCTTTCTTAAGGTCTTACAATCCCCCCTATAGAAAATTCATCCCCGAATTTAAAAATTGCTACTATGCATACCTTCAAGGAGATGAGTGCAGAACTCCCAATCTCACTTGCAACCTCCTAAGTGATCACCTCACTATACGGCTACGCCAAAGAAAACTCCACAGATGGAAAGACCCTTGACCGAAATTTCTCCACCTGCCGATCCACTAACACTATCGGCTGTCGGTGAACGAAAAGATCGCGTCCAAGCTAAACGATCTGGTGCTGAATCATGTGAGAAAGTTCATGAAGGCATTAGCAAAGCATCAACACAAGGAACACGGGATGAATACTCAAAAATCTGGGCGGAAGTGCCAAATTATAGGCAACGGTACTAACACGCTAAAGGATTTCAAAAGGACCTACAATCTGGGACTAAGCTTCCCAAAACTCAACACGCCATTTCATCGGGAAAATCCGTAGGATTACATGATCTCCCACTGCAAACTCAAGTCTGCGACAACCATGGTCAGCATAAGACTTCTGCCTGCACTGGGCTACTCTCATCCTGACCTGAATCAATTGGATCTTCTCCGAAGCCTCTCGATTAGCTGGGGTCCAAAAATTCTGCTCTCGTGGAGTCAGTAAAACAGACTGGCGATCGACACAGCCTATCATACAAGGCCTGAAAGATGTCGTCTGAAACGTCTCCTGATAACCGTTATCGTAGGAGAACCCTATCAATGGCAAGTGACAATCCCAACAGCCAATAAACAATTAGTACGTACGCACAAGCATATCCTCCCGGGTCTGTATAGTCCGCTCTATCTGACCATCGACCTACAGATGGAAAAGCGGAGCTAAAGCTCAGCCCATACCCAAGGCTTCCTGAAACTTCTGCCAACGACGGCTAGCGAACTGGGTGCCTCTATCGGATACAACGCATGGAGGAACTCCGAGCAAACGCACAAACTTACCGAAGAACAACTGAGCAAACTGAGCATAACCGGGCAACAATCACCCGAATGTAGTCATATCCTCGACTAGCCCTAGGTAGACACCACAATAAAATCCATGGAGATCTGCTCCCATCCCCACTCTGGAGCGGTAAAAAGGTTGCAACTCTCCAGCCGGCCTCAAATGCTCAACCTTAGCTCACAGACAAGCCAAGCACCTCAAAACGAAATTCGAAACTTCACTCTTCACCCCTGCCCTGGCACTTGGATGAACAGAGAAAGCTGACTGATGTGCCTGCTCTAGGACCTCGCATCTCTACCCATCAGTATCGGTACACGCCATCGAGTCCCTAACACAGCACACCCTGTCATAAATCAAGAACTCCGAATCTTTACCCAGCAGAACATGCTCAAGAATCACCGACAACGAGCATCGGCGGGCTGTGCCACACAGAACGATTAAGTAAAAGTGAACGGGCACGGACATGAGCAAGCTGTCCCCTCAATAGAGGCGAACTTAAACTGTACTCATCTGTCGCACAAAAACTGTAAATCTGCAGAAGACTGTCTCCGAACTGTGCACAACTGGAACAAACTACCCCCGGCCTATGACTCAAGCATCAGCTACCATAATCGTCTTGCCACGGGTAATAAAGGATCTCACAATCACAATCCTTCACAAGCTCCACCCAACGGCGCTGTCTCAACAATCAAAACCAGCTGCAGAAGACGTACACTAAGCTCTGGTAGTCCGTGAAAATCTGACACGACTCTCCGTACAAGTAGTATCCCTAAATCTCCAGCGCAAAACTACCACGGCCATCTCCAGATCGTGAGTGGGATAAATCCTGCTCGTACTTCCTCCAACTGTCGGGAAGCATAAGTGATAACTCTATCATGCTACATCAGTACAAAATCGAGCCCACTCGTGAAACATCACAATAATCAACAGAGTCGCCCGATCCAGAAAGCAAAGATAGATTTGGTGCAGTCGTCAACCGAGTCTTCAACTGCTAAAAACTCCGCACGCATGCCTCAGTCTAAAGAAAAGGAACCCCCTTCCTTGTCAGTACGGTCAACGGTGCAGCGATACTCAAGAAATCTTGCACGAAACGGCGGTAAAACCGGCTAAGCCCAAAAGCTGTGGACCTCTGTCCCTGATGCAATTCTGGGCCAAAGCTGTACGACCTCGATCTCCCTCGGGTCCATACGAATACCGTCTCTCATAACCACAAGACCTAGGAAGTTCAACACTCTCAAGCCTGAAGGAACACTTCGAGAATTTAGCAAACCGCTGGTGCTCTCCCAATGTCTGCAAAGAAAATCCTCAAGTGCTGCTCATGTTCCTCACGACTCTTAGAAAAGACCGGAATGTCATCTATAACACAACAATAATCTGGTCGAGAAACGGCCTGAGAAACCTAGTTCATCACATCCATGAATGCTGCTAGGGCATTGGTGAGTCCAACGACACCACCAAAAACTCATAAAGCCCGTAGGGCGCACAAAAAACAGTCTTCGGAATGTCATCATTTCGAACCCGCAACTAATGATGACCCGATCCCAAACAAACCTTAGAAAAATGTCTCGCACCCTGGAGCTGATCAAAGAAATCATCAAAGCGAGGTAAAGGATACCCAATCCGCACCGTAACTCGGTTCAATTGACGAAATTCAAAACACAGCCTCAAACTGCCGTCCTTCTCCTTGACGAACAGAATAAGAGCTCCCCAAAGCGAAACACTCAGACACACAAGTCCCCCTATCTAGCAACTCTGCGGCCGATTCTTAAGCTCCCTAAGCTCCGCCGGTTCATCAGGAACAACGTCAGAAAAACTCTTGCACGATAGGAACCCGGTCGAACGAACCCGCTGTGGCTCCATATCACAAATGAAAGCCAAGAATCCACGACATCCTCTCCTCTAAAGCCGACAAGCGAAAAAGGCAGAAATCAAGCTATGAGGGGCGGCACCACAATCCCCCTGCACAACAAGAACTGACTCGTCGGGAAAACAAAACCTGACTGTCTTCTCATGGCAGTCCACAGATGCATATCACGTAACTAACCAGTCCATGCCCAGGAAAAGATCAAAGTCCAACATCTCTAGAAGGATCAAATCGACGGACGAATCTCTATCTCCTACCCAATTGTCACATGACCGAAACACGTGTCGCGCAACCAAAGGATCGCTAACAGGAGTTAACACAACAAACGGTTGATCTAGCATACACGAATCTCGGCCCAACCACGGCACAAAGTGTGTAGAACAAATGAGTGAATAGATCCCGAATTTAAACAAACATGTGCACCAAAAGAACATACGAATAAGATTACCTGAAAACTTTGCATTGGATGCCCACGCGTCCCAATGAGTAGAAGCAAACGCTCGTGTCTGTCCTCTACCCACAACTGGCTGAACTCCTCCTCTACCATCCTGTACTCTCAGAACAAACCTTCCGCGACTATGATCTCTCTGAACATAAGTCTGACGCGGATCAACAACAGGCGCAACAGGCGACTCTCCCTGAGGTGAAGATGGTAAGGTATCATGTGGTACAGCTGTCTTGCCCTCACGCGGCTCAGTACAAACTCGAACAAGATGACTCAAACTCCTGCACCGGTAACATCCCGAAGAAAACTGCTGACTCTCCTGTGGATAAGAGCTAAATAGCTGTCATCGTCTAAAGCCTCTGCTACTCCCACGACGTAACCAAAATCTGTCTCTGCGACTAAGCCTCTGTCTCTGGAAAGATACACATGTACGATCCCTCCTCAGTCTCGGAACTCCCAAAGTCTCGGGAAGACACCCCTCAGCTAAACGGGCTGCATCCACTGCTGCTGTGTAGGTAACACAATACTGTGTGCTGATAGCAAGAAATAATTGGGTAACAGGGGTGGCAACCTCCTTCGCTGCGCTCGACTGGCCTCAACCAACGACCTCATCGTCTGGCGCAAGTCCTGCATATCTTCCTCAAGTCTAGCGATACGATCCATCGAAGGCGGATCAATCTTCTCTTATGCAACGAGCATATCATCCCGGTCAGTTCTCATCCCAAACGAGACAACTCTGACCTCGGCCCTCGCTGCCTCTCTCTGAGCCCTCAAAGTAATCGGTGGCAAAAGGCTATAAATGGAAATGGGATTCGATATGAACACGAAAATCGAATTACAAGAATGTGTATCATCAAGGAAGGAATTTCAAGCAATTAGTACTTAGGTCACTTAGGCGGAGTACCGTGTTGTAAGTATGCCGCGGACATATACACACTACGTTACTCTGCTTCAGGTATCTACTCCATCATACCAAGGTCATCCTACACTCCGAAAGGTAAAACCTAACGCTCTGATACCAACTTTGTCATGACCCAAAATTTAGCACGTGACGGCCCTTAAACTACGTAATGTCTCCATGCGTAACGTAATTCAATCAAGCCAAAAACCCAGCAATCTAAAATATCAAAAATAGTAAGTGATAATAGCATTGTTAAAACATTTGAAATCCCAATCAAAATTCTTTAAAGACCAAATTTATTTCCTTAAAAATTTGGCAGCACCTCCTTTGTAAAACAAGCCCCCAGAAAGGGTACAACATAGATATATAACTTAAGCATCCCCAACGGGAGCAAATCCACGCCCAAAAGCGGAAATCAATCACCACAACAGATATATGACGCCGTAGCGAAGAAAAAGACGATATAAAGTGAACATCATGAAAAACTCCAAGTCACGAATAATATACAATATTGTCCTCACAACTCGTCTCTAAGTCAAAACATGAAAATGGTAGATGGAGAGTACCGGATACAACGAATATACAATGAGCAACATCGGATAACCGCAAAACCCACTTATAGCGAAACTGCACCCAGTCAGCCGTAGCGGTATCCGCAGCAAAAGATGATACGATAGATGAAAGCCCTGCCTCTGACTGCTCTGAGGGACAACCTGTACAACCCTATGGCACAACGGGGGTGAGTTTCCAACTCGTGAATAGTATATAACATATGCAGGTAATCACAAGTATGCTCGTACTACGCTAATCTATCACATGCAAGCTGATAGAAATAAATAGCAATATGTATATGCAATAGTCATGAAAGGTACTCTATCAGGTATTACTAATACATGAAGCAATGCATATCAAATAAATGTAGGGTATGAAATAAAACATGTCATCCTCACATTGGGCACATCGGCCCCTCATATCGGGCACATCGGCCCCTAACATCGGGCACAAAGGCCCCTAAAATCGGGCACATAGGCCCCTCATATCGGCCATAATATCGGCCCTCATATCGACCATAACATCGGCCCTCATATCGACCATAACATCGGCCTTCATATCGACCATAACATTGGTCCAGCCATTGAATCGGCCCACATATATAATGAATAAGTATATTTGCACAGATCATTATGATGATATATATATTGTAGGTCTACATATATAACAGCGTCCCATACCACTGATATACATACATATATTAGAGATGAACATATATAACAGCGTCCCATACCACTGATATATATATACATGTGTATATATCAGCGTCCCATACCACTGATATATATACACAAGAGTAAAACATCCAGAAACATCATATGAAATCCATATATCAATGCGAAATCCATGAAATATAATATATGCAATATGAAACAGTAATATGAGCATATAAAGGAAATCCGCTATTTAACTGCAACAAGTTATTAAATATAACACGCGGTTCCAAATTCTCCGAAACCAAACGCAACATCATATAAATGTGAACATGTAGCTATAGCCAGGTATGTGCAACCATGTCGGTATAGCAAGATATGTGTATCTACCTATCAATAATGATGTAATACCCTCCAGGTATATGTGTAGCCATATCAAACTAGGTATGTGTATATACATGTCAATAATGATACAATACCCTCCAGGTATATATATAGCTATATCAAGCTAGGTATGTGTATATACATGTCAATAATGATACAATACCCTCCAGGTATAAAGGTAGCTAGCATGTAGTCATGGCAAGGGATATGTGAAAGCATGTAGGTATACAGGTATGCTATATGTCATATGCGCAATGGAATATGAATCAATGTCTCAATGTCCCTAACCAATACAATCTCACGTATGTATAAATGTTGTGCGTGTCGTGGCAATTATTGACGGTGTGAGTGTCATACAATCGGAGTGCTCGTGCAACATGAACCGTCAATAATAGTGCAGTGTCCAAAGGGTACCGGTCAAAGCACAACAAATAATAATATGCAATGAAGTTTTATGCACAATCTCTATATGTGCAATATAATATGCGGCTAATATCATATCATATCTAGCCCTGACGCATAATGCCATGCGGGCGATTCCCCTGTATATGTCAAATCTACTCACAGATGATCCTGGGCTAAGTAAAGACAATCACCCGCTTTCCCTTCTTCGCAGCGTCCGAAGTCCCCATCTGTGACCCTAGATCATAAAACAACAATATAACGAGTTCATATTAGCAATCGACCAATTACACGTACCAACTACATTTGACCGACGCATCAACTCCAAACATACTCTCAAGAGTTCGTCTAGTGGTTAACGCGCGTAGCGACACTACGAAACTAACCCAAGAGTAATAGATACACAAAGACACGAACCGTATCGGATAACGTAACGCGCGTAATCAAATCACTAGAAACTAGCAAAGTGATCCCAGATTTGCTACACAAACAATTTGTAAAAGTTGCACATACCACAAGACCACACACAACCCCAGAGACCCCTACACCAAAACACAACACCCAACTCACCAGTCTGGCCACAAGTTGCGGCCAGAAGCAATAAATCTGCGGCCAGGTTCAAAGGGAATGGGCTCGGGTTTTGAGGGTAGCTTCTATGTCACTACATTAGGTCACTGTGATGGAAACTTTTCCAACAAACACTTGGTTTGATAGCAGATCATCCGAGACCCAAATCTACACTAAAAATATGATATTTACCCGAAACGAAACTTTACGCGTTCTAAACTGAAACCAACAAGCTACACAACACTAAAAAGACTTACTTAACAGAAATAGATCATTACCTACTCCCATAAGCTCAAAGATCCTAGCTTTCCAAGCTCAAAGGCATCTAAGAGGCAAAACAATTCTTGAGATGTGATTTTGGTGCGATTTTGTGAAGTTTAGTGATGGATTGGTGAAGATTTGTGAAGGGTAGGGTGAGTGTTCAGTTGAGGTAATGAGGGGATGGATAAAATAATGAGAAAGAGATAGAGTTGTAAGAGAATGAAAGAGAGATGTGAGAATAATGAGATGAGGGGGTAAGTGCACCATGCAATAACTCTTCCCCTCTTCTCATTAGTGCAAGCATGACTCTTCTCATTGTGTCACCTTGCCACCTCCCCATAAACAAAACACCAAAAGGAAATATCTCCCTTACCACAAATATCTAGGGAAAGGTTAAGGTTAAAGCAAAGGATTAAAATTAGGTTAAGTTGTCATGGTTACAAAACTAGATTAGCACAAACAAACCCTCACATTAACGTGCACACGTGCGTGAAAGACATAACAAATAAAAATAAATTATTAATTAAATGTTATAAAATGTGAGGAACCCAAATTGGTAAACTTCTTACCAAAATCCGTATTATTGCATAATTAACACTAATCGCATTCCTAAGGTGTTACAGTAAGTCAAGGCTGCTCATCAGAGACCAGCAGGAGAGTTGCAGCCTTTACCTATTCCGGAGTGGAAATAGGAATAGATGTCCATGGATTTCGTTATGGGTTTACCCAGGTCCAGTAGAGGGTATGACTCCATTTGGGTGATTTTTGACCGGTTGACGAAAGCGGCTCACTTCCTTCCAGTGAAGACCGCTTTCGGTTTTGCTCAGTTATACATTGATGAGATTGTACGTTTGCACGGCATTCCCACATGCATCATATCCGATAGGGGCACCCAGTTCACTAGCCGTCTTTGGCAGAAGCTTCAGGAAGCTTTGGGTACCCGATTGAGTTTTAGCACCGCTTTCCATCCACAGACCGATGGTCAGTCAGAGCGGACTATACAGACTCTGGAGGATATGCTTCGTGTGTGCGTGCTTGATTTTGGTGGCAGTTGGGATCATCCCTTGCCGTTGATAGAGTTCTCCTACAATAACAGTTATCAGGAGACGATTCAGATGGCACCTTTTGAGGCTTTGTATGGTAGAAAGTATCGATCGCCAGTCTGTTGGACCGAACTCAGCGAGAGCAGGATTTTGGGACCCCAGCTAGTTCAAGAGATTATGGAGAAAATTCAGTTGATTCAGGATAGGATGAGAGCTGCCCAGTACAGACAGAAGTCTTATGCCGGCCGTCGTCGTTGCAGGATCGAGTTCCCAGTAGGGGATCATGTATTCCTACGGATTTCTCCGATGAAGGGCGTGATGAGATTTAGGAAGAAAGGGAAGCTTAGTCCCAGATTTGTAGGTCCTTTTGAGATCCTTGAGCGAGTTGGTACTGTTGCCTATCGTTTGGCACTTTCGTCCAGTTTTCCGGATGTTCACCCCGTATTCCATGTATCGATGTTTCGCAAGTACATTCATGACCTTTCTCACATGATTCAGCACCAAAACGTTCATCTAGAGCGTGGTCTTTCATTCACCGAGTAGCCGGTAGTTATATTGGATCGGTAGGTGAAGAAACTTCGGTCAAATTGACATGGCCCGAATAGCGAGATGCAAAAGAAATTCCCTCATCTCTTTGAAGGTACGCATAGTAAGATTTTTAAATTCGGGGACCGAATTTTTTTAAGGGGGGAAGATTGTAACACCTTAGAATGCGGTTAGTGTTAATTAAGCGATAACACGGGTTTCAGTAAAAAGTTAACCAAAATACTTTTCACATATTTTATAAAAAATAATTAATATTTTTTTATTATTTGTTTTGGCTTGCATACACTTGTGCTTGTTAACCTACGGTTAATTAGTGTTAACCATGCTTAAGTAGCCATGGCACATTAACCCTCATTCCATAAAGTTGTATGTATTTATTTAATTATTTAGTTTTTAAAATAAAAGGTTTGAATTGGGTTGACTTGAGAGAGAGAGGGAGAGAGAGGGTTGACAATGGAAATGATGAGACATGGAGAGCATTTAATGAGGAGAGAGAAGGGGGCATGGCTCATTCTAACCTCACACCCCCATTTTTCTTCACCACTCTCACGCCCTCATTCTCTTCATCACTCACACTCTCTCATTTGTGTTCACTTCTCATTTTCCAGCCCCTCAACTGAAACCCTAACCATTTCAACACAAAACCTAAGCAAATCCTCACTAAACCTCACTAAAACCCTTCACAAGCCTAGTTAAGCCACTAAAGATGACTCAGAGCATGGAAAGCTAGGGTTTTGAGCAAGTGCGGTAAAATAGTGATCTCTAATTGTTAATTAGGTCTTTATAATGTTGTTTTGCCTAGTAGTTGCGGTTTAGAACACTAAAGTTGTAGTTATCGTGTAATATCGTATTTTTAGTGTTATTTTAGAGTCTTCGTGATCTGTTATCACCATGATTTGTTACTGTAAAATCTAGCAATGTAGTAGTGTTTTGTTAGAGGCCCTGAGTATTCTCCTGAAACCCTGACCCCACCCTTTACTGTTCACCCGGCGAGACTTGAGGGAATTCCGGCGTCACCGGATTTTTAGGGGACTGGAGGGTTATGGTTTGGAGGGTAGCTGTCTGTAGGTATTTTAGGGTGTTTGGTACTGCTTGATTTTTCGGCGTTGAGTGTAGTCAAAATCTGGAAACACTTTGCTAAATTCTAGTGTTTCGACTACGCGGGTTACGATATCCGACACGGTTCGCGTTCTTGGTGTAGCTTGCTGCACTTCGGCTGATTTAGAATGTCGCTACACACGTTAGCCACTAAGGGAACACTTGAGAGTTTGTTGGAGTTCGTGCGTCGGTCTAAATGTCGTTTGTATGTGTTTTTGGTCGGTTTCTAAGTTGCACTTGTTATGTTTTGTGTGATATTAGGAGCGAATGCGGGGAATTCAGACGCTACAAAGAAGGGAAAGAAGGTGGTTGGATTTACCTAGCTCGAGATCATCGGTGAGTAGATTTAACATCGACGGGGAAATTGCCCGTATGGCGTTAAGCGTCGAGGGCTAGATATGATATTATAGCCACATGTTATATGCATATGAGTTGATTGTGCATGAGCATCATTGCATACCATTACTTGTTGTGCCTTGACTTAGTACCTATTGGACACTGCACCATTACTGACGGTTCATGCTGCATGAGCACTAAATTGTATGCTACACACACACCGTTGGTAATTGCCATGACACGCACAACATATACCTATATGTGGTACTGCATTCGTTATTGACATTGAGACGTTGATCCTTGTTCTATTGCGCATACGAAATGCATCATGCATACCTAACTACCTGCATACACCCATACCTTGCTATAGCTACATGTACACCTTTATATGATGTTGCATTTGATTTTGGAGAAATTGGGAACCGCATGATATATTTAAAATCTTGATTCATTTAAAACAGCGGTTTTCCCTTAATATGCTCATATTACTATTCTATGTTGCAAACATCATATTTCATGGATTTACGCATTGAGATACGGATTTCATTTGATTTATGGATTTGAGAACCGTGGTTATATTTTAAGAAAGTATGCATTGTTTTGAAAACTCGGTTTCTCTTGATATGATATTTCGATGCGTCCACCATGAGTTTTCTCGATTCTGAGATTGTATTAGAAACCCGATTCGAGAAGATGGATGATCCGTTTGCGAGTTCATGGTGGACCCGGTATGGTACCCCAGGGCAAGAAAGGTATGTTGTGCAGTAGACGATGAGCCTGGCAGAGGGACTACTACCTACCAGTGATAGTTTGGACACAGCGGTTATCCGGAGGATACCGACCGGAGTCGTGAGATGGATATGGGCCGATCCGGATTGACGGAGCCCGTGGGCCGATCCGGACTGGCGGAGCCCGAGTTATGTGGATTTACGTGTCAATGTTGGACACGACTTTTCATGATGTTTCGAGTGTCGATGTTGGACACTAAGGTTCCATGAGATTTACGGATATGAGGACCAATCAGAGTGGTGGCGCCTGAGGTATTAGGATTTGGGGTGTTGTTGATGGGCATTGTGATTTTTCCACGATGATGATTCATTGATGATATTATTTTTTATCCCACACTCAGGATTATTAGATATGCATTGTTTCATGTAGTTGTAGTACCCTGATGGTATACTTTGATCATGATTGTTGCATATCCATATTGCCATACTTATGCTATCAGATTGCATGTTTTAGATTATCGTTATTCGTGCATACTTGTGATTATCTCTATGATGTTACTTACTATTCACGAGTTGGAAACTCACCCCTGTTGTGTCACAGTGTTTTGCAGGCTTGACCCTCAGAGTAGTCGCGGCATGGCTCTTTATTGTATCTATTTCAGCGGATACTGCTACGGTTGGCTATGAGACTTTTTTGCTGTATGTAGGTTTGCGGTTATCCGATTATATCTATTGTATATCTCATTATATCTAGTACTCTCCATCTACCACTTTCATGTATTGACTTAGAGACGAGTTTGTGAGGACCGATATTGTATATTTTGTGATTCTGGGTGTCATGCTCGTGTGAGCCGGCCCTTCTTATGTAGTTTTATCTCTTTATGTTGTTTTCATTTTATTGTCTATTTTTTCGCTACGGCGTCGTGTATATATATATATATATATATATATATATATATATATGCTTGTGGTGGTTGTTTTCGCCTTTGGGCGTGATTTGCTCCCGTTTGGGATGCTTTATTTTTATCCTTTGTTTGTCCCCATTTCGGGGCTAGTTTTACAAATGAGGTGCTGCTGAAATTTTAAGAAAATAAACTTAAGCTTTAAGATTTTTACTTGAGATATCCATATGTTTTTAACAATATTTTTATCACTTATTTCTTCTCATGGTTTAGATTTCTGGGTTTTTGGCTTATTCGCTTGTTGACGTCACGTGGATTAAGTGTCGGTCACGTTCTTAAATTGGGTCGTGACAGGAAACCCAGATTGGGATGGTACGGATTATTGCACATCCTCAGGCCAAGTAGAGCGAGATGCAGACCTCCGCAAGGAGCATTCGATCTCGATGGAATTTTTAATGCAATTTTTTAAGGAAAATATGATTTCTAATTAATAAATAAATTCTACTTTTTTTATAAATATTAGATATATATATAAATATTATCAAAATATCTACTTTAAATATATTATATATATATATATATTCCATGTTTTTACT
Organism: Agapanthus africanus; assembly: GCA_030015575.1. NCBI lineage: Eukaryota > Viridiplantae > Streptophyta > Magnoliopsida > Asparagales > Amaryllidaceae > Agapanthus > Agapanthus africanus. The sequence goes on from CM057340.1 coordinate 560,051,824, forward strand.
AAATCAAAGAAATCACCAATTTCATGAAACTACCATTACAACTCAATACAATTTCCATATTACTCTAAAATACCATATACAATGTAAACTTGGTTCTACTCACTAGAAAACATTATATTTTAAAATATACATCCATGAAAATCCTAAAGACGATAATTAAATACATGAGGTGTATTTTGAAAGTATATCAAAACTATTTTTCATAAAACCACCTAAAGTTATATTAATTTACAATAAGGACCCTAGTAAACATAGGTTTAAACGGGATCAGTTCTCTTGAGCCTCAGGGAGCCGGAGAATATGGGTGCTTTCCTATCTAAGGTAGACAACCTAAAAATGGTGTTATCAACACGGTAATTGTATTGGAAAAAGACACAAATCATGTCGTCCATGTGCAGCAGTTACCGATAACTCCAAAACATAAACCAGGACTTCAATTCTGTTTAAAAGTCTAACTCAGTTTGAGTCATGGTCAAATCTGAATACAATCTGACTTGAATTCAACTCAAGTATAACTACAATACAACATGAATCTGTTTATACCAGAATACAATCCAAATCAATATGAACATGACTGAACCGAAACATGGATATACTCTGATTACATGACTATCCATTCCGCTTACTGATATGATGGTTTCGGCAAGTCTTCCATTTACTATAGGAAATACAATACAATCAGTACAATCAATACAATCAATACAATAAGCATTACGGGGTTTTAAAGGGGTAGACTGGTACGGAACATGTTAAAGGTGGCACGATGTGGTCACTAAAAGACGTAATTATATCCATGTCGTTGTTCCGTGGTATTATCGACGGAGCCTTGTACTACGGGTTACCAAAGTTCACAGTGTAAGTTGGACTCCTCTCGTATACACTGGAATATTCTATACCAAGCTACAACAACTACGTTACTATAACAAATATAACATTATCCACTTCACCTGTTCTATTCGCTGTCTATTCTTCTCCTTTTTTTCTTTGGGACTTACCGAGCGATTGTTCGCTGACGACATTCCTATTTCTCTTCTTCTTTGGAATGTTGTCAGGAGGACCCGACTCTGAGGAGTTCGAGGCCAGCCAGGACCACTTGAGCAGTTCACAAAAGACCCTGAGCATTGACCTTATTTGGATATACTTTTCATTTCAGTTATGCCATTATTTAGGCATTGCTTTCTATTCCTGTATTTACATTTCCAGTTGTACTTCTAAAGAATTGTTAAATAAATAAAAGTTGTTGTTCGTTTATATCTCTTGTCATCTCTTCTTATGTACATTTTATTTTATATTGCTTAGATACGCTTAGCGTGTTTACTTCTGAATAAATAAGTCGCGTGGCCTGTCCCATCTCCTTACCCGTACACTGGGAAGCGGGGCGTGGCAGGTTTTTTTGGTGGCCCATGCAGGTCAGTTCTGCATGGACATGCATGTCAATTCTGCATGAAGTCCTAAGCAATATAACACAAGAATCGTCAACTAAAAATATTCTTTACATTTCATATTCTTTGAATCATACAATTTCATATATTTTGAATCTATTCTAACCCTATTTTTCTTTCAAGGTTATGGATTCTCCAAAACCTTGCATTCTTATGTTCTTCTAAATATTTTTATGCACTATCAATAGTTATATCACTAAACTTTTCTCGAATCTGTTACACTTTCCTTCTACAAATTTCGAGAAAGAAATTTTTATAAGGAAGGTAGAATGAAACAACCCTAAAATTTCTATACAGAATTTTTTTCAAAATACAGAAAGAAACAGCTAAGCCTGAGCACAAGTTATAAGTTTAATTTTCTTTTGAACAGCAAGAAAGCACTTGTAGCTCATTGGTAAAGCCCTTGCACTGCTGTGACGTAGCCCCTGCGATCGAATCCCCACAGCCATATATATTTTTAATTGGTTTTTCTTTTATTCTTTTAGAAGCCCAAAGGTTTGCACGTGCACTACACGTAAAACGAAAAGTCACACAGAAATCAAACATATGCACTGAGGAATATGATACGACATAGACACGCGGCAAAATCCCTAGCATCCAACTCATCTCTTCGGCCGGCATCGACGGGCTTGGGGCCGGCGCTGCTGCCCTCCGTACCTAATGCCTTCAAATTTTAACCCCACACCTTTTGGACTCCCCCCTTAACCCCTATACCGTTTGTTTTATTAAAAATAAACAAAGAATTAAAAAGAGGCATTAAACCAAAATTTAAATGCATTTTAATTCTCAAATTCATTACCCTAAACCCTAATTTTCCCTATAAATACCACACTCCATTTCACCCCTCCTTATTCAGAATTCCATTATAAAAACTATCTAAAATTTCCATGTCCCAAGTTGTACAAGTGGAATTAGCAAATGTCGAATTTCCAGTGACGTTTCGGTAAGATTCCGGAGATGAAACGACTCCCCGACGATACCGATAGCTTCCCCTACCTCTTCTCTTATTTTTTAACTTGTAATTCTCCTCTTCCCTCCCCTTTTGCTACTATAAAACTTCTCCTTTTCAAAACTCGTCGAAAGCTGAGTTATTCCGGCTTCCGATTCTCTTTTCTTTAAAAATCTAATTTTTTTCTTAATAACAAACCTACAAATTTTTATTAGATTGTTTAGTAATCATTAACAAACACATTAGAATAAGTTTCATCTCAAAAGAATCTATTATGCAACTTTTATCGTATTTTTACAGCTAAATACCATATCTTTTCTTTCGACACAATTCAACATATTCCTTTGTATTACCTTTAGAAAACTCACGAGGTAATGACCTACCTCCTCACAACATACATTTTTGATATAGCACGATAACTCTTGGGGACATTAGCTTATAGGAAAATACGAGTTTACATTTAAAAACCATAAACATTTAAAAACCGTTTTCTTCAAAAGTGTATTACATAATTCCTTGCAAATACGTCTCTACAACCCATTTTGGGGAACCCCGATCGGGATAGTGCGGGTTATCGCACATCCTCGGGCCTAGTAGAGCGAGAAGCAGACCTCCGCAAGGAGCATTCGATCTCGATGGAATTTTTAATGCAATTTTTAAGGAAAATGTGATTTCTATTTAATAAATAAATTCTATTTTTTATAAATATTAGATATATATATATATTATTAAAATATCTACTTTAAATATATTATATATATTCCATGTCTTTTCTAAATCAAGGGAATCACCAATTTCATGAAACTACCATTACAACTCAAAACAATTTCCATATTACACTAAAATACCATATACAATGTAAACTATGTTCTACTCACTAGAAAACATTATATTTTTAAATATACATCGATGAAAACCCTAAAAACAATAATTAAATACTTGAGGTGTATTTTGAAAGTATATCAAAACTATTTTTCATAAAACCCCTTCAAGTTTTATTAATTTACAATAAGGACCCTAGTAAACATAGGTTTAAGCGGGACCAGTTCTCTTGAGCCTCAGGGAGCTGGAGAATATAGGTGTTTGCCTATCTAAGGTAGACAACCTAAAAACGGTGTTATCAATACAGTAATTGTCTTGGAAAAAGACACAAATCCTGCCGTCCATATGCAGCAGTTACCGATAACTCCAAAACCTAAATCAGGGTTTCAATTCTGTTTAAAATTCTGACTCAGTTTGTGTCATGGTCAAATCTGAATACAATCTGACTTGAATTCAACTCAAGTATAACTACAATACAACATGAATCCATTTATACCAGAATACAATCCATATCAATATGAACATGATTGAATCGAACCATGGATATACTCTGATTAAATGACTATCCATTTCTATCCATTATGTTTACTGATATCATGGTTTTAGCAAGTCTTCCATTTACTACAAGAAAATACAATACAATCAGTACAATCAATACAATAAACATTACGGGGTATTTAAAGGGGTAGACTGGTACGGAACATGTTAAAGGTGGCACGAGATGGTCACCAAAAGACGTAATTACATCCATGCCGTTGTTCCTTGGTATTATCGATGGAGACTTATACTGCGGGTTACAAAAATCCACGGTGTAAGTTGGACTTCTCTCGTATACACGGTCATGTTCTGTACTAAGCTACAATAACTACGTTAGTATAACAAATATAATATTATCTACTCCACCTGTTCTATTCTCTATCTATTCTTCCCTTTCTTTCTTTAGGACTTACCGAGCGATTGTTCGCTGATGACATTCCTATTTCTCTTCTTGTTTGGAATGTTGTTAGGAGGACTAGACTCTGAGGAGTTCGAGACCAGCTAGGAGCACTTGGAGCAGTTCATAAAAGACCCTGAGCATTGACCTTACTTGTATATACTTTTCATTTCAGTTATGCCATTGCTTAGGCATTGCTTTCTATTCCTGTATTTACATTTCCAGTTGTACTTGTAAAGAATTGTTAAATAAATAAAAGTTGATGTTCATTTATATCTCTTGTCATCTCTTCTTGTGTATATTTTACTTTATATTGCTTAGATACGCTTAGCATGTTTACTTCTGAGTAAATACGCCGCGTTGCCCGTTGCGTCTCCTCTTACCGTATACCGGAAAGCGGGGCGTGACAATAGTCATCGCAAACTGACTGGATTCTAGCAATGGCCCAATCATCTGGTGCATATCTGATCATCCACGTCAATTGGAAATCTTTGCAAAACAACACTTTGAAACACTCGTGTCAACGAAGTACATCGTAATACAATATGTCAAACGTTCGTGTGTTACGGGGATACATCTTGGTCAGTTCTCGTCTATGACAAGTTCGCTCTAATCGTAACTCTAGCCGTAGCTCTCTCTACTCCTGTAGCCATGGTAACAAAAACTACGATCAAACGTCGATTAGGATAGATCATAAGAACGAATAGAAATACAATACATAAGAAATGTACATCCTAAGGCTTCTTTAGCGGAGTAGCGTATCGTAAGTATGCCACGGAACATACACACGATACGCCATTCTACTTAAGTCACCTACTCCATCAACAAAGGTCAACCTACGCGAAGAAAGTTCAGGTCTATTACCCCCTCGGCCAAGTCTATGTTCCGTAAGGTCAAGCCTAGGTTCCGAATATATATATATATATATATATATATATATATATATATATATATATATATATATATATATATATATACGCCCTAGACTCCACATAGTCAAACCAAGACTCGAACCAAGGTTAAACCTAACGCTCTGATACCAACTTTGTCACGACCTAGAAAAGGCACATGACTGGCACTTGAATCATATGAAGTCTATAGGACCCCACCTAATTCAAGTAAGCCAAAAGCCTAGAAATCTAAACCTTTTAGGGGAAATAGTGGAGGTGCAGTTTTGAAATAAGGTTTTATTGAAATCAAGTTCTTTCTTTAAAACATAGATAGTAGTATACGAAAACACAATGTTTGTATCTAACTTGAAAACATTTTCGTCATTGAAAATTTCGGCAGCACCTCCTTTGTATATTTTAATCCGAAAACAAATACAAGTAATAATAAATGGCATCCCCAAGCGGGAGCCAGCTCTTCGCCAAATGGTGGAAACAACCACGCAAAGATATAAATATACAACGCCAAAAGGCGAGGATCAAAACTCAGAAATAAAGTAAAGAAAACTAAGCATCGTCAGGAAAAAACATAAACAATAATAAACACACAAGCGCGACTCTAAGGCCGAAAGAATATACAACTGTGGTTTCTAAGTCTACTAAATATACATAGTCTGATTGATGGAGATTTTAACTAGATACAACTGAATAAATAACAAATACAACCGTTGGTCACGATGCGAATGAAACCACCTACCAAGAAATCACCTGGAGGGAAGCAGTGTGCCAACAAGCCACTACGGAATCCGTACGGCCAAACCTGCAAGAAACTGTGGCACAACGGGGGTGAGTTGCTAACCCATGAGTGGAAGACATCACCGAGTAGAAACCGAATGTATGACTATATCATGTGTCATACAGTACAATATAATAGTAATATAATGACGTCGAGTAATAACAAGGATAACGGCATAAGTGTAAACCAAGGTACTCGCGTCAGAGTCATAATTGGTAACAGACATATGTAAATATATGCATGAATGTAAATGCATCAAAGAATGTGTGCCCAGCAATGACATACTAAATCAAGATAAAACCTGAGTGCCCAGTATCGATACTCGAAAACATCATGAAAATCATGTCAATCTGTGATACAAAATCCTCATATATCTCGGGCGCCGCATCCTCAGATCAGCCCTCAAATCTGTCAAATCACATGAATCCGGTCAGTATCCTCCTGATGATCGCCGGGTCAATAATAACCAGTAGGTAGCGCTCCCCTTCCGGGCTCAACGTTAATCTATACGGCCCTCTTGCCTCGGGGTACCATACCGGGTCCACCATATACCCACAGACGGCGTTTTTCTCCTCGAATCGGGTATATGTACATGTGTGGCTCAAGAATCGAGAAATCTCATAGTGGACTCCACACACATCATATTACGAGAAAACCGCACTTTGCATTTTTAAAATGATAATAACTTTATAAATTCCTTTGCGGTTTTCCCCAAATCCAGAAATCACATAATAACTGAAAACTCATAGTCATGAGCTAATGAGAAAACAATGAATATCAGCATAAAGCCCCTCAATTTTGTACAACAGTACGAATATATGAATGTAATGCGGCATCTAAGTAAGAAATGCAATATCTTAAACTAGCATGTAAAATCATGTATACCAACAATGTAACTAGCTACATGCTATCAGGTTGTACGAGTGATGTAACGTTTGCTAACGTGTACGTGACATGGCAATTATCGATGATAATATTGTTTACCCCAATCAGAGCAAAGCTCTGTTCAAATTCCGAGGCGGGAGATGAAGCAACGCTTCATCTTCCCCCAATCAGAAACAAAGCTTTGCTTTGAAAATTTAAACTTTAATAAATGAAGCAACGCTTCAGATCCTCTGCGCTGCGCGCAAAGCGCCACGTGTCAGAAGTTGATGCGTCAGCACAGCGCCCGAGACAGTGCGTCCAATCAGAGCAAGACTCTTTAAAAATAAAAGTAAAGGAAGCAACGCTTCAGTTGCGCAAGCACTGCGCTGCGCGACACGTGTCAGCGTAGATGCGCGATACGCAGTTGCGCTGCGCTGTACGCTGCGCGACACGTGTCAGCGCAGATGCGCTTTCGCAGTTGCGTTGCGCTGTGCGCGACACGTGTCAGCGCAGATGCGCTGCGCGCTGCGCGACACGTGTCATGCGCTGAGGCATTTGCGCCAAACAGAATTAAATTTCTAAGAAATCTTTCTGTTCTTGTTAAAACAAGAAGATTTTCTTCTGTAAAACAGAAGCCCTTGGATCAAAGATCCAACGGTGAGGAAAATTCCCCAAATCACTCAGAAAGATCTCTTTAACAAATTTAACTAATTTATGGGCACTATAAAAAGGACCCTAGGCCTCAATTCAAAGGCATCAACATTTTCTAAAAAAAAAGAAGAAGGGAAAGAGAACTCTGAAGAATTTCTCAAGAACAAAAAGGTAAAAACCATTAGAAAAAAGAGAGAGTTCTCTCATGAACAGATCATAAATCTAAAAACAAGATCAATGATCTTTAATAATAAAAAATAATAATAAAATAATGCTTTGCACTTTTATGAACCTTTGGTTCTTTGAGATAAGAAAAACAAGAAAAACTTATCTTTTCTTTGATCTAAATTAGATCAAGAAATCAAATAGTGCTTTGCACTTCTGTTCCTGAATCTAAAAGATTCTTAGTGCTTTGCACTTCCTAACTGCGCTGTTGCGCTCTTGGGAGAGCGCCACGTGTCAGCTACAGAACAACTTGCGCTACGCGCTTTTGAAATAGAGCTTTGCTCTCTGAATTTGGCGCAACTCACCAGAGCACGCCACGTGTCAGCGGCGCAACGGCGCAGCGCACTGGGGTAGCGCACTGCGCCAACTGCGCTTGCGCTCACCAGAACGTGACGCATGTCACCTCCATATGCGCTTGCGCTCAATAATTGGCGCAAAGCGCCTGACAAGCCACTATCAGATAATTAATGCACTGCATTATTTACAGAAGGGCCAAGCCCAATTAAAAAGGGCCTAACAGGCCAAATTAAATGCAACGCGTTACTTTAAAAAAGGGCAGAGCCCAAATAAAAAACAGATGCTGCGCATCACTTATAAAAGGGCAGAGCCCAAATAAAGGTCTAATAGACCAAACAAAAATGCCATGCATTATTAAACAGGAGCAGAGACCCAGTAAAGGCCTAACAGGCCAAATGCAAATAAAATGTTGAACATTTTCAACTGGACTTAGCCCAATTCTGGCCGTAAGTCCTTAAATTAAATTGAACTGAGCACAAATGCTCTCTCAAATCAATTTACCTTCGGTTCGAGGGTACATCTCTGAACTCCTCTGACACCCATCGTTGTAATCCTTCAACGACGTCAGAGAGGTGATGGGTCCCGACGACCACACATCGATACGGACTGCGGGGTCCTTAAACTCATGGACCGAAACGTCCTTAAACTAACATTGGACCGAAACGTCCTTAAACTAATGATAGACCACTACGTCCTTAAACTGGCGATGGACCGAAACGTCCTTAAACTAATGTTGGACCGAAACGTCCTTAAACTAATAGCGGACCACCACGTCCCTAAACTGGAATATAGACCACCACGTCCCTAAACTGGAGTACGGACCACCACGTCCCTAAACTGGAATGCGGACCACCACGTCCCTAAACTGGAATATAGACCACTATGTCCCTAAACTGGAATATGGACCGCAATGTCCCTAACCTACCTATGGACCACTACGTCCCTAAACCGGAACAATAGAGCCCCCAAATGCTCTTTTGCCGGATCTAAACGATCCCGTTTAAGTTGATCTTAGCCCCAAACACGGCTAATGTATCCTTAAACATTCAAATAGACTATAAAACTCCAAATCGACTTTGGTTCGAGGGTACATCTCTGAACTCCTCTGACACCTATCGTTGTAATCCTTCAACGACGTCAGAGAAGTGATGAGTCCCGACGGCCATATATTAAATGGATCACCATGTTAAGTTGATCTTAGTCTCAAATCAGACTAACGTATCCTTGACAAACGTTTAAGTTGATCTTTGCTTCAATACGGCTAACGTATCCTTAAACTAAAAACACCAAACCCAAATCTAAGTAAATACGGATTTGGACTAATCCACGTCCTACGGGAGACGGCATTACTCGGTCTCCGTATACAATCTATGGGCAACCACAAACAAAACAAACACACACGACACGAAGTGAAATTCTGGAGAAGGAGAAAGTTGCTACCGCGATGCGGTAGCATAATTAACTGCAGGAGCTTGCGCCTGCAGGGAAGAGCGTCCCCACAATAAAAAACCCCTCAAGCGAGGGGGAATCTGACGAAGTCTGCTATATCAGCCGCATTCGTCTAAACCTCCGATACACGGTGCCATAAATCAACTTGGCATCTTCGGAGAGGTGGACGGATAAAACCAAATAGCATCTGCCCTGAATCTCAGCGTCAGGACATCGCAGTCTTGTGCGCCGTCTTTAGGAGGGGAACAGATTCTGGCACACCCGGTGGGACCTTTTCCTCTTTCCACTCCACACTTCGTGTGTCGTCTTCGCGAACCAGTCGCGGTTTGTTAATGGTTGCCTTCGGATTTCAAGTTACTAAGATTTGGTCTTTTGCCTGGCGCAGAACTCAAGATTCAATGGCCTCTAATTGCACCAACTGCTTGAAGTGCCACGGCAACGGACGCTCTACCTCACTGGGAGGTGTAGCATATGGGCCCCAAGCGGCTTCCTTCCTCACTCTGCCAGTAGACCAGGTGACCCAGGCCACCACTGGCCTGTTCTTCAGGAACATGATCCCACCTACAAGCTTCTCTGAGCCAATACCTGCACTGGAAGTGAACAAGAAGTCGGTCTTCGACCGGCTTACTGCTACGACGACCCCTGTCAACGGGTCGCCCACTACCAAACCGACAGCCTCTGTTTTCACCAGGCTAAATCAGAACTCTAAATTGGCTGTCCCAACGAAAGCAATAACTGCTGCTCCAGAAGTCGTCAAGGCGGCTTCCCCTGTCAAAGAGTCAGTCTTTTCAAGACTGACGATTCCTGCTCCTGCCCTTGCCCGAGGATCTGTCTTCGACAGGTTAAATATCACCTCTCAAAAGACAACTTCAGTCTTTAAGAGGTTAACACCAGCCGCGCCTCATTCAGACAGGGGGCAAAAAGAAGCAACCTCTATCTCCGAGCTAGTCCTAACGGCTCGTCGTGCTCGACGTCGTCACTGGCAACGAGTAAGGAAGGCAGGGGGCAACTCCCCCTCAGGGCTAACTCCACCGGCTCCAGTGGTGGAAGTCAACGCTGCTGTTCCAACTGGGAACAGCTTTGAACTGCTGAGAAGGGTACGGAAGAACTCTCCAACCGCTACATTGAAAAGATCTCTTCCGCCCGCGGAGAGAGTTCCGGAAACGAAGCAAGAACAGCCCCCTCAACGGCTGTCCTCAAGAATTTATAAAGTTTGGCGGAGGGTTCAAGACTTTGTGATCAACCCAGATCACTCTCGTCAACAGAAAAAGGCGAAAGTGGAAAAAGAAAAGGACCGTCCGATCAAACAGGAAAGGATGACAGTCGCTAGGGTGCCCACTGCAACGGCCCCTCCAACCTCAACGGCCCACAAAAGAAGAAGGCCGGAGAAAACCCCCGCGCCCGCGGCAAATGCCAAAGGTGGTGAGCCTAAACGCCCTAAGTCCGGGGGCATGTGTTAGTTGTATGTATGCCCTAGAGGCCAGTATTGTACAGATGATGTATATTATATTGGATGCTTGTACATATATATAGATGACTTTCTTGCTCGATATGATAGTATGCTATCTGGTTACTCTTTATCTTAACATGTACACTTGTCTCTTTAAACTGTCTTATAGTTACATGTTGATAAAGCCCTTAGGATGTGTACTTGACTACCTGGACTATGTTGCAGATCATACTAGTGGGGACATGGTAGTCAATAAGTACATCCTTCAAGGTCCCTAGTCGTGGGTGTATCGAGACGGGGCATCGACATACCAGTGTAGACTAGCGTATACGCTTCTCGACCCATGAGATGGGCGATGGATGATCCCATATCCATTGGTGTTTGACATCAGAGATGGTATACGGGTGCTCAGTGGAGACTGGGTACACTGGACGGACTCGCCGAGAACTCCCAGATGGTATTATACCTCACGTCAGATGGCAGTTCTCAGGTGACACTTGTACAGGTTAGTCTGTAGACCCGAGATCGTCATAGAGTCTTGTGTGATTCCCACTGTGCTTTGATCTCCACCTTACCACGTCCATGAGGGCGTGAAAAACGGTGGTCTTTGGGTACAGTCCCGAGTCACATGGAGGCAATGAGCGATAGGAGGGGTTTCGTCTCTCCCGGTATTGGGGGTTGATGTTGCGCTGTGCTTGATTGGCCGTAACAGGGAAGTCCCTGGCCAGGGCTGATCAGAGATTTGCTGGTAAGTGTTACCAGTAGTTTCTCGACCCGTTATGAGCCTCACATCGGCACGACTTATCGGTTATTGGGGTCTGACGTATACCACCCCTAGACTTGATATGCGACATATCAGACGAACAGACCGGACTGTACGGTAGGTGTTACTGGTTGGATTCACAGGAGTGTGAGCGGGCTAGCTCGTCGATCTTCTGATCGCTCAATACCCGGATGGCCGTTACGTTTAGCAGACCGCTTGCGGCTTGTGGGTGCTTGATATGATCATCATCTGCTACCGGCGTATTGACGAGTCTTTAGAGTCCTACACAGAGGTTTCCTGGCTCAAGCGAAACGAAATAGGAGTGCATATGAGATATGTGCAGGACCGAGAATGATGCGTGTATGTGATACCGTATTTCATTCTCGCGATGAATGTTTCGATTGGTTATATGCGATATAACCTGGTTATCGAATCGTAGATTGATTCGATAAGTCGATACATTGGACACTAGTCGTTTATGTACGACATGACCGGATCATTGAATCAAGTGTTGATTTAGTGATTTAATGTATAATTATATATATTTGATATATTACTTTGCATTAACTAGTATTGGTTCACTTTAATAGGATTTTCTCACTTGTAGTTCACAAGTTGTATATGTGATATACTTTTGTGCACTACAATATGTCATGTTTGATGATGCATGTAAATTGGTTTTGTGTTAAGACTTAAACCATGGTTATGATAATAGTTAGGGTTTTGATTTATTTACTTATTTATTTATTTATTCTTTTTTGATAAATAAATAAAAGATAACAAAATGGTTTCTTTCATGAAGCTTGATGAAGCTTCATGAAGCTTTGACTAAAGTGACCATTTTGTCATCATCCTTAACCCTAACCATTCTCACTTGACCATGGTCTATTCTCTACACTTAACCAAGGTTAGAAGATGATAAGTATTGTTTTTTATTATTCTTTTAACAACACTTATTATAATTCTAGCTTCATCTTCTTCTTCATCTTCAAGAGAGAAAGCTTGATGCCATCAATGGCAACTTGAGTTCTAAAGTGAAAAATCCAATTCTAAAGTGAACCCACCTCCTATTTCTTCACCCTCTACCTCTTGCCAAGTTGTTTTGGGTGTTTTCTTCACAAGTTTCACAAATTTGTGAAGTCAGAGCTTGAACTTGTGACGCCTCGACGTAGATCATCTTCGGCACGAAGCCGACGACCTTGCCCGCTCGTTTTTCCGATGAAGCCGACAAACGAGTCTAGGATTCGAGATGGACAGCGAGAGGACGCCTACGTGGAGCTAAGGAAGTGGAGAACCGGATATACAAAGGTTGTAGCCTCTCTCCTTTAGTTAAGTTGTTAACTAGTTTAGTTTTTCGCCTAAATTTCTAGTTAACGATCCGTATTAGGGTTTCTCGGCACCCGTAAAATTTGAAATTGGCATGGTTGTTGCCTTGTGAGACCTCTTGAGAGTGCCTAAGAACCCTACAGTGGTATCAGAGACTAGCTAGAGCCTTAGGCGAAGTCTGGACGACGTTTGAAACCCGAATACACATCGAAACCCTAACACATCATGCTCTCTGGACTTTTTCTAAAAACTGGGATTTTTCAAGATTAAAAATGCTTAAAAAATTCATCAGGGAATTCTAAGAATTACGGTGCAAATTTTTTCCAATGAACAGTATATTGTGCGGCGGAACCGCGGCAGAAGCATGGCTTCTGCGGCGGTTCCGCGGCCTACTGATGACGTCAGCCCTCCTCCTTTGCACAGTAATTCATCTTTTCACCAGCTGAGTTTTATGGGTATTTTTAATATTTATTCAAGAGTTGAATTTTCTGGGGTGTTTTAGAGCTTCGATGTTTCGATCGGATTATCAAATTTCGTCTTTGTGTATTTCCGGATGACTTTAGAATATGTTAAAAAGTTCGACCGGATATAAATACCCAACTTTTCCCCTGCCGGAAAATATCCAAGTGTTGGATTTTTGTGTGGTTTAAGGACGTTCTAAGTAGTGCAAGTAATGCGATAGTCCCTCTAGAAGACAACAAACCTTAACTCGATTATGTGACCGTCTTGAACTGCCCTTTGAACCTTCGGGTTTGGGTCAGTACGGCGTGCCACATGTGAGGCGTTGGCTTGACCCTTCTACGGCTGGACCGTTGGTACTGAGGCATGAAGTGCATGTCTTTGAACCTATTTCATGTGTTGAACGGTTTCGGGAAAACTTGGGTGTTCGAATGTTCGATCGGAAAGTTTAATATATTCTATTTATCCGGAATGGGATACAATAATTGGAATTCACAAACAGTTATGAGATAACTGAATGAATGTTATAAATCTAGCGGTTTAGTCTCATTTGATATTGAAAAGAGTTTTCGATAATGGGACTAAAATGCGGGGTTTATAACTGTTAGGCATGTGATGTCTAAGTATTTCATTTGATTAGGCATGTGATGTCTAAAGAGGTTGCGGATTCCAACTGTTGTAGTTTTACACTTTCTTTTCTGTGACCGTAAGTGTAATATGTGATATCGCCGGTTTCGTTGCTATATGTCAACGACAATTAGGATGCGCATATTTACTTACGTTGATGACATGTGATGTTATGTGTTGCTGGATATGTTATATTGGATCGTCGTGTTTGAATAGCCGGGTTTTTTTTTTATGTGAGATGAGTGTTTTTCATTTTCATTTATGTAAAAACTTGTATGTAATATTCTTTTATTGGGACACTTCCAGGTTGCGGAAGTTGTCACCCTTTGTATATTATTTACTTTTCTGCACTAGGATAGACCCAAGGAGGGGAGCACAAGTAACCGGGTTCTAGGGTCCAGTGGGAGACCATCTCGAGGAGTCGAGTCCGGGTCTCCTAACCCTAGAATTGGTAGGGTTGCTTGCTGCTCTCGTAGGGGTCTAGGGGTGTGGGATTGGCGATTCATCACGACCGTGGAATCCGTGTTTTATACTGGCTCGTATTGAAAACACGGACGTCCTAGTATATCCAATATTTCATATGTTTCTTCTGCTGCGATATCTGTGATGTGATCATGTGATGTTCTGTGATAGATATAGTATATAGTATATATGATATATTATATAGACGTTACTTATGTTTTGCACCCGCACTAGCCCTGCCCTGCTCTGTCGTTAGTTACCTAACCTAACGGTGCACGAGGAGACATCGAGGCGAATGCGGATGGCATAAGTGTACGTCGTATTTATCTGTGATGTTTAGGTATTTAAATGATGGGACTTCATTAATGTGATTAATGAAAGAAAAGAAACCTAAGATGTTGTAGAATCAAATTTTAAACAAAACAGGTAGCTACAGTTCTTGCTTTGCATAGCGGTATATATAATATACCCTGCACCTTATTCGATGAGGAAAGGACCGAGATCCCTTCACCGGGAGTGACTCCTTTAGCAATAGCTGGCAGATGCTACACACTCGGTTTGCTTTTGTTTGTTTTTGAGTTTTGCTTTGCACAGTGATATATATGATATATCCCGCACCTCATTCGACGAGGAAAGGGCCGACGATCCCTTCACCGGGAGTGACCCCTTTAGCAAAACCAGAAAAGCCTCAAAATCACTCCATATCAAAACTTCATTTGATTCTACGACGATATCAAGTTCATTACGCAATAGGTTTTCAGAAAAACCTGTCGTAGCCCTCCGTCATTTCAGATAAGTACTAGTTAGTATTCGTGCTACGGTAGTTTGGCCTCCGTCAAGGCGTAGTGTACGGTAGCTAACTAGTGCTTATCTGCTAGCATATGATGTGATTGGATTAGGGCATTCGTACGGCGTTGTTTGGCCTCCGTCAAGGGTCGTGCGGGTGGGTTTAATTCAATCGGGAAATGACGGGTTGAACTTGACTAGCGGACTATGGGTTGTTTGGCCTCCGTCAAGGTCATAGGACGCTAGGGGCAAAATATTATCGGGAATTTCAAGTGTTGAAATTTGCAATAAGATTGCATACCTTCTATGAGATAGTTGGATCCCGATACCCACTGCGAGTAAGAGTTACTCCTGGGAGAGTTTTACACATTACAATTAGCCGATCAAGTAGGTGTCTAGAAAGGTGTTAACGAGGTTACGCCTCTGGGAAAACGAGGTTTACATTAATTAGGTTCGTGCGAAAGTACGGGGGACCTCCCTCAAAGTACCGACACTGGCCTGGCTGAAAGATTGGCGAACTTGTAGTGTGTAATTAATCCCGGCTAGTCTTTCCTTTTAGGGTTTGAAGGAAGATTTGATAAAAACCAGTGGGAGCCATCCTGATTAGATAAGATAATAACCAATCTGATCTTGCACGAGCTTACGCTAAAGTGTTTTCTTCTCTCTCTCTCCAGGTAGCGACCATGTCATGCCCTAAACAAGATAATAATATAGATGTATTGACCGAACCCGCATGTTATACTGTGCAGGGGAACGTTGAACCCGTTTTATCTTATAAGTGTTATAAGAATGAACAGGAAACAGGAGAATATCTGGATTCTCACACCACCCAAAAGGAGAACATGCATGTTGATGCATCATCTTCGGGTGTGTTTGTCATTGAGAACTGTTTCTCAGTTCACCCTACGTCCTGGGTATTAGATACCGGATCAGGATCCCACATATGTAAGATGTTACATGGGCTGAGGAAAGGTAGAGAACTGGAAAAAGGTGATCATTCCGTTCAAGTAGGGAATGGGGCAAATGTTGCAGCCAAAGCAGTTGGCGAATATCACCTAGTATTACCAAGTGGTGATACACTGATTCTAAATGAATGCTATTATATACCGAACATGATGTGCAACATTATATCAGTTTCTTTATTAAGTAAAGAAGGATATAATTTTGTAGTAAAGGATAATGTTATGAACATATTCCTAGATCAAAAGTTGATTGCATCAGGCTCGTTACATAATGGCATATTCATTCTAAATCAAAATACAGTCCTCAATTTACAAAACACACACAAGAGGAAGAGTTCTGAACTGAACGAATCCTTCTTGTGGCATTGTAGACTGGGTCACATCAATGCGACACAACTAGCTAAGTTGCATAAGGATGGATATTTAAATCCGTTTGAATTTTCATCTTATGACACTTGCCAGTCATGTCTCAAAGGCAAGATGACCAAAACTCCGTTTACGGGACACGGAGAAAGAGTTACCGAACTCTTAGGACTAATATATAGTGATGTATGCGGTCCCATGTCTACACATGCCAGGGATGGTTCTTTGTACTTCATTACATTCACTGACGATCTCTCTAGATTCGGATATGTGTTCCTGATGAAACACAAATCAGAAGCTTTTGAGAAATTTAGAGAATATAAACAAGAAGTAGAGAACCAAACGGGCAAAAGTATTAAGATCCTTCGATCTGATCGAGGAGGAGAATACTTAAGTAACGAATTCAGAGATTATCTAAAAGAGAATGGGATTCTCTCTCAGCTTACTCCTCCTTATACACCACAGCACAACGGTGTATCGGAACGGAGAAATCGCACCCTATTAGATATGGTGCGCTCTATGATGAGTGCAGCTGAGTTACCTATTTCCTTCTGGGGATATGCACTGGAGACTGCTGCATATCTATTGAATAGAGTTCCAACCAAATCTGTGCCTACCACTCCATATGAGATATGGAATGGTAAAAGACCATGTCTTAATTTTATTCAGATATGGGGTTGTCCGGCCTATGTTAAAACACAAAATCCGGACAAGCTCGAGGCAAGGTCTGTTCTATGTAAGTTTGTTGGATATCCCAAACATTTGCGAGGGTATATCTTCTACCACTCCGAGGAACAAAATGTGTTTGTTTCTCGACATGCCACTTTCTTAGAAAAGAGTTTTCTTATGAAACAGACAAGTAGCATTGAGGTAGAACTGGAAGAGGTTCCAGCAATACAAACTATAACAGAAGACTTGGTAGAATCAGAGGATTCAGTGGAACTCGACGAACCCCAGCCTCTCCGCCGATCTAGTAGGGTTTCTAGTCCACCTGAGAGATACTACGGTTTTCTCATTGACGGTGGAAGCGAGGATTGCATCATGGAGGATGATGACCCAACTAGCTTCGAGCAGGCCATCACGAGTAGGGACTCAGTGAAATGGCTGGATGCTATGCGGTCCGAGATGGAATCCATGTACACCAACAAAGTATGGACTTTGGAAGTTGCTCCTGAAGGGGTAAAACCCATTGGGAGCAAGTGGATCTTCAAGAAGAAACTTGGTGTAGATGGGAAAGTGGAGACTTTCAAAGCTAGACTTGTTGCAAAAGGTTTTCGTCAAAGACCAGGTGTGGACTATGACGAAACCTTTTCTCCAGTGGCTATGCTTAAATCCATCCGAATCATGCTTGCCATCGCTGCGTATCATGACTACGAAATCTGGCAAATGGATGATAAGACCGCCTTTCTAAATGGTGATTTAGAAGAGTGCGTGTACATGACTCAGCCAGAGGGCTTCGTAGACAGTGGGAGCAGCGGGAAGGTGTGCAAGCTGCTTAAATCCATTTATGGATTAAAGCAAGCATCGCGGAGTTGGAACATCTGCTTTGACGTCGTTATCAAAGAGTTTGATTTCGTCAAAAACCCAGATGAACCTTGTATTTACAAGAAGGTGGTAGAGAGTAAGGTTGTCTTCCTCGTATTGTACATGGACGACATACTCTTGATAGGAAATGATATTCCTATGCTGCAATCGGTCAAGCTCTTCTTATCACAAAGATTCTCAATGAAAGATCTTGGTGATGCCTCCTGCATATTGGGAATTAGGATCTATAGAGATAGATCCAAACGGATTTTGGGATTGTCCCAATTCAGGTACATTGAAACCATACTAAAGAGGTTTAGTATGGAAGAATACAAGCGTGGGAACTTGCCCACGATCTCTGGAGTCACTCTCTCCAAAGAGATGTCTCCCAAGACTGATTTGGAGAGAGCTCGCATGCAAGGGATACCCTATGCTTCAGCTGTAGGCTCTATCATGTATGCGATGCTATGTACCAGACCCGATGTTGCATACTCACTAAGTGTAGTGAGCAGGTATCAAGCTGATCCTGGAGAGAATCACTGGACAGCTGTGAAGAGCATTCTCAAGTACTTGCGAAGGACTAAAGAGATGCTCTTGGTGTATGGTAACGGAGAACTCCAAGTGGAGTCCTTTACCGATTCGAGCTTCCAGAGTGATAAGGACGACTCTAAGTCGCAGTCGGGCTTTGTCTTTACCCTTTACGGAGGGGCGGTTAGCTGGAAGAGTTCCAAGCAGGAAACCGTGGCAGACTCGACGATGGAGGCTGAATACATCGCTGCCAACGATGCTGCTAAAGAAGCTGTCTGGATCAAGAAGTTCATTACTGAACTTGGAGTGGTTCCATCCATTGAGCATCCAATACCTTTGTATTGCGATAACAATGGAGCGGTGGCTTTGGCCAAGGAACCCAGGTCCCATCAGCGATCCAGGCATATCCTGAGGCGGTATCACCTGATCCGGGAGATAGTTGATCGCCGGGAGATCGAGTTCAGGAGAGTTGACACGAAGAACAACACGGCGGATCCACTCACGAAGGACATTTCCCAGATACAGTTTGAGAGACTCTTCGGGATGCTCGGTATGCGATACTACAGCAGCTGGCCCTAGTGCAAGTGGGAGATTGTTAGTTGTATGTATGCCCTAGAGGCCAGTACTGTACAGATGATGTATATTATATTGGATGCTTGGATATATATATAGATGACTTTCTTGCTCGATATGATAGTATGCTATCTGGTTACTCTTTATCTTAACATGTACACTTGTCTCTTTAAACTGTCTTATAGTTACATGTTGATAAAGCCCTTAGGATGTGTACTTGACTACCTGGACTATGATGCAGATCATACTAGTGGGGACATGGTAGTCCATAAGTACATCCTTCAAGGTCCCTAGTCGTGGGTGTATCGAGACGGGGCATCGATATACCAGTGTAGACTAGCGTATACGCTTCTCGACCCATGAGATGGGCGATGGATGATCCCATATCCATTAGTGTTTGACATCAGAGATGGTATACGGGTGCTCAGTGGAGACTGGGTACACTGGACGGACTCGCCGAGAACTCCCAGATGGTATTATACCTCACGTCAGATGGCAGTTCTCAGGTGACACTTATACAGGTTAGTCTGTAGACCCGAGATCGTCATAGAGTCTTGTGTGATTCCCACTGTGCTTTGATCTCCACCTTACCACGTCCATGAGGGCGTGCAAAACGGTGGTCTTTGGGTACAGTCCCGAGTCACATAGAGGCAATGAGCGATAGGAGGGGTTTCGTCTCTCCCGGTATTGGGGGTTGATGTTGCGCTGTGCTTGATTGGCCGTAACAGGGAAGTCCCTGGCCAGGGCTGATCAGAGATTTGCTGGTAAGTGTTACCAGTAGTTTCTCGACCCGTTATGAGCCTCACATCGGCACGACTTATCGGTTATTGGGGTCTGACGTATACCACCACTAGACTTGATATGCGACATATCATACGAACAGACCGGACTGTACGGTAGGTGTTACTGGTTGGATTCACAGGAGTGTGAGCGGACTAGCTCGTCGATCTTCTGATCGCTCAATACCCGGATGGCCGTTACGTTTAGCAGACCGCTTGCGGCTTGTGGGTGCTTGATATGATCATCATCTGCTACCGACGTATTGACGAGTCTTTAGAGTCCTACACAGAGGTTTCCTGGCTCAAGCGAAACGAAATAGGAGTGCATATGAGATATGTGCAGGACCGAGAATGATGCGTGTATGTGATACCGTATTTCATTCTCGCGATGAATGTTTCGATTGGTTATATGCGATATAACCTGGTTATCGAATCGTAGATTGATTCGATAAGTCGATACATTGGACACTAGTCGGTTATGTGCGACATGACCGGATCATTGAATCAAGTGTTGATTTAATGATTTAATGTATAATTATATATATTTGATATATTACTTTGCATTAACTAGTATTGGTTCACTTTAATAGGATTTTCTCACTTGTAGTTCACAAGTTGTATATGTGATATACTTTTGTGCACTACAATGTGTCATGTTTGATGATGCATGTAAATTGGTTTTGTGTTAAGACTTAAACCATGGTTATGGTAACAGTTAGGGTTTTGATTTATTTACTTATTTATTTATTTATTCTTTTTTGATAAATAAATAAAAGATAACAAAATGGTTTCTTTCATGAAGCTTGATGAAGCTTCATGAAGCTTTGACTAAAGTGACCATTTTGTCATCATCCTTAACCCTAACCGTTCTCACTTGACCATGGTCTATTCTCTACACTTAACCAAGGTTAGAAGATAATAAGTATTGTTTTTTATTATTCTTTTAACAACACTTATTATAATTCTAGCTTCATCTTCTTCTTCATCTTCAAGAGAGAAAACTTGATGCCATCAATGGCAACTTGAGTTCTAAAGTGAGAAATCCAATTCTAAAGTGAACCCACCTCCTATTTCTTCACCCTCTACCTCTTGCCAAGTTGTTTTGGGTGTTTTCTTCACAAGTTTCACAAATTTGTGAAGTCGGAGCTTGAACTTGTGACGCCTCGACGTAGATCATCTTCGGCACGAAGCCGACGACCTTGCCCGCTCGTTTTTTCGATGAAGCCGACAAACGAGTCTAGGATTCGAGATGGACAGCGAGAGGACGCCTACGTGGAGCTAAGGAAGTGGAGAACCGGATCTACAAAGGTTGTAGCCTCTCTCCTTTAGTTAAGTTGTTAACTAGTTTAGTTTTTCGCCTAAATTTCTAGTTAACGATCCGTATTAGGGTTTCTCGGCACCCGTAAAATTTGAAATTGGCATGGTTGATGCCTTGTGAGACCTCTTGAGAGTGCCTAGGAACCCTACAGCATGATAGTTCATACAGTTTCTGTGGCATCGGGAAAAGAGGATAGCCGCATATCTACGGGTCATCGACCGCTTACGCGATCAGTGACCAAAGCGCAGGAGCAGCAGCAAAAGCTCCAAGAGATGATGAACGCTATGGCCGCACTTACTGGGCCAAAAGAAAGCCCTGAAACGTCCTCGGATGAACGCCAGGAGTAAGAAATTGACGCCGAATTCCTTCGACGAATATTGGAGAAGAAGGATAAAGAGGCTGCTGAACAAGCAGCCAACATAAAGCGTATGTGCCTCCTGTTCCAAGACATGGTGGGGATGATGATCCAACAAGATCCTCCGGCCGAAGATCCCCCGATCGTCCTTGAAGACGATAGGGGAGAGACGTCAAATCCTCCGCCAGCTCTGTCAGCAGCTAAAGAAGAGACAATCTCCAAAGCTGACTTGGACGAGTACATAGCCCAACAAATACGGGTTCATCGTGCGACTGAAGCAGCTAGCCAGGTCGTAAAAACAGGGCAGCCGTATCCAAGTTGGTACGATCAAATCAAGTACCCGCCTGGTTAAACAATTTCCAAGTTCCATGTCTACAAAGGGACGGGCAATCCTCACTAGCACGTTGCCCAGTTCAGGGCGCTCTGCGGCAACACCGGTGGTGATGACAAGCTTTTACTTCGCCAGTTTGTTGGAAGTTTATCGGATACGGCGTTCGAGTGGTACTCTGAGCTCCCGAACGACTCTATCAAAACCTTCGCGGAAATGGAGCTATTGTTTACTCAGCGTTTTGCAAGCGCCAGTGAACGTACCCCGATGACAGCACTGATTAACGCAAGGGTAAAGCCAGGCGAGACGTGGGTTCAGTACGCTATACGATGGCGGAACTTATGGTCGAAGTGCGAGCAACGCATTGAAGAAGCTCCCGCGGTGGGTATGTTTGTAGGAACCCTTGATCCACAAGCAACCATCTCGCAATTTATGATGTTTTTCAAGCCGACTACCTTCCATGCTTTGATTGACAAGCTAGCGCAGATGGATCAGATGGGCCATAAACCCACTCTTCCAAAGCCGAACTCCCGAAATGACAAAGGGAAGGGAAAAGCGATCGTCGTCGCTAATGCTCAACAACAACCGAGCAACTCGAAGCCGGTTGTGCGTCAAAATAATACGCGTCCATACGTGGCCCTTGAGGAGAGGCTAGGACGTTCTTACTCCTTTCCCGCGATAAAACAAAAAGGTTATTCGAGCTGGTATTACGCAACAGACTCATAAATCTGCCGGATCCAAAACGTCCGTTGCAACCAAGTGACGTCAACGAGCCCAACTACTGTCCTTATCATCAAGTACTAGGCCATCCGATCGAAGATTGCTACGTTTTCAAGAATTGGCTCGAAAACCCGTACCGACAGGGCAAGTTCGCGTTATCTGACAAATGGAAGGTGAATCCCCCGCAGCCCCACACCTCTAAGGGGACGAATACGCCGGGGGAAACATGCTCCGTCGTTGAAGAAGCTCCTTGGGAGGTTGTATTATCAGCCAAGACAAAGAGGATGCTGAACGACCTTCAGACATGTCCAGCGATTAGGTGGAAGAAACCGTTAGAACCGCAGGTCATTGAGGGGATGTTGAAGCCACGTCCAACTCGAAAGACCGATGGTAGTGGCTCAAGCACTCGCAACCAGCCGTCAAAATCCTCGAAGAAGAAGAAAAAGAAGTCAAAGAAGCCCGTGAAGCCTGGCGACAAGCGCACGGACCTGCAAAAACAAATTGACGCGCTGGAGGAATACAACCAGAAGGCACGGACTCCCATTACATTCCAGGAGTTTCTCAAACACGTCTTTCAAGAGGAAGGTGAGGGAGAAAGTTCGTCAGATGAATCCAAGGAATTTGTGGCGAGCTGTCATATGATTTCCCATTCGATCACGAACGATGAGGAGACTCCTTGCACCGAAAAGCTGGGGGCAGATCCTGAACCAAAAGTTCTGGGGCCATCAAATGAAGTAATTGACGCATTCCTTAATGAAGCTCGGTTGAAAAGTAAAGCTGATCGGGAGGGCGAGGCGGCTATATTTGAAAAGGCCAAGCGCCAGCGACTTGATGAAGGAGCTGAGACGATCCCGTGGGAGCTAAACACCTCCGCTACCGACAAAAGCCAATTCAAGATGAGGAAAAAGTTTGCTAAGGCCATGTCAATGGGCATGAAGCTACCATCCTCTGAAGGAAACATCACTGGTGAAATGGAAACGCACCCCTCCTATTGCTTATATCATCAAAAGATTTCGCACCCCACTCAAGAGTGCAAAGCTTTCGATAGATGGTGGCAAGGATATGTTGCTCATCGACAACGCTTTAAGCGGGAAAAGCGTAAAACTCGTCGAGAGCAAAGAAATACGACCGAAGGGCTTAAAAGAACTGCTAGCGATTGTTGCATGGTTAACACCGGTAGATCACAAGTGCCTACATTCGGGAGTGATTCTGATGAAAAGCTAGAACTTGCCTCTCTCTTTAAAGAGTCCGCTTCGAGAAAAGAAGAAGAACCAAAGGTTTGCGAAAATATCCGGCTACGTAATCGCACGCTGCCCGAAAAGAACCTCGGACCCTCGAACAAAAAAGATAAAGGGAAAGAAAAGGCCTCTGAAGATATCGTCTTAGATGACCAAGTGGTGGAAGAGCTAGCTGCCAAAGACCCGCCAAAGAAGAATAGGGTGGATTACAACGTCTTAGCACATCTGAGGAAGCTGCCCTCACAGCTCAGCATTCTTGATGCCCTTTTGCTATCAAAAGAGACGAGAGATTCGTTGATTAAGGCGCTCCAAGACCCAGAACAATTCCAAGCATGCCTGGTCGAGGAAAAGATGAAAGATGAATTGGAGGAAGTGCACACGGCCGATATTACTTTTGGCGATGAAGACCTTCTACTTGGGACGTGCGAACACAATCGCCCTCTCTATATCTCGAGATACTGCCATGATATAAAGATAGGCAAAATCCTGATCGATAACGGGTCGTCTGTTAACCTACTCAACGTGCGGGTGTTGAAGGAAATCTGCATGAGCGTCCATCACCTTGCTCGGGACAAGATCACCATCTTCGGGTTCGACTCCCAATCGTCAAAGACTCTTGGATCTGTGATACTGACGCTACGCTTCGGGCTACTCGTCACGAACATTAAGCTCCACGTCATAGCCGCCAAGACATGCTACAACGCTTTGCTCGGCCGACCATGGTTACACGAGTACAACATCATCCATTCTACACAACATCAGTGTATAAAGTATTTTAAGGATGGTTTCGAGTATACCGTGACGGGAGAACTGAACCCGTTCTCTGTGAACGAGGTCCGCAAATATAAAGACGCCAAATACTTCTTACCGGATTTCGAAGACACAGAGAAGTGTCACAAGCCGGAGAATAAAACTAACGCTACCATCCCTGTCTTCGGCAGTGATACTGAGGAGGAAGAGGAGATAGTTTATTCGGGTCCGCCCCAACACAACAAGCCGGGACCATCGGCTCCTATATTAATCTTTGGCAGCGACTCGGAAGATGAAGTCCATGATGTATTCTCTGCTCGACCTTCAATACAAACGTCCGCTGACGAAGAGCAAAGTCTACAAGTCGCCATAGTGCCGCTTAAACACCATAAAGAACTGGATGCACTTAATATCTACAGTGTAGAAGAGTTGCGGACATTCTATATCCCTCCCAGGCGAGAGAGCGAGAAAGCAATTCTGTTTTACCGCTCTGAAGAAACCAAGGTAGAAAAAGAAATCTGGCATGGCGCGGATTCTACGCTCGACAGGCTTCAGCCTATCCGTCTCCCCAGATATTATACGGAAGGTTTGAAAAAGCTGCTGAAATGCCAGGGGATACCCTTCAAACAGACCGTTAGAAAGGCCAAATTCTATGACAGGGTCTGGAACGTCCCCGGGACTCAACGCAAACTGCCCAACGGGAGAATGGAAACAAAAGGACTTGGATATATCCGATCAAAGAAAAGAGAGCTACTAAACAGCTGCTACGTCATGTATGACTTCAATGAAGAAGCAGATGCTCAACAGGAGGACGCTAATCCTGAACCAGTAAAAGTTCCTGATGCAAAAGTGCCCAGTCCGTCGTTTGAAGAACAAATGGACAGGCTTATAAGGGAAGCCGGCCAAAAAGTCCGAGATGATCACAATCGTGAAATGGCAATCTACGAGAAAGACAAAAAGCAACGCCTCCTTCAACAGGTCGTGAAAGACGAAAATGCCGCACCCTGCCAACCTGTTATAAAAAAGGCTCGACGCAGAGGCAAAAGCAAATCGAAAAGCCAAAAAGGCGCTCAACAGCAACAAAGCGGGGCTAAGAGGCCACGCAAGCGGGAGTCGAGAGTTATTGATCTATCCCTCATGAAGAAAATGAGTCGAGCATACTCGTTTCCGCGGGACAAGACGAAGAAGATACTTGATCTTGCTCTAAAACATCAGATGATTACACTGCCGGAGTCTTAAACACCCCGAACAAGCAGGCGAGGTCTCACACCCTGGCTATTGCTCTTATCACCGAGTGATAGGGCACCCTCTTGAGGACTGCTTCACCTTCAAGAATTGGGTTGAAGATCAGTATCAGCTTGGCAAATTCGCTCTGTCTGACAACTTGAGGGTAGCGCCGCCACAGAAGCATGAACCCAAGGCCACGAAAGAAGAACCGGTTCCACATTGGGATTGGAAGCAATTCGCACCTGTCACATGATTACAATATTAAAAGAAGAGCCCGAGGACATAGATGAGCTCCCTTGGTGCTTCGAAAACAGCAGCGACGAGATAATCTCAGAATTCCCACCAGCGCCAAAAGAGCTGGAAGATGGAATCCATACCACTGCAGATAACCTCAAGAAGATTGAGTTGGGGACGGCAAACGATCCACGACCGACATTCATCAGCGAGTTACTATCTGAAGAAAGGGTAGCTGCGTTAAAAGATGTGCTTCTGCAGCATAGAGATTGCTTCGCGTGGAACTATTCCGAAATGCCGGGACTAGATCCAGAAATTGCTGTACACAAATTGGCGATATCCCCGGACATCAAGCCAGTCAAACAGGCGCCGAGGAGAATGCGGCTCGAGCTCGAGATGAGTATCAACGCCGAGGTCAAGAAGCTGATCGACTCTGGCTTTATCCAGGAGGTTCAATATCCTGAATGGATCGCTAACATCGTCCCGGTGATGAAGAAAAATGGGACGGTGCGCATATGCGTGGACTTTTGGGATCTCAATAAAGGTTGCCCGAAGGATGATTTCCCAGTGCCAGTCACCGAACTGATGATAGACAATACATCCACTCATGAGGTTTTCTCCTTCATGGATGGCTCATCAGGGTATAATCAGATAAAGATGCATCTCGAAGACCAGAAACACACCGCCTTCAGGATCCCTCTAGGTATATTCTGTTATAAAGTGATGCCCTTCGGCTTAAAGAATGCCGGTGCCACTTATCAAAGGGCCATGACAAAGATCTTCGATGACCTTATACACGAAATCGTCGAATGCTATATCGACGATCTCGTGGTTAAAAGCAAATCATACGAGGAACATCTCGAGCATTTGAAGACCGTATTTCAACGCCTTCGGCAATACAACTTGAAGATGAACCCGCTCAAGTGCGCATTCGGAGTTTCCTCAGGCGAATTCCTGGGATTCATTGTTCAACACCGAGGTATTGAAATAGATCCGTCAAAGATCAAAGCGATCATGGAAATGCCTCCACCGAGAACTCTCAAACAGTTGCGATCTCTTCAAGGGAAGCTCGCATACATACGACAATTTATAGCCAACCTTTCAGGCAAGTGCCGTCCCTATAGCCACCTGATGAAGAAGGGAACCCCATTTGTTTGGGATCACAAATGCCAAGGCGCACTGGACGAGATCAAGCAGTACCTGCAGAACCCTCCAGTATTGGCTGCTCCAGTTAAGGGAAAGCCTCTCATTCTTTACACGACCGCCCTCGAAGGTTCCTTAGGCGCATTATGGGCACAAGAGAACGATCAAGGGAAGGAAAGAGCACTCTATTACTTAAGTCGAGTTCTGCTGGGAGCAGAAAGCAATTACTCTCCCATTGAGAAGCACTGCCTGGCGCTAATCTTTGCGATAACAAAGCTCAGACATTACGCATTAGCACATGAAGTCCGTCTCATTTCGAAGGTGGACCCTCTCAAATATCTAATGTCAAGGGCCATATTGACAGGTCGACTCGCTAAATGGGCTCTGCCCTTGTTGGAATTCTCGATATCATATCAACCTCTCAAGGCAGTCAAAGGCCAGGCCATTGCCGACTTCCTCGCTGAGCATCCGATACCCGCCGATTCTCCTTTGAATTGCGATCTTCCAGACGAACATGCGTTTGATGCGATCGATGGTAGTGATACCCGATGGGAGCTTTATTTTGACGGAGCATCTTCCATGAAAAAGCTCAAACAAAGTACCCCTATAGTCAAATCGGGAGTAGGCCTCATCTTCGTAACTCCACAAGGAGGGATTATGAGCTTCGCCTTCTCCTTAACAGAGCCGAGGACGAATAACGAAGCCGAATATAAAGCCTTGATAGCAGGCCTCGAGATTGCCATCGACATGGGAATTGAAAACATCCTCATATACGGAGATTCTCAACTCGTCGTTAGTCAAGTAAACGACAACTACCAAACGTGCAAACCGGAATTGGTAAAATACGGTGAAAAGGTGCAACAACTGTTGACCAAAATTCCCTCCTATACTTTGGAAAGCATACCGCGCGTGAAAAACAGCAAAGCAGACGCGTTGGCTAAACTTGCTAAAGAACCGGCTGACGAGAACCTCGATGACGTTAGAATCGTAGTACAAAGCCGTCGGGTGCTTGCCCCAACAGAAATATCTCCGGAATCATCCGAAGAAAAAGGAGCGAGCGAGCAGATGACCCTGCAAGTAAAAGATTGGGAAAATACCAAGGATTGGATAAAAGTCTTCATAGACTACTTTAAATCCCACCGAATGCCTGAAGAAGCGTCCACAAGACATCAGCTCATGAAACGAGCTCTGTCTTTCGCCTTCGTCAATGATACTCTGTACAAGAGGTCGTTTGATTCTTTGTGGCTGAGATGCTTAGGACCTGACGAAGCGAAAAGAGTCGTCCAGGAAATTCACGACGGACTCTGCGGTTCTCACCAAGCGGGCCCAAAGATGAAGTCGAAGATCAAACGGATGGGCTACTACTGGCCCACGATGATTCAGGACTGCCTCGAATATGCGAAGCAGTGTCACTCATGTCAAATTCATGGGGATTTCATCTATCAGAATCGAAATCCATTACATCCAACGGTGGCTAGCTGGCCGTTCGAGATGTGGTGAACTGACATAGTCGGCCCTATCGAACCAGCATCGTCTAGGGGACATCGTTTCATCCTGGCGACGACTGACTACTTCTCTAAATGGGCAGAAGCAGTACCGTTAAGAGAGGTTAGGATGGAGAATATCCTTCATTTCTTCAAGACGCATGTCATATATCGGTTTGGAACTCCGCGACGGATCATCTCCGATAACGGGCCAGCTTACAGAAGCCACAAGATCAGTCGCTTTGCGCAGTAGCACAATATAGACTGGAGATATTCCTCGGTTTATAATCCGCGAGCCAACGGTCTAGCTGAGGCCTTCAATAAGAGCTTGACGAAGATCATAAAGAAGACGGTCTCCCGAAATAAGAAAGACTGGCACGAGAGACTGCAAGAGGCTCTTTGGGCATATCGAACTACGTTCAAGACGGCCACGAACACAACGCCGTACGCATTGGTATTTGGGACGGAAGCAGTGCTCCCCCTCGAGATAGAGTTACCCTCTCTACGAGTGGCAGTCCACTACGAGCTGACGGATGAAGAAAATGTTCACCTTCGGCTTGAGGAGCTTGACGCCCTTGATGAAACCCGGCTCATAGCGCAACAAAATCTGAAAGCTTATAAAGCAAAGATGACGCGCTCATATGAAAGATTAACCCGACCGAGGACATTCCGCCAAGGAGAACTTGTGCTGGTGATCAAAAGGCCTATGATCCCCAATCGCGCTAAGCGGGGAAAATTCGAGCCAAACTACGAAGGCCCGTACATCGTAGATAAGGTCTACCAGGGTGGAGCCTATCTACTCATGGACATGCACAGTGAAAGGCCTTTCAGGCCAATAAACGGTCGCTTGCTAAAGAAATACCATGCTTAATGAGCCACAGCCTAGGTCAATGGTAGATGACGACGACTATATCCGCTCGCTATCTTCCTAAGCTCAAGCTTTATAAGCAGTAGCCAGCCTTCTCCATGACGGACCGAAATGTTCTTAAACTAATAGCGGACCGAAACGTCCTTAAACTAATACCGCAGCATCCGTAAGCTGACGAGACAAAAAAGAAGAAGAAGAAAAATATAATAAAAACGGTATTTCCATAAGCAAAAAGGGCACGGATGAAAACCCGAAAGGGCTCCGTGAGTAAAAATAGCAGGGCTACCGGCGAGTGTTCGTGAAAACCCGAAAGGGCGCGACCTCGTAAAAAAAAAAAGAAAGAAAAGAAAATAAAAAGAATAAAAAAAACGGTATGTCCATAAGCAAAACGGGCACGGATGAAAACCCGAAAGGGCTCCGTGAGTAAAAACAGCAGGGCTACCGACGAGTGTTCATGAAAACCCGAAAGGGCGCGACCTCGTAAAAAAAAAAGAGAAAAAGAAAATAAAAAAAAACGAAAAAACGGTATGTCCATAAGCAAAATGGGCACGGATGAAAATCCGAAAGGGCTCCGTGAGTAAAAACAGCAGGACTACCGACGAGTGTTTGTGAAAACCTGAAAGGGCGCAACCTCGTTAAAGGAAACTTATAGGGTCCTCTCGACCTTATAAGGAGAAACCATCCACGTGAGATCCTTACGACTCACAAGGGAGCAGCACACTTAGGGATCCCCATGATTCCTAAGGAGAAAATACACTTGCGAGATCCTCACGACTCGTAAGGAGAACTCTTTTATGGGACCCTCACGGCTCATAAGAGTTGAAAGTCTTAAGTTACAGAGACCTAAACCTGTGCTTAAGCAACCCCCACAACTTCCGATATTGCCCTACAAGTGGCTTAATACTGACCTTTGTATACAATCCACGGGCGCGAATAAACATTTCCCTAACCAAGTCTCATCCGTGATTGGGGATATGTTCGCATGGTAAACAACCCTTGTAAATCCTCTCGATTTGTGAGGAGAAAACCCTCCTGTAGGATCCTTACGACTTACAGAGGAAATATACACTTAGGAATCCTCACGATTCCTAAGGAGAAAATACACCTACAAGATCCTCACGACTTGTAGGGAGAAATACCTTTGTGAGACCCTTACGGCTCATGAAGTTAAAAGCCTTAGACGACAGGACCCTAACCCTGGTCGCTAAGCCACCTTTGTTCAACATCGATAGAGGCAGATGATGATTCGCTCCTGGCAATATCCCAGTTGTAGCGGTGCTGATGCCGAAATCGGTGTCTAATTCCAGGTTTACGGCGGAAAGCCAGTAGGCCGCACATGCATACGAAATAGCCGAAATGATGGGGCAACTTGCAATAAAAGCAGCAAGTAAAAATGTATGCATGCAAAATAGCCGAAATGGTTGGGCAGCTCGCAATAAAAAGCAGCGAGTAAAAATAAAAAAAATAAAATAGCCGAAATGATTGGGCAACTCGCAATAAAAAAAAACAGCGGGTAAAAATAAAATAAATAGCCGAAATGATTGGGCACCGCGAAAAATAGCCGAAATGATTGGGCAATCGCGACTTCCGCGATATAAAAGCTGAAATGATAGAGCATCGCGGAGATAAAACAAAAAAAATGATGATAAAACTTTGGCCCTACAGTTAAGATCACATCGATCCCTGTATACAATCCAAGGGTGTAAACAAAGAGGGAACCATACTTTCCCAGCAGGCTCCGCCAGAAGACGAAGCTAAATCTCCACGGTTCAGTCCAACTCCGAAGAAACCAGTGTCTTCAGCAAATATCTCGACTCACGGATACAAACACTCCTTGACGAGAGCCCCCTGATCCGCGTCGACTCGCAGAGCAACCAGTGCCTCCGTGGGAAATTCTCGACTCGTTTCAACCCCAAGGAAACAAATAATCCTTGGCGCTAGGGAAATAAATAATCCTTAGCAAATTCCTCGACTCACGGATACAAACACTCCTTGACGAGAGCCTCCTGATCCGCGTCGACTCACAGAGCCACCAGTGCCTCCGTGGGAAATCCTCGACTCGTTTCAAACTCCAAGGAAACAAATAATCCTTGGCACTTGGGAAACAAATAATCCCTAGCAAACTCCTCGACTCACGGATACAAACACTCCTTGACGAGAGCCTCCTGATCCGCGTCGACTCGCAGAGCCACCAGTGCCTCCGTGGGAAATCCTCGACTCGTTTCAAACCCCAAGGAAACAAATAATCCTTGGCGCTTGGGAAACAAATAATCCCTAGCAAACTCCTCGACTCACGGATACAAACACTCCTTGACGAGAGCCTCCTGATCCGCGTCGACTCGCAGAGCCACCAGTGCCTCCGTGGGAAATCCTTGACTCGTTTCAAACCCCAAGGAAACAAATAATCCTTGGCGCTTGGGAAACAAATAATCCCTAGAAAACTCCTCGACTCACGGATACAAACACTCCTTGACGAGAGCCTCCTGATTCGCGTCGACTTGCAGAGCCACCAGTGCCTCCGTGGGAAATCCTCGACTCGTTTCAAACCCCAAGGAAACAAATAATCCTTGGCACTTGGGAAATAAATAATCCCTAGCAAACTCCTCGACTCACGGATACAAACACTCCTTGACGAGAGCCTCCTGATCCGCGTCGACTCGCAGAGCCACCAGTGCCTCCGTGGGAAATCCTCGACTCGTTTCAAACCCCAAGGAAACAAATAATCCTTGGCGCTTGGGAAACAAATAATCCCTAGAAAACTCCTCGACTCACGGATACAAACACTCCTTGACGAGAGCCTCCTGATTCGCGTCGGCTCGCAGAGAAACTAGTGCCTCCGCGGGAAATTCCCGATTCGTCTCAACTTGCAAGATGAAGCCTCAGGCAGCAGGGACTGAAAAACTTGCTTCCTGAACAATGGGACCCTACAAGTCGATCTAAAACGGTCTCTTGCATACTATTCACGGGTCTCACTCTCCAAAGTTGAGTTTCGACAAGGAGGGAAACAATCGCTTACGGGTCCTCTCGACTCATAAGAGGGAAAAATTCTCTTATAGGATCCTTACGACTTATAAGAGAAAACCACACTTAGGAATTCTCGCGATTCCTAAGGAGAAAAACCCACCTACGAGATCCTCCCGATCCGTAGGAAGAAAAGTCTCTATGAGACCCTCACGGCTCATAGAGTTGAAAAGTCTTAGGCAGCAGATTTGAACCTGCGGCCTAAGCCATCGCTGTTTCTTGAGAGGGTCGGGATACTCGCTCTAATCATCCGTCAACCATGGTTATTAAGACAGCCTACTAACAATAAAAGAAAGAAGAAAATGACAGAAAGAACATCCGATTTATATTTGACCAAGCATTCGAGACGCACTTATTTATACATGTGCAGAGGACTCAGGACGAGAAATAAGACAAGCTGAAATAAAAAAAAAGAGGGGGTTTCCATTCATGTTGCTAAAATTCTTACAATTATAAAAGCAATGAATAAGAAACATTATTCAAATTATTACAACGGTATAACCTCAGATCCGGGGCACGGATTGAGGAATTCAAAAGTAAGGCCATCCAGAGTTCTTCTGGCTTTTCTAATTATTCTTATGCGCAGCCTCTCACGCTCCTGTATGTCAAGATCCTCAGCAAGCCCTCCCGGCCTTCGATAAGCAGCAACTATCGTCGTCTGCTGGAAGATTTGATGTAGGATGTCAATGAGGCCGTCCCGCCGTTTCTTCGAGATCAGCCCCGTCAGGTACACTGAATGCACATTGTCTTCGGCATCATCCAGCGCGTTGAGCGGTAGGGCCTCGTAAAGACCCGGAAGTACTCTCCATATTGCTCCCAGCACAACTTTCAAGAGAGCCGAACGACGAGGAAGCAGCCAACCACAGCTTGCGTTCAGACGGCCCATGACCTCTGCACATTGAGCGTCTGTAAACTCCTGGTTTTGCTGACGACCCTGTGCGCGGATATCGTCATAGGTGATGAACTCGTGCAAACTGTATAGACGCACCGCCATTATGCCTGGAGGAAATACCACGGGAAGATTAGCGATAGAAGAAAATAATATGCACTGAGGGCTAAATTCCTCGAGAGCAAAGCTCTGTTCAGGGATTAAAACCCATGAACAAAAGCTCTGCAGATCTATAAGTTTTTGAGAGTGAAGCTCTGTTTATGAAACCCCAATAGGGATCTCTTTAGATCAAAAGATCTGTGAGAGCAAAGCTCTTTGGTTGAGATTAATTTAAATTAATTTTATTTACATTAATTTTACCTAAAGTTTCTAACTTTGAAAATGAGCAAAGCTCTGCTGGTGAAACCCCGAAAGGACTTTCTTTAGATCAGAAGATCTATAAGAGTAAGGCTCTGTTGGTTAAGATTAATTAAAATTAATTTAATCTAAGAATCAATTTTACCTAAAGTTTTTCTAAAAACTTTGGAAAGGAGAGCAAGGCTCTGGAGTTCTTGAAGGCAAGAGCAAAGCTCTGAAGTTTTTTGAAAATAAAAATCTGAAAGATGATAAGCATCTGTCGGGGACCAAAGGTCCTATTTATAGGCATCAAGTGCCTCTTCAACTTCCAAAAGTTGCCACGACGGTTGGAATTTCGCCACGGTTGCGCTCACGTTTAGGGCCACGTAAGCGCAACGGTGGGGGGGCATTTGTTTACCCCAATCAGAGCAAAGCTCTGTTCAAATTCCGAGGCGGGAGATGAAGCAACGCTTCATCTTCCCCCAATCAGAAACAAAGCCTTGCTTTGAAAATTTAAACTTTAATAAATGAAGCAACGCTTCAGATCCTCTGCGCTGCGCGCAAAGAGCCACGTGTCAGAAGTTGATGCGTCAGCACAGCACCCGAGGCAGTGCGTCCAATCAGAGCAAGACTCTTTAAAAATAAAAGTAAAGGAAGTAACGCTTCAGTTGCGCTGCGTTGTGCGCTGCGCGACACGTGTCAGCGCAGATGCGCTTGCGCAGTTGCGCTGCGCGCTGCGCGACACGTGTCACGCTCTGAGGCATTTGCGCCAAACAGAATTAAATTTCTAAGAAATCTTTCTGTTCTTGTTAAAATAAAAATATTTTCTTCTGTAAAACAGATCAAAGATCCAACGGTGAGGAAAATTCCCCAAATCACTCAGAAAGATCTCTTTAACAAATTTAACTAATTTATGGGCATTATAAAAAGGACCCTAGGCCTCAATTCAAAGGCATCAACATTTTCAAAAAAAAAAAGAAGAAGGAAAA
Organism: Agapanthus africanus; assembly: GCA_030015575.1. Lineage (NCBI taxonomy): Eukaryota > Viridiplantae > Streptophyta > Magnoliopsida > Asparagales > Amaryllidaceae > Agapanthus > Agapanthus africanus. Next base: position 560,086,642 of record CM057340.1, read on the forward strand.
GAGAACTCTGAAGAATTCCTCAAGAACAAAAAGGTAAAAACCTTTAGAAAAAAAAGAGAGTTCTCTCATGAACAGATCATAGATCTAAAAACAAGATCAATGATCTTTAATAAAAATAATAATAATAAAATAGTGCTTTGCACTTTTATGAACCTTTGGTTCTTTGAGATAAGAAAACAAGAAAAACAAGAAAAACTTATCTTTTCTTTGATCTAAATTAGATCAAGAAATCAAATAGTGATTTGCACTTCTGTTCCTGAATCTAAAAGATTCTTAGTGCTTTGCACTTCCTAACTGCGCTGTTGCGCTCTTGGGAGAGCGCCACGTGTCAGCTACAGAATAACTTGCGCTACGCGCTTTTGAAATAGAGGTTTGCTCTCTGAATTTGGCGCAACTCACCAGAGCGCGCCACGTGTCAGCGGCGCAACGGTGTCAGCGGCGCAACGGCGCAGCGCACTGGGGTAGCGCACTGCGCCAACTGCGCTTGCGCTCACCAGAACGTGACGCGTGTCATCTCCACATGCGCTTGCGCTCAATAATTGGCGTAAAGCACCTGACAAGCCACTATCAGATAATTAATGCACTGCATTATTTACAGAAGGGCCAAGCCCAATTAAAAAGGGCCTAACAGGCCAAATTAAATGCAATGCGTTACTTTAAAAAAGGGCAGAGCCCAAATAAAAAACAGATGCTGCGCATCATTTATAAAAGGGCAGAGCCCAAATAAAGGTCTAATAGACCAAACAAAAATGCCATGCATTATTAAACAGGAGCAGAGACCCAGTAAAGGCCTAACAGGCCAAATGCAAATAAAATGTTGAACATTTTCAACTGGACTTAGCCCAATTCTGGCCGTAAGTCCTTAAATTAAATTGAACTGAGCACAAATGCTCTCTCAAATCAATTTACCTTCGGTTCGAAGGTACATCTCTGAACTCCTCTAACACCCATCGTTGTAATCCTTCAACGACGTCAGAGAGGTGACGGGTCCCGACGACCACACATCGATACGGACTGCGGGGTCCTTAAACTCGTGGACCGAAACGTCCTTAAACTAACATTGAACCGAAACGTCCATAAACTAATGATGGACCACTACGTCCTTAAACTGGCGATGGACCGAAACGTCCTTAAATTAATATTGGATCGAAACGTCCTTATACTAATAGCGGACCACCACGTCCCTAAACTGGAATATAGACCACCACGTCCCTAAACTGGAGTGCGGACCACCACGTCCCTAAACTGGAATATAGACCACCATGTCCCTAAACTGGAATATGGACCGCAATGTCCCTAACCTACCTATGGACCACTACGTCCCTAAACAGGAACAATAGAGCCCTCAAATGCCCTTTTGCCGGATCTAAACGATCCCGTTTAAGTTAATCTTAGCCCTAAACACGGCTAACGTATCCTTAAACATTCAAATGGACTATAAAACTCCAAATCGACTTTGGTTCGAGGGTACATCTCTGAACTCTTCTGACACCAATCGTTGTAATCCTTCAACGACGTCAGAGAAGTGATGAGTCCCGACGGCCATATATTAAATGGATCACCACGTTAAGTTGATCTTAGTCTCAAATCAGACTAACGTATCCTTGACGAACGTTTAAGTTGATCTTAGCCTCAATACGGATAATGTCACGCCCCGCTTCCCACAGTACGGAATACGAGGGGTAGACAAGGCCAGCCATGCTCCTACGGTCAAGGAAAAGTCCTGCCGTAGTCACACTTCGGCTTCTAGTTTATCATGGTAAACAGTAAACGATGCGCAGGTAATGAGAAATGCAGTAACTGAAAGATACAATAATGTAAACTGACCTGAAGTGGAACAAACGGATGTAACTAGTAACGGCAAGTCAGGAAGTCTGTGATGCACTGGTCCAGGCTAAATCGTCTTCTCACACTGAGCATGCATACTCAGGTCGTCAGAGCGACACAATAGCAAAATAATATATAAAAAACCAAGTGACAGTTCTAACAGTGGCAGTAGATATGAATAACAGTAATCGATAACAGCATGAATATGAATGTGCAGTAATCAATGCAGCGGAACAGTAAATCAGTATAACGATATGTCACGTATGCCACACAGTATAAAGGAATAAAATGCCAGTATCCCTATCAGTCTCTAAGTCTCACTGTACAGGTCACTAAGCCTATCGTCAGTCCAAGTGTGAGAGTCAACCACTCGCGAGTGTCCTCCACCCAAGGGTAGAACCCAAGGGCAAGGGACCACGGGCCCAACATGTAACAAGAATATCACGGTGTATATATCACGTACCCTGTAAATCTCCATATAACTCCATAAATATATAAGCCGGCATGGGACTCCCGAGATTCTGTTGAACTCACACTTAAACTACCCCACACCCCGTGGCCTACATCAAACGCTAACCATCACCCTAAATACTAATCGATCCGTGACAAGTCTGCGCGAGAACTGGAGGCAGGACCTCCATCTAGTACGTCCCGACTAATACCTAAGATAAATGGCAGTGTCGGATGCCTTATCTGTGACACCCGTACAAGCGCTTCCATAAGTGTCCCATACCACTTATAGTCACACGTACACGCATCCCACAGACGTCGACAATGCAATATAACAATAGGGTCACTGATTGTGTACAAGTACGTATCACTTTCACTTAATCACGGATACACGAACACTGACGTACTTGCCACAATCACCACTAAAATCTAACACTGGGTAAATGCACGATATCACTAGGTTATCGCTTACAATGATATGGTATGATGTGATGCATGAACAGTATAAAAAGCACAATTAAGGTGTCATAAAAACAACAGTCTATTACTTGCACGATTTATCATGAAATATATGTATATAATTTGGCGAAATGATAAACAGATAGTAATTAATATGTTCAGTTAGCTATCCATCTAATTTGGTTTCGAGCCAATCGGGTTTCAGGATCATTAGTTATAACTGTTTCATTTTAAGCGAACGCGGCTGGAAATCCGGTTTCAGAATCAGGAATCCATTTCGCAACGCATTTTAACCCTAGTTGGGATCATAATTTAGCGACGTTACAGTTGGATGAATTCTAGGGTTTTCAGTAAAGTTTTCAACGCAACAAACGTATCTTCAATCGCGTCTGTACGTTAGGAGTTATAATCTGTTTAATATCAACATGTCAATTCTGATTCTGCTGGGACTGTTGTGTGTCCCGATCTTCTAAATTACAGATTAAATAGTAAATGATAACGAAACAGGATGAAACTAATTGTGTTGTCTAGCTAACAGAGTTACCTACAATAAGCAGCGGAGTTCCGCAACCTAAGGGTTAAACAAATCTTGAGGTATCCAATGCGGTACAGCAACCAACAATTTGAGTAGCTCTGGACTGCAGTCCAGAGTCGTACTCCGATACAATTATCATCACGATTTAAGTACAGGAATGTCTGGAAACTAGCATAGGGTTAAAGTTCATCGAGTTAGCTTCGATTTGAGCCCTAGAAACGCACCATTCTAATATGTATATGATTTATGGTGGATTTAACGATTTTCAGGTGCAGTAGAAATTCAGTTTTACGGTTAAACTTGGGGGCAGTTGTTTTAGTCATTATCGATTACATCATCCAACAAAATTCACACACTATGTTCACAACCCTACGGGCCAACCTACACCATTGAGTTCCGTCAAATTTGTTAATATTTTCCTAAGGGAACAAGCATCGAACAGTTGTGTTGCAATATTTAACATAAGGCAAACATGGGATATATATACGATGTTGATTTGTAACATATATAAAATAGCATGAAAGCAAGTAAGAACTTGCCTGGAGAATGTCTAGGGGTACAGGCAGCGGCAACGACCCACGTACGGCACGGCAATGGCACACGCACGAGCGACGATTTTAAGGTTGGGCCTCGGCTTGGGTTTGCGTCGTAGCTTGCTGTGGAGGCGTGAACGTTTGGTTGTGCTGGGCCGTTAATGGGGAGAGGGAGTGGGAAGGTAGAGGAAGAGAGAGACGGAATTAGAGAGAGAGAAAGAACTGAGGTAGAGAGGGAGAGAAAGAAAACTGAGAGTGAAAGAGAGAGAGAGTTGAGAGAGTTGAGACAGAGAGAGAGAGAGATGCAGTGAGTGAGGGATCGAGAGAGAGAGTGGGAAGTATAGAGAGAGAGAGAGAAGAGAGGGAAGCAGTGAGAAGGAGTTAGAGTGAGAGGGAGATGCAGGAAGATGGAGAGAGACAGAGGAATGAGATAGAGAAGGGAATTAGAGAGAGAGAGAAAGAGATTCAGAGAACGAGAGTGAGAGAGGTGATGACGACGTCGACGATGATAATAAGGTCGACGACGTGGTGCAGGGGGCGTGACGACGGCGACGGTGCAGGGGAGTCGAGCTCGGGTGCAGGGGAGGTCGAGCTCGTGAAATGGTGCAGGCGAGGCGCTCGGGGCAGGGAAGGAAAGGGGGAGGAGGACTGATTGTGTGAGGAAGAGAAGGAGGTGGTGCAAGGTGGTCGCGGCGGGGCTCGGTGGATTCGAGGGTGCAGAGAGTGGGGTCTTGTGGTGGGTGTGATAGCGTGAGTTCGGGAGAGGAAGGGGAGAACGAGAAACAGAGAGGGAGAGGAATGAGATGAGAGTGTGATGGAGCAGGCGCGAGATGTGGGTGTAACGGCAGCGTGAGCGAGGGCGGAGGCGGCGGGAGCGAATCGCGCGTGAAGGGAAAGAGCCGTTGGGAAATTGAAGAAGGAGATGTACAGTGGTCGGGTCGGGTTTGCGCGAGCGGGTCGGGTTGGCGGTTGGGCTGGAGTTTAACGGGCCGCGTCAAAAAAATAAAAGAAATAGGGAAATGGGTTAAGAGTTTTTGGGCTGGGCTGAAAAGAATGGGCCCAGGTTTATTAGGGAATTAAAAAGGAAATCATTTAATTGTTGAGTGGGCTGTTGGATGTAGGCCGGGCCTGCTGGGTGAGTTGGGCTGGGAAATTAAGTAAAAGAATTAGAGGGAAGGAGGGCCGGGCCAAGCTTAGAAAAACAAGGATTTAATTATAAAAAGAGATTTATTTGGGGGGAAAAGAGACGGCAGGCCGGGCCAAGTAAAATCAGGAAGTAAATTAGAAGGTGGATGGGGCCGGGCTGAGTTAGGCCGGGGATTTATCAAAAAGAAAGAGAAATGGAATGGGCTGAGCCAGGAAAACTTATTAAGGGAGAAAATTTTGGTGGCTAAAGGGATCTAATTGAGGGAAAAGAATGGGAAAATTGGGTTTACATTTTCAAATAGAATAAATGGAACTTTTAAAATAAATAAATAATTAAATAAAAATAGATAAAATTCTAAATAAGAATAAATCGGAATCTAGAGTAACAAAATACGGATTTTGGTATTAAATCTTGGTTTTGGCTTTTAGGGTTTAGAAGAAATAGAATTTAAATAAATCAAATAAAATTCAAAAATAACAACTATACAGATATTGGTATAAAAAGGGACTGGGTGTTACATCATACCACCCTTACAAAAATTTCGTCCTCGAAATTTAAGACTAAACGATAAGTTGTAAAAATCAAAAAAACGAAAACTACCATATCATAAGCTAATTCATAATGGTTTACTTAAAACAGGTGAATGAAATTGTGAAGATATATATATATATATACATGCAGAACAACATACAACAGGAAGGATTTAAACAAGCATACGGTAGGAACAACTATAAGGACGAACTATAAGTACACGAGAATATAGATAACTATAACGAACGGAAATAAGCAATGCATGTCCAATAAAATCGAAACCCGAATGTGTGCGCTTCTAAATATATCAAAAATAGCAAACAGAGATAATAAATATATGGATCAACCACTCAAAATAGTAAGCATAGGCACGACACTCGAAATGAGGTAACGAGAATAAAGTAGTGAAAAGTAGTCGGTAGGTTAAGCCATTTTAGGAAAACGTATCGGTCAAGTAGTTTTAAAATATCTTAGAAAACTCACATAATGAAAATGAGTAATATGGAACAAAATATGCGCGGTGTATGGTTGCGCTACTGAGAATGAAAATAATAGTGTACTTAAAATACAAAACGGAGTAATCCATAACACTGACCAAAATGATGAAAACTAAATTTTTGAATAATACGGTCCCTATATATAGTTAGGGTAATAGGAAGAACACAAAATTGCATATGCTAGCTAGGGTGATGATTACAAGGAAGTGTGGCTCTAACCGAAGGTTGGAGTGTGTCGGCTTTAGGCTGAAGATCAAGGAGATTGGGATCGGGTCAGCACGGGAAGCAAGGATGAGCAACAAAAGAATACAAAAGGAAAGTGTGGGGGAAACAACAGTCGGTACAACACACGAATCAGAATTTGAAGAGTTAGTGAACTCGGAAGTTTCACAAGAATTGCTCTCCTCCCAGAAGGGTCTCAAACGGGTCACAGACGAGGGATGAAGGGTGCGGTATTTTCTAATCGAACGGGGTGAAGACTATACAATGAGTAGGGTGGACAGTCAGGAATCTCAGCAGAAAGATAAATGGATGCGGGCAATAAACAAGTATTAAACGAACCAATAATCAAAAGGTTTACGAATCTAGAAGATTTATTTCATTCAAGAAAATTTGAAACAAGTCATTCCCAAAGACGAAAGCGGCCCCAAACTATACACATCTTATTTGGCCAGAAAGACAACATCAAAAGAAATTCCGTCAGTCGTGATTGTGGAGATTCAGTAGGTTGCGGTAGGCTCGCGCACTCAGGTAGGGGCGTCCATTTCCATAGCGCCTCACGGGTACCTCCATTGGAAGCCCTTCCACCACAGGGTCTTGATCTTCTGGTCCTTCTTCCTTGGACAGAGCTTCTTCATCGGGATCCGATCCCATGTGATCCTCTCCTTCTGGGTTCTCTTCAATGGGGCCTTCCTCCACTGGATTTTCTTCTGTTGGATCTTCCTCGGGATCTTCCTCTATCGGGTCTTCTTCTATAGGGTTTTCTTCAGGATTTTCTTCTTCCTTGTCGGAATCAGCTATCATGTCAAACTCTGGGGCGGCTACTTCTTCGTCCTCTGAATCGTTGTTTCCGAATTTGACCTGGGGACCGTTGACCTCATCATCAGAACTCGTCAGTGTGTGATCTAAGGAAACGCATGACTGTGTATCCTCATCCAGATGCGGCGCAGTTCTAGGGTGGGCCATGGTCTGAAAAGAAAGTCATGATTAGACAGTGGATACATCAAGGAAAAAGCTCAGGGTACGAACTATAGGAAAACATGCGGTTGCAGGAATTGAAAGATCAAGATTAGAATACTGTGATAACGAATAGGGTTAGATAAAGAGAACGCAAGAGAGTGTTACATATAATACGATTCAAAGTTTTATTGCATTCAACTAAAATTTCAACGGATACAAGATTTCAAACGGAAGGAAATATTTATAAGAGAATGACACATTATTACTGAAAGTAGAAAAACATGAAAATTCTTCTTTGATTACTAGACCGCTGCATCCTTGTCACGCAACTTGAATCCTGTGTTGGTTCCGCTTTATCCTCGAAGTCCGAACTACGCGATAATCTTCACTTGGCAGAAGTGGGGAGTGTGGACGAGTTTCCTCCTTGTAGTTCCTTCCTTTCTGGCAACCATTGATGAGATGTTTGTTGGATCCGCAAATTAGACATTTCCCTTGGGCGTGGCGACAGTCCCTCTGAAGATGTCCTGGCCTCTTACAATACCCACAGCAAGGGGTCTTCTGATGCTTCTGTCGTGGGGAAACAAATTGACGCCTCATCTTCCTCCCTTTACCTCGTCTAACGGGGATCCCTTTATGATTTGAGACTCCTGCTGGTGCCTGATTCACCTGTCTTCTAAATCCTTCAGCCAACAAGTCGTTCGTTCGCTCCTGGGCTTCCTTTAGACCTTGCAGTACACTAAGGATCTCAATCGTCTGATTCTGGGGAGCGGATATGGATGAAGAGTCGTTGGAAGACATGATCCTGAGACAACCATTTTGAAGATGATATAAGGCACAAGCCATAAGATTCACATATAACAAGGATTGGGCAAAGATTCATAAATACCAGATGTGATGAAACTTATCACAAGCGGAAGAATCAACTGTATGACTCCAAGTCGCCTAAACAAAGTATGGTAGTGTAATCGTGATGTAGTTCACCATTACAACCACGAAACTTTGCCAAGTCACCTGAAACCCTAGTGAATGGATAGCTGAACACACGATGTGAATATGGATCAAGGATGACAAGTTTACAACCTAGACCAAGGATTGTCTTAGATTGCTAAACTATGCACGGAAACTGCAATCCCAATCGATGCAAAACCTGGCTCTGATACCAACTAAACCATGTCACGCCCCGCTTCCCACAGTACGGAATACGAGGGGTAGACAAGGCCAGCCATGCTCCTACGGTCAAGGAAAAGTCCTGCCGTAGTCACACTTCGGCTTCTAGTTTATCATGGTAAACAGTAAACGATGCGCAGGTAATGAGAAATGCAGTAACTGAAAGATACAATAATGTAAACTGACCTGAAGTGGAACAAACGGATGTAACTAGTAACGGCAAGTCAGGAAGTCTGTGATGCACTGGTCCAGGCTAAATCGTCTTCTCACACTGAGCATGCATACTCAGGTCGTCAGAGCGACACAATAGCAAAATAATATATAAAAAACCAAGTGACAGTTCTAACAGTGGCAGTAGATATGAATAACAGTAATCGATAACAGCATGAATATGAATGTGCAGTAATCAATGCAGCGGAACAGTAAATCAGTATAACGATATGTCACGTATGCCACACAGTATAAAGGAATAAAATGCCAGTATCCCTATCAGTCTCTAAGTCTCACTGTACAGGTCACTAAGCCTATCGTCAGTCCAAGTGTGAGAGTCAACCACTCGCGAGTGTCCTCCACCCAAGGGTAGAACCCAAGGGCAAGGGACCACGGGCCCAACATGTAACAAGAATATCACGGTGTATATATCACGTACCCTGTAAATCTCCATATAACTCCATAAATATATAAGCCGGCATGGGACTCCCGAGATTCTGTTGAACTCACACTTAAACTACCCCACACCCCGTGGCCTACATCAAACGCTAACCATCACCCTAAATACTAATCGATCCGTGACAAGTCTGCGCGAGAACTGGAGGCAGGACCTCCATCTAGTACGTCCCGACTAATACCTAAGATAAATGGCAGTGTCGGATGCCTTATCTGTGACACCCGTACAAGCGCTTCCATAAGTGTCCCATACCACTTATAGTCACACGTACACGCATCCCACAGACGTCGACAATGCAATATAACAATAGGGTCACTGATTGTGTACAAGTACGTATCACTTTCACTTAATCACGGATACACGAACACTGACGTACTTGCCACAATCACCACTAAAATATAACACTGGGTAAATGCACGATATCACTAGGTTATCTCTTACAATGATATGGTATGATGTGATGCATGAACAGTATAAAAAGCACAATTAAGGTGTCATAAAAACAACAGTCTATTACTTGCACGATTTATCATGAAATATATGTATATAATTTGGCGAAATGATAAACAGATAGTAATTAATTTGTTCAGTTAGCTATCCATCTAATTTGGTTTCGAGCCAATCGGGTTTCAGGATCATTAGTTATAACTGTTTCATTTTAAGCGAACGCGGCTGGAAATCCGGTTTCAGAATCAGGAATCCATTTCGCAACGCATTTTAACCCTAGTTGGGATCATAATTTAGCGACGCTACAGTTGGATGAATTCTAGGGTTTTCAGTAAAGTTTTCAACGCAACAAACGGATCTTCAATCGCGTCTGTACGTTAGGAGTTATAATCTTTTTAATATCAACATGTCAATTCTGATTCTGCTGGGACTGTTGTGTGTCCCGATCTTCTAAATTACAGATTAAATAGTAAATGATAACGAAACAGGATGAAACTAATTGTGTTGTCTAGCTAACAGAGTTACCTACAATAAGCAGTGGAGTTCCGCAACCTAAGGGTTAAACAAATCTTGAGGTATCCAATGCGGTACATCAACCAACAATTTGAGTAGCTCTGGACTGCAGTCCAGAGTCGTACTCCGATACAATTATCATCACGATTTAAGTACAGGAATGTCTGGAAACTAGCATAGGGTTAAAGTTCATCGAGTTAGCTTCGATTTGAGCCCTAGAAAAGCACCATTCTAATATGTATATGATTTATGGTGGATTTAACGATTTTCAGGTGCAGTAGAAATTCAGTTTTACGGTTAAACTTGGGGGCAGTTGTTTTAGTCATTATCGATTACATCATCCAACAAAATTCACACACTATGTTCACAACCCTACGGGCCAACCTACACCATTGAGTTCCGTCAAATTTGTTAATATTTTCCTAAGGGAACAAGCATCGAACAGTTGTGTTGCAATATTTAACATAAGGCAAACATGGGATATATATACGATGTTGATTTGTAACATATATAAAATAGCATGAAAGCAAGTAAGAACTTGCCTGGAGAATGTCTCGGGGTACAGGCAGCGGCAACGACCCACGTATGGCACGGCAATGGCACACGCACGAGCGACGATTTTAAGGTTGGGCCTCGGCTTGGGTTTGCGTCGTAGCTTGCTGTGGAGGCGTGAACGTTTGGTTGTGCTGGGCCGTTAATGGGAAGAGGGAGTGGGAAGGTAGAGGAAGAGAGAGACGGAATTAGAGAGAGAGAAAGAACTGAGGTAGAGAGGGAGAGAAAGAAAACTGAGAGTGAAAGAGAGAGAGAGAGTTGAGAGAGTTGAGACAGAGAGAGAGAGAGAGATGCAGTGAGTGAGGGATCGAGAGAGAGAGTGGGAAGTATAGAGAGAGAGAGAGAAGAGAGGGAAGCAGTGAGAAGGAGTTAGAGTGAGAGGGAGATGCAGGAAGATGGAGAGAGACAGAGGAATGAGATAGAGAAGGGAATTAGAGAGAGAGAAAGAGATTCAGAGAACGAGAGTGAGAGAGGTGATGACGACGTCGACGATGATAATAAGGTCGACGACGTGGTGCAGGGGGCGTGACGACGGCGACGGTGCAGGGGAGTCGAGCTCGGGTGCAGGGGAGGTCGAGCTCGGGAAATGGTGCAGGCGAGGCGCTCGGGGCAGGGAAGGAAAGGGGGAGGAGGAGTGATTGTGTGAGGAAGAGAAGGAGGTGGTGCAAGGTGGTCGCGGCGGGGCTCGGTGGATTCGAGGGTGCAGAGAGTGGGGTCTTGTGGTGGGTGTGATGGCATGAGTTCGGGAGAGGAAGGGGAGAACGAGAAACAGAGAGGGAGAGGAATGAGATGAGAGTGTGATGGAGCAGGCGCGAGACGTGGGTGTAACGGCAGCGTGAGCGAGGGCGGAGGCGGCGGGAGCGAATCGCGCGTGAAGGGAAAGAGCCGTTGGGAAATTGAAGAAGGAGATGTACAGTGGTCGGGTCGGGTTTGCGCGAGCGGGTCGGGTTGGCGGTTGGGCTGGAGTTTAACGGGCCGCGTCAAAAAAATAAAAGAAATAGGGAAATGGGTTAAGAGTTTTTGGGCTGGGCTGAAAAGAATGGACCCAGGTTTATTAGGGAATTAAAAAGGAAATCATTTAATTGTTGAGTGGGCTGTTGGATGTAGGCCGGGCCTGCTGGGTGAGTTGGGCTGGGAAATTAAGTAAAAGAATTAGAGGGAAGGAGGGCCGGGCCAAGCTTAGAAAAACAAGGATTTAATTATAAAAAGAGATTTATTTGGGGGGAAAAGAGACGGCAGGCCGGGCCAAGTAAAATCAGGAAGTAAATTAGAAGGAGGATGGGGCCGGGCTGAGTTAGGCCGGGGATTTATCAAAAAGAAAGAGAAATGGAACGGGCTGAGCCAGGAAAACTTATTAAGGGAGAAAATTTTGGTGGCTAAAGGGATCTAATTGAGGGAAAAGAATAGGAAAATTGGGTTTACGTTTTCAAATAGAATAAATGGAACTTTTAAAATAAATAAATAATTAAATAAAAATAGATAAAATTCTAAATAAAAATATATCGGAATCTAGAGTAACAAAATACGGATTTTGGTATTAAATCTTGGTTTTGGCTTTTAGGGTTTAGAAGAAATAGAATTTAAATAAATCAAATAAAATTCAAAAATAACAACTATACAGATATTGGTATAAAAAGGGACTGGGTGTTACAGATAACGTATCCTTAAACTAAGAACCCCAAACCCAAATCTAAGTAAATACGGATTTAGACTAATCCACGTCCTACGGGCGACGACATTACTCGGTCTCCGTATACAATCCACGGGCAACCACAAACAAAACAAACACACACGACACGAAATGAAATTCTGGAGAAGAGAAAGTTGCTACCGCGATGCGGTAGCGTAATTAACTGCAGGGGCTTACGCCTGCAGGGAAGAGCGTCCCCACAATCAAAAACCCCTCAAGCGAAAGGGAATCTGACGAAGTCTGCTATATCGGCCGCATCCGTCTAAACCTCCGATACACGGTGCCATAAATCAACTTGGCATCTTCGGAGAGGTGGACGGATAAAACCAAATAGCATCTGCCCCGAATCTCAGCGTCAGGACATCGCAGTCTTGTGCGCCGTCTTTCGGAGGGGAACATATATGTGTGTGCCGGCCAGCAATTATCGATGATGATGTGTGTGAGCCGGCCAACAAGTGTACATGCAACATACGCATCATCGGTAATGGTGCATGTGTCCTAGCAGATGGGATCGTAACAGCTGAAGAAGGCACATGTATATATCTACAATGCAATGAGAATAGTATGACCATAGCTGAAAATAAACTTTAAAAGCAACTAAAAGACTAAACGAATAACCGAGTCGAAAGTGATGAGAAAATCTATAGCATAAACGAGATGATGTATCTAATAGTCGGCGATCCGGCTTCATAGCGTTATGTACGGTATAATCTATCGTACGTAATTCTCGAGTCAAGAGTGCGGATCAATCACCATATATACTTCGTACGGTAAAATCCATCATACGACATCCTCAAAATAGAGGGTATGGGTCAATATCATATAGATATCAATCATATAGTTCATACGGTATCAATCGTCGTGCAATATCAAAATCAGGGGTCCGGATTTAAAGTCTCGTACAATCTATTATTTCATCAAGTCACATGTTATCGCATGTTTTGTATATATCTCCCAACGATCCTTTAATATATCATATCATATACGGTGTCTCGACTCAATCACATATCATAACCTCACGGCATCATGCCTGATCATCATGCCCGATCATATCGACTCAAATCCATTCAACATCACATATCCTCATCTTATACGTCTATATATATATATATATATCAATGCATCCATATATATATATATACATATATACATATACACCCATATCATAACACACGTGTGTGTGTGTGCGCGCGACAATATAAACTAACGGGTCTCGAATATAGAAAATAGGCACTTCCTACAAGTATGCCTATTCTAACCTAGAGTCTTCTAGAATCCTACTTGCTAAGTATCTGTATCTCACATTAACACACACACACACACACACACACATATAATATATGCATCCTAATCTATGAATTGCGGGGGTGCTATACGCTATCCACCCGACTTCCCTCGTAGATATACATCTACTCACCTTGATTCTCACTTCCTGAAGTCGATGACGCCACCTCTCCCTTGTCGTACGTTGTCCACGCAGGGTACCAACATTTTTACAATACGTTATATCGTAAACACGAATCGAATACGGAAAAAAAAAACGACACACGAAACACACATAGGTTAGAACCTATGGTCTATGCATGCAAGAATAGCCAAACAACATCTCGATGTTGACATACAAACATCAATTGACCGAGATAAAACACAAATATCAAACTCAAGTTACTAAAAAACATGAAAACGAAAACATCAACTTAGAAAAACAGCTCCAGATTTTGCCTCAGGTAATATGGGACAAATCTAACAATACAGGGACTAAGTTATAAAGTAAGTGAGCTACAGCCAAAACCCCCACACCAAATCCTATACCTGACCTGGCGAGATTCCCTTTCTACCTGGTGTTGCCGGCCGTACATGCAAGTCCTTGGCTCGTTCTCTCGTGGTAGTCTCCTAGTGGTCTAACTAGGTTGATGTACATGTTTGATTTTCTTATAATTAACCCAGGTTGTTCCAGATTCCCTATAGTCCTCATGAATTCACAAAACCAATATCGTCCAAATTTCAGTTTCAAGGTTTAGGGTTTTGGACTCAGGTTGGTCCATAAAATCGACACTACAGGGGTTGTAGTCACCAATTACACCTCCATACACCTTCACACATCAAATTATACCCTAAACCTCATCTAGGAATTTTCAAACATCACTAAACCACAATAATATAACTCTAAACCACTATAGCACATAAGAAAACTCAAATTCTAAACTAAAGGTATAGGATTTACCTCATTTGGCAACTCAAGAATTTTCTTGAGTTGTCCAAAGTGCTCAAAATCTAGACTTGCTCCTAGCATCATGCTTGTGGTGATGTTGTGATCAATTTTTGCAAAGGGGATATAAGGTTTTGTGATGATTTTAGGGGTGGTGTATGGTGGAAGAGGAGGTGGAGGGAGGTAGTGAAGGGAGGAGAAGAAAAACAAATGAGAGTGAAGGAGGAAAAGAATGAACCGTTGTGAGAATAATCTCTCTCTCCCACATGCCATGATACAAGTCCCATCATTCTCTCTCTCGACTAAATATCTTCTCTTTTTCTTTTTCTTTTCTTTTCAAATCAAAACAAAAACATTGTAAATACAAATGAAGTATGGTTCAAGAATATGTAACAAGTGTTTTGAAACATGACATGGTGCATGTCATATGCATGATCAAGCTTAATGCATAATTAGTAAATATTAATCAAGTTTAGTATTAAACTTGTATATAATTAATTGTATAAAATTTCATAAAATGTCTAAATCAAATAAATACCTTCAAAATCAATAATTCATATTAATTTTCAATATTTTCCAAACTATCGGTATATAATCATACTATTTCATTAAAAGCAATTTCCGATTTTTTTATAATATTTATAAAATTATTTATTTTATTTATTTAAATTTCCAAAATAATATTTAATTTTTTTGAAATGTTACATTACGTCTCTATACCTTCATTGTAGAGTGAGCAAAATTAACTAACATTGTATCAGAGCCAGTCCATACGCCAAAACTAGCTCGTATGACTCAAGAATTTATCACAAAACTTTTTTCCAAATCGGCATTTTTTTGGACAGCCACTATATGCCGCTAAACTTGTGTTTTTGTAACATTTCAAAAAAATAAAATATTATTTTTGGGAATTTGCATAATTTTTAATGAATATTTTAATAGTCGGTGTAATTAAATACCGATAAATGGTGAAAATTCCGGAGAAAATTTTAGAAATTGTAAAATAGGATATTTTGTGAAAATATGTCATTTTACAGTTTTTAATGATGAATTATATGCGACTTTAGTGTTAATCGCGATTAATAATCGCTAATTGGATTTTCGGCTTTTTATGCAAAAATGTGCACATGACATTTCCACACCTGTCGCTTTTGGTTCATGTTTTGGACTCATGGTGGCCTAGGGTTGAACCATGTTTAGATGACCATGGTGAGTTTTAAACCTTTTGGCTAAGTTAAGTGGGTTAATCAGGGTTGGTTTGGTTCATGGTGAATGGGATGATGAGAGTTAACTCATCTCATTTCAAAACTTTGGTTTGCCTCTCAAACACACACATACCAACCTCTCTACATTAGACATATACACCCACACCTCAGCCACCCAATTGACATCAGCACACACAAAAAAATGTACTGTAAAACAAAGTGCAACAATAGCCCACATCAGCAGCCCTACATCAGCTCCTGATACACCATATCAGCCCCCATTCTCTCACATCAACAGCTACATCAGCCCCCATAGCTGATCTACACCAGCCCCTAACACATTTCAGCCCCCATAGCTGACTTGCACACCCCCATCATGATGTATCAGCCCCCATTGCTGACCTACACACTCACTTCAGCCTCCATCAACGCATCAACTGCTGATACACAACATCAGCCCCTAAATTCAGCTGAAAACATGCATCACTTCAGCACATTCAGCTCCCCCTAGCTGACCTACACACCCTCATCATGATTCTTCAGCCTCCATAGCTGACCAACACTCCCCCATCATGACTTATCAGCCCCAATGGCTGACTTCAGCCACCAATCAGCCCCTCCCCTACACCTACTGCTGCATTTCAGCCCATGGTTTCAACAAAACAACAGTAGCACCAGCAACAACCCACAACATCATCACACCACCTCACATGCACCATATATACCCCCCATTCTTCAAGTGTTGCAGCTGCTCCTGCAACACTTAGAAAAAAGAAAAGAGAAAGAAGAGCAAAAGAGAGAGAGAGTTGCAAGCAGCAGCAACTACAAAAACAACATCAGCCTTAAGCAGCAGCCTGATGCTGAAACAGCCAATGGAGCAACTCCCCAGCAGCACAACCCTTCCTCCTTCCTTTCTCCTTCCTCCTAGGACCCCCTTGAGGTATAATCTCGCAACCCAACTCTTTTCATGCTCAGTTATGGGTAGTTAACTGAAATCTCGTATCATTATGTGAGTTGGTGCTAATTTTAGATAAATTGGGTGAGATTTGACCGAGGGATGGTTTTGATTGTTGGTATAACCTTATTAGAAGCTGTTGAGATCAGTTAAGCCTAGATCTAACCCAGATTCGACACATTTCAAACATGGAACCCAAAACAGAACAGTTTCATGTCGGTTTGCGAGGATATATGGCGTGCAGGTGAATCTGGAGTGATCCGGGGTCATTACGGGGAAAATGAACAACACCAGGAGCTTAGATAGACCACCAGGAGACCACCCTCTACAGACGAGAGCCCAAATCCCTCTTAGGGCCGGCCTGGTCGGTTATTGGGGGTATGTGGCCGGCCCCCCTGTAAAGATAGGTGCCTAATTTGCTTCGGTAGGTCATATATACCCTGCACATCACCCCAGAGTTGTTTAATTGCCATGTTTTGACCTGAACAGAAATCCGGGACCACTTTTCTGGGTTGCTGCCATGTTTTTCATGATGTTTATAGATTTAAGATTTGGTATTTGGTGATTCGTTTCTGTCGGGTGGCGTTTGAACGTCAACGGCAAAGGGTTATTGGTCGTTTTTGCACGCGAGGCTATAGGTTTTCACCTATGAGCGTAGCTTGTACCGTTTTGGTTTCCGACATGGTTTTCATGTGTTTTAGCGTGTGATATCCTTGTAGGTACCCCACGTGGCATCGAGGCGTTGGAGATGCGAATGGCGACGTTGGCACCGGCACGCATAAATCGAGGTGAGTAGATTTATATCTACGGGAAGAAGTCGGGTGGATGGCGTATAGCACCCCCGCAGTCCGTAATGATGTATACGGATGCGTATACACACTAACAATTTATTATGTGTTATTGGGGTCAATTATTGATGTTTAATTGGATACTGGTATGTTGGATTGGTGAAAGGTTACGAAACTTTAGGGTATTGGGTGCACTATACATACA
Source organism: Agapanthus africanus (assembly GCA_030015575.1). NCBI lineage: Eukaryota > Viridiplantae > Streptophyta > Magnoliopsida > Asparagales > Amaryllidaceae > Agapanthus > Agapanthus africanus. Next base: position 560,104,198 of record CM057340.1, read on the forward strand.
TACACACATATACATACTTGCATGCATCCTTATTTCAGATGTGGTTATGGGATTCTATATAGATATGTGGTCACATGGGTTTGGGATTATGCGTTCACATACGGATTTGAGGATGACATATGAGATTGATATGAGTCGATGGGTTTGATATTAGATTATGATGTCGGTGATATGATAAAATTCATAATTGAGGTACGTCTTGATGCTTTAGCGGATTTTGGGATGACGATCCCATATGCATAGTGATACTTATATTTTAGATGATCGACATGTAATTATGATATGAGATAGGCGATGATATGATATGATATGTTTTGACCAGATAATTGTGGTAGGCAGCATTCGGAAATGTTTACTCCTTGAGGTAATATATGATGATACTATCAATTTATACTAGACTGTCGATCAGTAGTCAGATCTTCATTATAGTGGTGATGTTAGCATTGTACCAGACATAGGTCAGTACCCAGATGATGATATTTGATAAAGAGAATACTTGATGAATGATATGACAAATGTGATATTGACCCGTACCCAGATTTGGGGAGGCCGTACGACGGATTTACGTACGAGCTATAGTTTGACGTTTGATCCGCACTCTTGATTTGGGAATAACTGATTATAGGGGTATGTGATCGGATGTAATATTATCGAGGCGGGATCACCGACTATATGTATATATTTATATGTATCGACTCAGAGATTAGGCGGTTTCCCTTACCTGCAGTCAGCTTATTAGCTCAGTCTTATAGTGGTGTAGCTATATGACTCTTATGACATTAGATGCAGTTCAGTGGTCATGGTATTCATTATTTCAGCTCCCGCATATTATTATTGTTGCTCTGCATTGTATACTGTTATGATTCATATTCTATTATTGATATCCTGCAGCTAGGACACCAGCACCATTACCGATGATGCGTATGTACCACGTACACTTATTTGCTGTCACACACACATCTTCATCGGTAATTGCCATGTCACGTACACTTAGAGAATATTATTGCCTGATTTAGCTTGTTAGCTAGTAGTGACATGATATTAGTGCATGGCCGTATATGCCAGCTTGACATTGTAGCTATTGCTCGTCACATCATGCATACTGTTGTTCATTATATGCCGCATTCATGGATTCTCATGCTTATATTCATGGTTTACATACTATTGATGATTCGGATTTCCATGATGTTTTCTGGATTTGGAGGAAAATCGCAAAACATATATATACTGCTTTCTCTCTTTTTAAATAAATGCGGTTTTTCCTTGATGTTCGAGTCGTCCACCATGAGTTTTGCTGATGGATTTCGAGACCCGATTCGATGAGGCGGATGAACCGTTTCGGGTACATGGTGGGCCCGGTGCGGTACCCCGGGGCAAGAAGATCGCAGGAGATGGCGTTGAGCCTGGCAGGGGAGCACGACCGACCGGTGATATTACCCGACACGTCGGATATCCGGAGGATACCGTCGTAGTCATGAGATGGATGGTAGGGGCCGATCTGGACTGACGGCGCCCTGGATATTATGATTGAGACATTGAGATTTGAGATATTGAGGTACAGAGATTGTGATACAGAGGTATCGAGATACTAAGACTTATGTTTTGTGCCGATGCTAGGCACTGTTTATGCTGATTTCATTTATGATACCTCATTTTAAAAATACAGAAATCTCACAGATTATGAAAGCAGTTTTCTTTAGTACATGCATTCTGTTTCATGCATTCATACATCATTTATATGATACATTGTTACCTGATGCACTGACATGGATATATGGGATTACACTTGGGTTAGATATTTACCCTAGACATGGTTAGAGATTACTGGTTATATATTTGAGGATTATATATTATGATCGTATGACCTAGGATTGTGTCATACATGCAATTTTCTGTTCGTAGATCTTTTTCTACTCACGAGTTGGCAACTCACCCCCGTTGTGTCCCAGTTTCATGCAGGTGTTGCCGTACGGATTTCATTACGGCTTTGCGGGCACATCTTCTTCAGGTGACTTGCTAGTAGGTGGGTTATTTGTATCATAACCATCATTATACATTGTATAATATATTCAGTTGTATCTAGAAGTTCCATCAACCAAACATGTATTTATTTGAGATAGAGACCAGTGATGTTTTCTTTCGACCGTAGAGTCGCGCGTTATTTCTATGGATTTTATACTGGTTAGAGTTCCCTTTTCTGTTGTGATCCTCGCCTTTAGGCGTTGTATATCATGTTGCTTACAGGTTGATTCACATATGGTTTTTCCTACACTCTACTATTTCTCTTGGTTTGGATTTCTGGGCTTCGGCTTACTTATTTTATGGACGCCTTGAGACGTTTCGTAACTTAAGTGCCGGTCATGTTCCGAAATTTCGGGTCGTGACAGTTTTCAAGCTTGTTTTCGATCCTCGGAGATCTCTTTTTGGAACAAGGATTTCATAGGGGATTGTGAGTGACCCATAGAGTCTCGAGAAGATTTTGTTTCAAAACTATAGCAAGATTAGTGGCCGTTTTTCGAAACTTTAAACTGATTTTTCAAGGCTGTCGTAAACAGCGACTAATTGGTTTTAAAACTGATATTTCTTGCGTGTACTCGATGCCCGGAGATCTCATTTTTTAATAGGGACTCCATAGGGTATTGAGGGTGACTCGCGAAGTCTCGAGGAGTCAATTTTTAAAGTTATATCGAGTTCACTCGCTGTTTTTCGAAGATTAAAAACCGTTTTTGGTGGTTGTCCAAAACTGTATATTTTTTTTGAATTCTGATCCCCGAGGGCTCCTTGATCGGACCAAGAACCCTTGAAGGGGATCGGGGGTACCCTGAGAAGTACTCGGGCACTCTATTGGGCACTCGGGCATATTACGAGTTGTTTGGACTCTTGGTTTTCGCACAAAGATATGTAATTTTTGTTGTCGAAGTTCACTTGATTTCCATCGTTTAGAATTTCAAGCATGAGCTTTGCGGGTGAAGAATTCAAAGGTCACAGTTTTCTCTATACATCTTATTGTGATATTGTATATATGTTTCAAACGTCGTCTAATTGCTATATGTCATTTAGACAGGGTTGCACATATTTGCTTCTGCTACTGTGATGTTTATCTCCGTGATGGATTATACGGATTATGGTGTTGGATAGCCTTTTGTGAGATATTAGTTGTACATTTTTTAGTTCTTTTGTATATTCATTATTGTGGGTCGAGCATCCAACATTTGGACTGCCATTTCTTTTAGTTTTTATATTCTTTTATTCGGACACTTCCGGGTTGAGGTCGATGTCACCATTGTATATTATTTCATTTCTGTACTAGGATAAACCCACGGAGAAGTGCTCAAATAGCTGGGTTCTATAGTGCGCTAGTTGGTCATCTCGCGGTGGTGAGTTCGAGCCACTGATCGCACGCCGAAAGCGTGTCGGATGTTCAAAGTTCTAAAGTTTACCGCGATCAGGACGGTGTCGCTATGTAGCTAGCCGGTTGAGCACGGGTCGATCCACAGGGAGATGGTTGTATGTCCGTTCTTGTCTTAGACGAGTCAATAAAGAATGAGTGTATGTTTGTTCAATCTAACCTATGTGTATTATTTGCAAGTATAAAGTTTTTAAGAAAAGATACGATAATGTAAGCTAAAGAAATCCGTACTCAAAACCTTTGAGCCGAGTCTTGACCAATTGAAGCTAGAGCAATCGGCAACAACGTGGATTAGGGGATTTAAGCGCGGTATTCGTGGAATCCGGCTTATTTACCCTTGTCCTTCCGTTCTTGTCTCTTGCTTTCGCCTCCGGCCAAACCGAACGCAACCGGTCGCGGTTAGGAATCACCGTTACCTTGTTAGGGTAGGGTGCCTAACGAAGCGCTTGCGTATCGTTTGGGCGGAGTTCAATGGAAAATAACGGGAAAAGGAAATGAGCAAAGAAAATCTTAACTTACAATACCGTATTTATTCTTAACAACAACAATAATTACAACCATTCACAAAGAGAACCAAGAAGAGCAAAAGAAAAGAACAAAGAAAAGAAAAGATTACAAGTAAGTAAGTGCATGAATTAAATTGCAAGTAAGTAAAGCAAGGTAATAAAAAGCAAGTAATAAAAAGCGAGAAAGAAAACTAGAAACTAGAACTCAAGACAAGCATGGGATCAATAGCCAACCCTTAAACTTGCTAGCTCAATCAAGAGGTTGCAAGATCAAGAGAAGGGTAAAGAACGCATGTGAAATGAAGCACTAATTCCATAAGAAAAATACGACTCTTGAGATCAATAACAAACCCTTAACCTTTCAAGCTCAATGAAGAGGTTGAAAGATCAAGAGAAAGCAAGAATCTCAAGGGGAAGTTAAACAAAAGAGAATGATACAAAAACCCTCATCTTCATTGAACATCCATTCAATGCTCTCACTACACTTTCATGGAGGAAAGATGAAGAAGAAGAAGAACTAAAACTACACTAAAACCTACAAAAGAGGAACAAAGAATTGACACCCTTGGCTTGGCAAATTCTGGGGTATTTATAGGCAGGGAAATGGAAACCTAGGACAACATTCTGAACCATAATGAAAAGACCAAACAAACCCTTAAAATTCGTCAACTAAGGAGGCTATACGGCCGCGGATCCGCGGCATAAGGCTGCTTATGCCGCGGTTCCGCGGCAGTAATAGGGAATTGGGCCATCGTATTTTGTGGTAATCCCTGGTTTGATGTTTCCTCGTGTTTGCCAACTTTAAACTACACAAAATCCTCCAGAAAATCTTCAGGTTTCTTAGTCCAAGATTGCACTCTTTTCTTTACTTTTGACTTTATCTCCCTCGAGCTCCGCGCACCCATTGATTCTTGTGCTGCCCCCCTCGTGCTCTGTGCCTGTCCGAGACACGAATGACCACTGTCATATGTCTTGTCTCTGGAACTGGTACTCGGCACTGGACGGATATGGATGACCGGAACCCGGCTTTTATCTGCTGTCAACAGATGTTTTGCTTCTGGCGTAACTGTGGAGATTTTGTCTGGATTTGCAATATTTGTACTGTAAACCTGTAATCTGTAAATATGTAACAAACATGGATTAAAAGCACCTGCCTATAAACACACGAGCATAAGAATGGGCGGTATAAAATGCAATATTCTGGTATGAACAAATACCCCCAAACTTAACTTTTGCTCGTCCCGAGCAAAACCAATTATTCCTAACCGCACTTTCGCAGGGAACGCGATTGCACTGAGCACGTGCAACAAGCCGTTAAACCTCTAGGTGTCCCTAGTAGGAGGAGTGTTTTCTCCTAAGCGTTTTCAGCGGATTACACCCACAAAATCCCGTCAAGCTAGTGTTATAAGTTAACATCGATTCTACTCCTACAGTTTAGTATTTACATTAGAAACTCTATCATCCTAAGTTAGAAATATCCAACCCTAATGCTTCACACCTCCTATCTATTTAACCTTAGGTCATATACGTTCCAAAAAAGTTTAGAAAGATGTCGGTTCTCCTGAGTTTTCCTTCTAAAGTGCGGCCTCAAATCAGAGATTTTTATCAACTTTACAGAAAACACAAGTCTTATTCTTTATTTCTATCTCTTATCCAAACATCAATTGTATACCCCTTCGTGTGTGTATATTTGCACCCCTACACTCAAGAATTCAATTCAAGCTATAATACCCTTGCCCTAATACCTAATACTATTTCTTTTCATTTAATGATGGACGGTGTTGCTCACACACCTTTCATGCGACTATTAATGCTTCTTGAGGCACTAACGGCCGATTACTGAATGTGTGAGCTTAAAGCGTAAATAGCAGTTTCCAGGTCTTGACTTTATTCTATTTTTTCTTTTTCTTTTTCTTTTTCTTTTTCAAGACCGGATATATTTTTCAACATGCTCTTTTGGTGTTTAGCTTTAAATACCGTTTTTTCTTTCATACTAGGCTTTCAGGCAAGAGTATTTCAAGGTATTCTCTACTATCCCAAGTTTCAAGGTGCGTGTAAGTGCAGTTTGTAGGGTATATACTTTCTAAATTTGAACTCGAGAAAAGAAACTATTTTTCAGACTTATCCTCCAGTAAAGCTTCAATATTTTCCCTTCATCTTGACTTGACTCAAGAACTGAACTCAAGATTACCTATTTCTCAAAAAAAAAAACAAACTGTAAGGACGTATACTTACCAAAGTTAGACAGAATGAGGGTTATTTTTAGGGTTTTCAAATCCTAAGCCTAGAATTTAGTTATTTCTATCATATCAACTAAACTTTCGGAATAAAGGTCTAAGTTACCCTATTAGCTAACTTGACGACAAAGTTTTTATATTTTTTTTGGAAAATTTTCAATTTTTGTGGGTTTTTAATAAGGTATGCAAATGCAAAATATACAAATAAATGCGAAGGAAGAAAGCTTACCGAGCACACCCCCAAACTTAAACTTGACAGTGCCCTCACTGTCAGGCTATACCAAGAGGGTCAAAATTGTCGGCGCTCCCTAGAAACAAATTATATACAAAACAAAAAGGAAAACAAAAAATATATACAAAAAAAGGAGTCCCCCCCAAACTTAAGTAAAACAGTGTTTCCACTGTTAAGCGTTGAAGTTCAGGATTAGGGGGAAAGAGAACAGTTTCAAACTATACCAGGCCTTACACAGACCAAAAGTGAGCACCAACCATTTAAAGATTTTATCGCTATAATGTACAGGTTGGTGGAAGAAGGCGTAGAGAAAAGAGAAGGAGAATACGCGAGACCGTATGGAGATAGAAGTGGTATACGGTCTCGGCATATGAGAAGAAAAATGGCGGCAGGGAACAAGAAATGGAGTACGAACTTGAGGGTGAAAATGGAGTGAATAAATTAGCACAAGTTATGATGACAGATGTGTAAAAAGCGATTGTGCTAATCTATTAACCCGTCGAGTAATGGGGTCAAATCCCTCAAGATTCGTAAGAAACCATGGGTACGCCGAACTTGGTAAACCAGACATATGAAATAAAAGTGAGACGGGTTCTTGCAAGGTCGGAACGATGGAAAGGATGGAAGGAAGTGATCGAGGAAGGGTATCTGTTAAGGGTTCGGGAGGGTGTACACAGTCAATGACAGGGACAGGATGACTTGGAAAATCCGACTCATCAATTAAAACTGGTTCATCCTCAAAACTATCCTCAATATTCTCCTCAAAATTTATCTCATCCATGCATTTATCCTCAAAATCCAGACGCGTATGGGGTTCGGGAAAAACGTTTAATGACTCGGGATGATGAATTAGAGAGGAAAACTCAGCCAAATCTGCGGGTTCATCATCCAAAATATTCTCGGCGTCAATATCCTCAATCAAGTGAAAATCAATATTCTCAGACACCTCAACAAAAGCATGGATATTAATCAATTCAGGCTCTAGACTGGAGGTGTAGAGGTCAAAAGGATTGAGTGTGGTTTCACTCGAAAGGGACCCTTCACAATCGGGCAAATCAAACACTACAAAGTCACACAACTCATTATCTGTTCTATCTTTAATCAATGAATCGTTTGGAACACTAGATAGACATTCAAAACCGGAGTTGTGGGATGCAAGTTGAAACGGGTAGGCTTGATTCGGAAGGGGGTACAGCTCACTCTCTCCACTCAAAGTCTCAACCTGTCCTACCGCCTCTTCATACATTGGAAAATTTGGAGCTAGTTGAAAACTAGCTACCGGGTCACTAGGTTGTATGAGGGCGGCTATGGACGCATTCAAATCCATCATCTGTTGGTACGACGCTACCCTAAAGTCTTCCAAAGACTGTTCCAGACTAGACATGGGTTGTGAAGGGGTTTCAGTAAAAGATTCAAAGTTGTGTTGGTACTGGAAACTCCCAAATGACGGTTCAGAAGCAATGTCTAGGGAAGGTGTAAAAGTAGGGTAGGACTGGTAGGAATTGAATGGCTGGACAGGGGTAGGATCAACATTTCGATACGAAGGTGAATGGAATTGTTGATCCCAAGAATTTGAAGTGGTGAAAGGAGTGAAAGACCGGCTATGAGATTGTTCAATACGTTCAGCGATGGACAAAGGACGACTTGCAAAAGGGGTATCAACATAAGCGGGTACGGGAGGTTGAAAAGGTTGATACAAAGTGGAATGCGGAGGGCAAGTGTTTGTCCTAGACGCGTCTATGCGATCTTTCAATGACATTTTGGGCATGGAGGGGTCGTTCGATGTTCGGCCAAAGCAAGAACTGTAAGAAGTAATGTCTGGTTGTGGGTACCAAAGTTCGGCAAGAGTTTTGCGAGGTGGGGTACCCATGATATGAAGAGAGAAAGAAAGAAAGGCAGAGAAAAGGAGAGGGAAAAAAATGAGATTTTTTTTAAAAATTTTTTTTAGATATTAACAAAAGAATGAAATATACACACAAAAAGAATCTGGACAAAAACAATCACGACACAAAAATACCACACACCTAATCGTTCTAGGGTTCACCTAGGTCAACTAGACCTGCTCCAGAACTTGATTGTCGAAGTAAAACTGTGTCGAGAAACGGGCTCAAGATACACTGATCACGAGGCCAGGTAAGTGCAGAAATAAGGGGAGGTTTTCCAACGCTTTCGCGAAGTTCCTTAATTAAATAACCCTTTCTCTTTTGGTGGTTTCGCCGTTAACACTTTCCTAGACACCCCGTAAACAATGTACCGTTAAGCGAGGTTCTAAACACAGTCAACTTCTCCTAGTGAGCGCGGAGTCCTTAAGGCTTAAAGTCTAATTTCTTTTAAAATTTGTGCGGGTAAACGTTATGCTCAAGTTCATGATTTGTAGGCCACGGAAAAGGTGATGAAATCCTTTACCGTATGTTGTGGGGTTCGCTTGCCCTTAAATCCGTATTAATGTATGCAATGCGCAAAAAAATTCTATAAAGAATCAAACAATCGTTTTTTATTTTAAGCACGGCACTGCAACAAATACGGGTTAGTCAATTTTTAGTGTTTGCTAGCGAACTTGCAAAGAATCCTGCAAAGAATAGTATATTGGATGCGTCGGATTTGAGAAGAAGGTGTTAGTAAAGTACGTACCATTAAGTTTTGGGTTAGGAAACCCCCGTTGAATCAAATCCGGTAAGCTTGAAAAGTTCGCTTGCGCGGGTCAAACTACCCGGATCTTTGGCACTGTACTTTGCAATTACCTTATCCTTGAACGTACACTTTGCTCCCCACAATCGCAGTTTGCAAATCTGCAAAAATCTGCACTCTTGCCCACAAAAATGATCCAAAAAAAAAAAAAGATTTTTTTTTATAAATATATACAAAAAGAATATTAACCCGAATAACAAGAAAGAAAATACGCTACCGTCTCCCCGGGAACGGCGCCATTTGATCGCACGCCGAAAGCGTGTCGGATGTTCAAAGTTCTAAAGTTTACCGCGATCAGGACGGTGTCGCTATGTAGCTAGCCGGTTGAGCACGGGTCGATCCACAGGGAGATGGTTGTATGTCCGTTCTTGTCTTAGACGAGTCAATAAAGAATGAGTGTATGTTTGTTCAATCTAACCTATGTGTATTATTTGCAAGTATAAAGTTGTTAAGAAAAGATACGATAATGTAAGCTAAAGAAATCCGTACTCAAAACCTTTGAGCCGAGTCTTGACCAATTGAAGCTAGAGCAATCGGCAACAACGTGGATTAGGGGATTTAAGCGCGGTATTCGTGGAATCCGGCTTATTTACCCTTGTCCTTCCGTTCTTGTCTCCTGCTTTCGCCTCCGGCCAAACCGAACGCAACCGATCGCGGTTAGGAATCACCGTTACCTTGTTAGGGTAGGGTGCCTAACGAAGCGCTTGCGTATCGTTTGGGCGGAGTTCAATGGAAAATAACGGGAAAAGGAAATGAGCAAAGAAAATCTTAACTTACAATACCGTATTTATTCTTAACAACAACACTAATTACAACTATTCACAAAGAGAACCAAGAAGAGCAAAAGAAAAGAACAAAGAAAAGAAAAGATTACAAATAAGTAAGTGCATGAATTAAATTGCAAGTAAGTAAAGCAAGGTAATAAAAAGCAAGTAATAAAAAGCGAGAAAGAAAACTAGAAACTAGAACTCAAGACAAGCATGAGATCAATAGCCAACCCTTAAACTTGCAAGCTCAATCAAGAGGTTGCAAGATCAAGAGAAGGGTAAAGAACGCATATGAAATGAAGCACTAATTCCATAAGAAAAATACGACCCTTGAGATCAATAACAAACCCTTAACCTTTCAAGCTCAATGAAGAGGTTGAAAGATCAAGAGAAAGCAAGAATCTCAAGGGGAAGTTAAACAAAAGAGAATGATACAAAAACCCTCATCTTCATTGAACATCCACTCAATGCTCTCACTACACTTTCATGGAGGAAAGATGAAGAAGAAGAAGAACTAAAACTACACTAAAACCTACAAAAGAGGAACAAAGAATTGACACCCTTGGCTTGGCAAATTCTGGGGTATTTATAGGCAGGGAAATGGAAACCTAGGGCAACATTCTGAACCATAATGAAAAGACCAAACAAACCCTTAAAATTCGTCAACTAAGGAGGCTATACGGCCGCGGATCCGCGGCATAAGCCTGCTTATGCCGCGGTTCCGCGGCAGTAATAGGGAATTGGGCCATCGTATTTTGTGGTAATCCCTGGTTTGATGTTTTCTCGTGTTTGCCAACTTTAAACTACACAAAATCCTCCAGAAAATCTTCAGGTTTCTTAGTCCAAGATTGCACTCTTTTCTTTACTTTTGACTTTATCTCCCTCGAGCTCCGCGCACCCATTGATTCTTGTGCTGCCCCCCTCGTGCTCTGTGCCTGTCCGAGACACGAATGACCACTGTCATATATCTTGTCTCTGGAACTGGTACTCGGCACTGGACGGATATGGATGACCGGAACCCGGCTTTTATCTGCTGTCAACAGATGTTCTGCTTCTGGCGTAACTGTGGAGATTTTGTCTGGATTTGCAATATTTGTACTGGAAACCTGTAATCTGTAAATATGTAACAAACATGGATTAAAAGCACCTGCCTATAAACACACGAGCGTAAGAATGGGCGGTATAAAATGCAATATTCTGGTATGAACAGCCACCTCACTCAAGAATTGGCGGGCTATTTGCCGTACTTGTAGAGGTTTTAGGATGACCCATGGTGTAGTGCTCAAGTTACCGGATTCCGTGAAGCTGGGTGGCCCACACATGTCCTTGAGTGATAGTTGCCTCACTTCTAGAATTTGCGGGTAACTTTCCGCACTCGTATGGGTCTTAGTTCTACATTTCATAGGCTATCCACACGACCAGGGAGTGTCGAGTTTCATTTGCGGCTCAAATGAAACGCGGGGCTTCTAAATTATCCGCTATTCCATATTGCTTATCGCTTATCTGTGATGTTGCTTATATCATGCCGGTGACGAATGGTTATATATATATATATATCTGTGTGTGTGTGTGTGTGTGTGTGTGTGTGTTGTATATATTTTTCATCCGCGCTAGTCCTGCCCCCGCTCTGCCGTTAGTTAAATAACATAACATTGCATGACGGGGCCCCGTGGCAAATGCAGATGGCTTATACATACATTCTATTTTCGTTTTTTTTTTCCGGTGTGATAGGAATTAATTGATGGGACTGCATTAATTTTGATTAGTGCAAGAAAATAAACCTAATAAGATGTTGTCGGAACCATTTAAAAAAAACCATAGCCGTATTCTTCTGCTTTGCATAGAGCTATTCGGTCAGGAATATCCCGCACCTCATTCGAGGAGGCAAGAGCCTACATCCCTTCACAGGAAGTGATTTCTTGAGCAAAAGTTTATGTTACTATTGATTACTCGGCCTTTTTCAAAACCACTAGTTTTCAAAAGAAGAGCCTAAACCACTCCTTCTCAAAACTATTCGGTTCTTTCAACGATATCAAGTTCATTACGTTAAAGGTTTTTCGCCAAAAACCAGCCGTAACCCTCCATCATTTCCTATGAGTAATACTTAGTATTCGTGCTGCGTTTGTTGACTGTGTCAACGCATAGTTTGCGGTAGCTAAGTACTGCTTGTTTATAGCATTCGATGTGATTGGTTAGGACAGTCGTGTAACCTTGTTGACTATATTAAAGGTAATGCGGGTGGGTTTAATGCAATCAAGATAATGATGGGTTGAACATGACTAGGACCTTTTTGATTTGTTGACTGTGTTAAGGTCATTAGGGTCCTAGGGGCAAAAACCACATCGGGGGTTTCAAATATGCAGGAAACTTGCTAGTGTTTCATACCTTCTGGAGTATGGTAACTAGAATGGCTTCCATCTAGGATATCACGCGATGATAGTTGGGTCCCAATCCCACTGATGAGTAGGATTACTCTCAGGAGATATTTTTTACCACATAATTAGCTAACCTATTAGGTGTCAGGAAAGGTGTTAATGGGGTTACGCCTCTACGGAAACAAGTTTTATTTTAATTAGGTCTGTGCGAGAGCAAGGGGAACCTCTCTCGGAGTTCCAACACCCACCTCGCTAAACGGTTAGCAAATTTGTAAGTTGTAAATGATCCTGACTAGTTTTCCTTTTATGGTTTAGAGAAGAATTCGAGGAAATGGTGGGAGCCACCATGATTAGATAAATTAATAACCAATCTAATCTTACAAGAGCACACGCTGAGTGTTTTTTTTCTCTCTTTCTCTCCAGGTTGCAACCATGTTACGCCTTAATCAAGATAATAAAATGTATGACTTGACCGAACCAGCTTATTACACTGGGTTGGCAAATATCGGTTCGGCTCTAACTTGTGACAACTGTCATGAGTATGGGTAAGGGAAAAAGGACTATACAGAATTCTATATGACCCTAGTGAAGGAGAAGCATTCTAATGCATTTTCTTCGGGTGTATTTGTTATTGAAAAATGTTTTTCGGTCAACCCTACCTTCTGGGTACTAGATAAAGGATCAGAATCTCATATCTGTAATTTATTATAAAGACTGAGAAAAAGTAGAATGGTTGTACCGGATGATATGCCCCTCAGAGTAGGAAACGAAGCACAACTTGATACTACTGCCGTCGGTGAATATCATCTTGTGTTGCCAAGTGGAAACACTATGATTTTGAACAATTTTTACTATGTACCTTCCATGCTCTGCAATATTATATCAGTTTCTTTATAATATAAAGATAGATATAACTTTGTTCTAAATAGAAATATCATAAACATTTACCTCAATCAGGTATTGGTTGTAGAAGGTACATTATGCATTGATATCTATGTTCTTAATCAAATCACAGTTTTCAATATACAAAATACACGCAAGAAGAAGAAATCTGATATGGACGAAAGCTACTTGTGGTATTGTAGACTTGGTCTTAATAATGAGAAAAGGCAAGCCAAGTTGCATAAGGATGGATTTATGAATTTGTTCGAATTTTCATCTTATGAATCTTGCCGGTTCTGTATCAAAGGAATGATGACCAAAACTCCATTTACGGGACATGGAGAGAAAGCTACAGAGCTCTTGGGACTCATACACAGTGATGTATGTTTTCTAATGTCAACACATGCGAGGGGTGGGTTCTTATACTGAAAGTCTACCCTAGCACCACCATGAGGTTTTTAGTAGCATCAAACATGCCAAATTCAAAAAATTTCTAGGTGCTAAGTTAGACTAACCAAGATACTAACTAGAATTTTTAGGGTTTAACCTATGATGATATGAAAAGCTAAAGAAGTGAAAGAAGTTATACCCTCGTAGATCGAGTCCTTCACTTCACAAGTTCCGGGTTGTAGTCTACGCGACTCCACTAGGCTCCACTTCGAGTTTGAACGAGCCTCCTCCGATGATCTTCACGTCAAAGGTGATCCACCCGAAGTCCCTCTAGCTTAAGCTACCTCTTCACTAAACAATCTTCAGTGAAGGGAACACACTACACTTGATTGCTAATCAAGTTTAGGATGGAGAAGTAGGGGTGTTGGTTTGCTCACTAATATGTTCAAAACTCCATTGTTCACATCACATATGAGGGGTTGGAGTTTTGAAGCAACTAGAGGAAGAAGAAGAATAGAACAAGAGAGAGAGTGAGCTCAACTCAAGGAAAAAGAATGAGCAAGTCTAGAATAATAGATCATGTGTAAAATGGCTTCGTCACTTCATTATTGAAGCGTGAAAATAATATCACATATTATAATAGCACCATGCTTCAATAGTAGAGTAAGATGAATAAAACAATGATAAAAGCCATGCCACACCATACCCTCCATGTCTTCTTATTTTCCACCTCATTATTCAATTTTCACAAAATAGAATTTCATGTCGTGCTTCTATATATATATATATATATTTATATATATATATATATATATGAAAATAATTAGTGAGTTAAGATATTATTATATCAAATATAATATATATCACATTATTAAATCAACACATGATTTAATAATCCGGTTATATCACATATAACTGACTAATATCATTTATCTGCATATCACATTATCAAATGAACACTTGATTCGATAATCTAGTTATATCACATATAACCTATCTTGATAATAGATAACTGCCAGATTACAATACGGTATCACATGCTCGTATTTAATCAGGCCCACGCACATATCAGCATATGTGCCTTACTTCGTTTCGCTTGAACCAGGAAACTTCTGTGTGAGACTCTAAAGACTCGTCAATAAGCCAGATGTATATGATGATCACATCAGTCATCCACAAGCCATCAGCGGTACAAGCAGGACGTAACGGCTACCCAGCTATTGAGCGATTAGAAGATCAACAAGCAAGCTTGTCCATACACTCCATGAACCCTATCAGTAACACTTACCGTACAGTCCGGTCTCTTCATCTGATATGTCGCATATCAAGTCACCGGGTGGAATCGTCAGACCCCAGTAACGTGATAAGTCATGCCGATGTCTGGCTCATAACGGTTCGAGAAACTACTGGTAACTCTTACCAGTAAATCTTATCAGTAGCCTTGGCCAGGGACTTCCAGTTATAGCCAATCGAGCATTGCGCAACATCAACCCCCAATACGGGAAGAGACGAAATCCCTCCTATCGCTCATTTCCTCCATACGACTCAGGACTGTACCCAAAATCCATCTATTTGCATGACTCCTTTGAGCCATGGTAGGGAGGAAATCAGAGCACAGTGGGAGCCACACAAGACTCTATGACGATCTCGGGTTTACAGACAAACATGTACCAGTGTCATTAGAGGACTGCTATCTGACGATAGGTATACTACCAACTAGGAGTCATCGAAGAGTCCTATTCGGTGAACCCATTCTCTAATGAGCACCTGTGTACAATCTTTGATGTTAAACACCAACGGCTATGGGACCAACCATCGCCCCCATATAGGGTCATGAAACTTACACACTAGTCTACTCTGGTATTATCTGTTAGATATATATGCCCTAGAGGCCTGTATTGTATAGGATGCTAGGAATGTATATGTACAGAAACAATCTTTGCTCGAAATGATAGTATGCTATCTGGTTTATCTTTATCTTAATATGTGATGTGTTGTATTTCATATCTTTATATACATGTTGATGAAGCCCTTAGGATTATGCTTGAATACCGGGATTATGATGTAGATCATACTAGTGGGGCCTGGGCAGTCTATAAGCATATTATTTAATTGTTCCAAGTCGAGGGTATAACGAGACAGGGCATCGATATTACCAGATTAGACTAGTGTGTACGTTTCTTGACCCTGGGGGCGATGGTTGATCCCACAACCATTGGTGTTCGACATCAAAGATTGTACACAGATGCTCATTGGAGAATGGGTACACCGAACAGGACTCGCTGAGAACTCCTAGATGGTATATATACCAATTGTCAGATAGCAGTTCTCTGGTGACACATGTACAGGTTAGTCTGTAAACCCGAGATCGTCATAGTGTCTTGTGTGATTCCCGTTGTGCTTTGATTTCCTCCCTACCACGGCTCTACTGAGGCGTGCAAATAGGTGGATTTTGGGTACAGTCCTGAATCGCATGGAGGCAGTGAGCGATAGGAGGGGTTTCGTCTCTCCCGGTATAAGGAGTTAATGTCGCGCTATGCTTGATCGACCTTAACAGCAAATCCCTGGCCAGGGTTCTCGAAATGTACTGATAAGTATTATCAATAGTTTCTCGAACCGTTATGGGCCGTAAATTAGCATGACTTATAAAGTTACCGGGGTCTGACATTTACCACCCCTAGACTTCTTAGGCGACGTATCAGACGAAGATATTGGACTGTACGGTAAGTGTTGCTTACAGGCTCGTTAGGGTTGTGATGAGTTCGCTCGTCGGCCACCTTTACGTCATGTACCTAGGTAGCCGTTACGCACAGCTAGTGCCGCTAACGTGCTTGTGGTTAAACCCATTGCCAGCGTACTGTCAAGTCTTTAGAGTCCCACACAGAGAGTTCTCTGGTTCAGACAAAAGATGTAGAGGCTGTAAGTTGTTACGGCAGGGTTTTGATCATGTTCGTGTAAGTGTTACAGGAATAATGATCAGAAGGATAATACTGGTAGGCTTTGGTTTAAGCCGGATACCGGTATTTTATTATTGGATTATTTATATTCATATTTTTCAGAATTCGAATACGGGTATTGTTCATATCATAATATTGCAATTCATATTCCCCAATTCTTATTCGTTTTATAACTAAACAGGTGCTTTTGACGCATGACTGCTGCATATTACAGGATACAGGTTCTTGGAGCAAATACAGTGAAAAAGACGAAAGTTGATACAAAAGAGTGATTTTTGACAAGCAAGTAGAAGGGTCCTACTCAAGCCTAGACGAAGAACAATTCACAAGGCAATGCATGGTCCGAAATGTCAAAGGAAACAGTTAAAAGACCACTACAAATTTCACTGAAAATTCTAGAGAAGATCCAGAATCCAAATAGAGAAAAGTACTGAAGAAATAGAGAGGACAAGACATTATAATGAAGCCCAGGAAATTTGGTGAGATGATCTCACCAAAGGGCCGCGGAACCGCGGCCCAAGCCCACTAATGCCGCGGTTCCGCGGCCATTTAAAGCCCGTGTCAGTGCAATTTTCTCGTGTCGGTGCGTCGGTGCGTGGGTTGGGATTTTTCGTTGGCATATCTGTAAAATCACATACGCGAGAATCTGTAACCCTAGTTTTCCTTGTTTACTTATAAATTGTAATCACAAGATTGTAAACCCTATGCCTCCTTTTAATGAAATAAAATTCAGATCTCTTTTTTGGAGAGCATCGGTGTTTCCTTTCCATTCAGAAATTCAGATCTGACAACCCTGCATGGATGATTGGAGGGATGCATCTGTAAGTAGATTTAAATTCTCGCCCCAGTGTAGATTTTAATTCTTTGCCCTAGGTAGATTTAATTTCATGCCCTAGGAACTTGTTTAGGGTTTAGCTTTGGGGAAGGATTTTGAGAGATGAGATCTCTCATCCCTTTCTTACCCACCAAATATTCACAATAGGACTCCATGCATACGCTCACACACCGCGCCCTACGGCATCCTACCCCTCGAGGTAACGATGACACCGTAGTGTAAAAGCCCGGTTGCGCGCGTTTTCCATGGAGGTTAGGGTAAGGATCTCTAAAGGAAGGACAAGAACCTAGAGGAAGGAACACCTTCCCGAATGGATCTAATCCCCTTTATTGATAATTACCATAACTCCTCACAGATCTTCATTCGCGTATAGAAAGCGTTGAGATTTACCTGCATTTCCAAACCATCCCTAAATCTAGCCCTAGCAAGAATAGATCTAGATAATTAGTATAAATTAATTAGATTTTTAGATTTAATAACCAATCCGAACACCCTTCGGAATTAACTCGTAAGAACGAATCGGAAATTCACAACATCCCGGTGGTCCGACCCGTACTCACCGGCTAGCTTCAAGCGACGCCGTTCTTGATTGCGGTTACAAATATTTTTGATCTATCTTTTAGAAAGCGCAAGCACGCTAAATCACTCGAATCAAATGGCGCCGTTGCCGGGGATGGCGTAAAATTTCTTTTGTGTAATTTCGGGTTGATATAAATTTTAAAAAGTATAAAAATCTGAAAATATAAAAAAGTACAAAAATTTTTATCAATTTTTATCTGTTTGAAGGGTTTATTGTTTGAATCTTGCAGGAACATCGAAGAATCGCGGATCTGGAATTTTACAGAAGGCAAATCAGTAAAGTGCACATCACAACAGAGGTAGATTGAACCAACAGAGCACCACAAATTTTCTGAGCCACTGATCTGCTCAACTGACCGCGGAACCACGGCTTTATAGTGCCCCAGACCGCGATCCCGCCGCGCTTTAGCCACTTCAGGTCCTTAATTTTGCATGGTTAGATCTCTCATTCTCCCCTCTGCAACCTCCATATATCTTTCTGTGAAAACTTTCTGCAGGGTTTCTTTGCGCTAAAAATCTTCTCTCCCCTTCTAAATAACAAATTTTCTGCAAGTTTCTTTGCGCCGCGCTAAAAATTGATTACAAGTGAATTTAATATTTTGCATAATTTAATCGGACTTTAAGGGGCTAATTGACCAAACTCAGATTGGGTGGGGATTTCATCACCCTTCCCAGGACCCCAGAAAACACTTAAAGAATTTGCATTGACCACAATTAATTAAAAAATACTAGACTCAGCCCTAAGGACATCGAGCTCAATAGGAAAAGGACTAGTATATGCATCGACCGTTTATCCTAACCTGACTTTGCGGTGTCTAGGCAAGTGTGTCTAGGCTAGTGGTTATTAATTAGGCCCACTACGGTGGTTCCTTCCCACTTACCTGGCACTTATCTGGCCGCAATTGGCGGTGAAGAGGCGGTTTGAGGTCCTATTTCTAGCCCTAGTTAGGAGCTGTCTAGCAGACCTAGGTGACCCTAGATCTAGGCCTGATTGTGCATGTGTGGTTGATACATTTGTGTCACAAGTCCCTTTTCAAAAATCTCTTTGCAAAACTCTCACATATATTAAAAAAAAAAAAAAAATCTTTTCAAAACTTGCAACTTGTCGCTTAAGGAACTTGCAACTCA
Organism: Agapanthus africanus; assembly: GCA_030015575.1. Taxonomy (NCBI): domain Eukaryota; kingdom Viridiplantae; phylum Streptophyta; class Magnoliopsida; order Asparagales; family Amaryllidaceae; genus Agapanthus; species Agapanthus africanus. The sequence goes on from CM057340.1 coordinate 560,123,183, forward strand.
CTTACACCACTTCCCTTCATTGACATTATCTTACCTCCACATTCTGTTTTTCAATTTTTTTTCTGACTACACTACCCCTTTAGTGTATGTCACTTTGGACTAGGGATACTAACGCCCGATTAGTCCGTGTTTCGTTGGTACCGACCGACGAACCCTTCGACACCGAATTCGACATTCCGTCCACTTTCTTACCTCCACCTTCAAATTCTTCTTCCGAAGGCATGTCGGGATTCAACCCCAACAATACCTTACCGACGTGAATGATTCCACCTCCGTTAGGTGCGAATAACCCGAATCAACCGCCTGTTGAAGCGCCCGCACGAGTTGCGCTCCAGGATTTCTTTTACCCCGTCCGCATTTCTTTACCTACTTGTCTTTCACCCCCACCGGAAAATGGAGATAATTTTGAAATAAAACCACATTTCATCAATATGCTGCCAAAATTTCATGGTTTGAAATCAGAAGATGCGTATATTTTTATTAATAAATTCCAAAACGTTTGCGCTATGATGAAAACTACCCAATTAAGTGATGACGCTATAAGGCTAAGGGTCATTCCTTTCACCTTATGTGACCTAGCCGAGAAGTGGCTATACAGCACCGCATCACATTCGATTAGAAATTGGGACGAGTTTGTGAAAGCTTTTCTTAAAAAGTTCTATCCTCACCACAAAACTGCCAGAATCCGTAATGAGATTATACAATTCTCACAGCTTCCTTCCGAACCATTTTGGAAGTGTTTTGAAAGATTCAAAGACCTACTCGTTCAATGCCCTCATCATGGGATCGAAAGTTGGCAACTTTGCCAAACATTATATGAGGGATTGAACTCGGCAACGAAGCAGTTGCTAGAAACCATCTGTCAAGGTCACTTTCTCTCCAAATCTAGTGAGGAAGCGTGGCAGTTTCTTGAGGATCTGAGTGAACAAACAATTCAGTGGGAGAGCACCAAAACCACATCATCTTCTTCTAGTGGTCAATCGAGGGCAGGCATACATCAAGTAGAGATGTCAATTGCTATGAAGGCCGAGATGGCCGCTCTTGCTAAAAAGCTAGAAGCGATTGAGACCAAAATCTCGTCATCTTCTCCTGCCCCTGTTATGCCTCCACGAACTGTGTGTACTTGTTGTTCGGCTCCATCACACTTAACCGAAGAGTGTCCTTACAATGCATCTACTCAAGGACAGGATCAAGTCAATGCTGCCTTTCAGCAACGACAGAGAAACGATCCATACTCTTCGACATACAATCCGGGGTGGAGGAGTCACCCAAATTTCGCTTGGAACCAAAATCAACAATTCCAAGGAAATAACAATTATCAAGGGCCTTCTCCACAACAACAACAAGCACCTCCACAAACTCAATTTCAACAGCAACATTACCCTAATCAGGTGAACAATTTTGTGCCTAACAATTCTTACGCGCCAAACAATTTTGTTCAACCTAACAATGACAAGGTTAGTTCGCTCGAAAGAAGTCTAGATGCTTTCCTAAAGCAATCTACACAATCTACAGCTAGATTGGAGACTTCTATTCAATCTTTGGTGCAAAACAGTGCCTCACACGATCAAAGCATAAAATCTATTGAAGCACAAATTGCACAACTCAATGCAGTTTTAAGCGAGCGCGAAAAAGGAAAGCTCCCATCTCAACCACTGCCTAATCCCGATCACGCACATGCTGCAAATCAACAGCAAACTCATAACGTAAACGCTATGACCATGTTGAGATCGGGAAAAATGTTGCAAAACAATGTGGGTATTCACGATGACACCCCTGCCGGTGGTTCTTCTTCACCTTCTTCTTCTTCGTTAGAGCCTGTTCTCCATCATTCACAAGGCTCTACTCCTTCTAGCTCGAACGGACCCACTTCTCACAACACGAACACATCTACACGGGATTCCGTTCCAGCTCAACAGACTGATCCACAAAAATTGGACTCAACAACCTTTCAAAATGTTCCTTTTCCAAACCGGTTGAGATCCAATAAACCAACTCCACAAATGGAGAAGATTGTTGAGCTGTTCAAACAGGTGAGCATAAATATCCCTCTTTTGGATGCGATCCAACAAGTTCCTTCATATGCAAAAATCTTAAAGGACTTATGCACCAAAAAGAGGAAGTCACAAGTACCAAAGAAAGTTTTTGTGGCTAGTGCTATTAGCGATGCTCTTGTCAATTCTTTACCCCAAAAGCAAAAGGACCCCGGTTGTCCTACTATTTCGATAACAATTGGGGACAAGAACATCAATAGAGCACTATTAGATCTTGGTGCTAGTGTCAATTTGCTACCTTATTCCGTGTATGAACAATTAGGGGTTGGAGAGTTGAAACCCACTCGTTGTACTCTCCAAATGGCTGATCGATCAATCACCCATCCAAGGGGTGAGCTAGAAGATGTGTTGATTAAAGTTGGGGAGTTCATATTCCCCGTTGATTTTATGGTTATGGATACACAACCTGTTGCTAACTCACGGAACCAAATTCCGGTGATTCTCGGTCGACCATTTTTGGCCACTTCCAATGCCGTAATAAACTGTCGCAATGGCTCCATGACTCTATCCTTCGGGAAGACGTTTAGTGAGTTCAATATTTACAAGTCAGGAAGTCTGCCCCCCCGTGCCTAATACTAGTACACGAGAAGTTTGCTCTATTCACGAAATCACGCAGGAGGACTGCGAGTTTGAAAGTTTCGTGTTTGATGAGAACAGTTTTGACGCCACTAGTGCGTCCCTCCTTAAGTCTACCACAGTCGACACAACCGATATTGATTATGAAAGTTTTACTTTTTCGGATAATGACGACTCACAGCCCGAATATGAGTCTTTTGAATTTTTGGATGAGTTAGTTGAACCATCCGAATCGGTTGTTTACAGTGATTTCGAACCTGTGTTGGAGTCCTTTGAGTTCGAGGTAGATTCCGCAATGATTCTTTCGCCTCCGAAACTCGAACTCATGTCCTTGCCGCCTCACCTTAAATATGCTTACATAGATGAGAATGAGACTTTTCCCATTATAATATCAGCCTCTCTAGCCTTCGAGCAAGAGAATGCTATTTTAAAGGTCTTACAAGATATGCGGCAAGTTTTCGGTTGGACTATGGCGGACATCGAGAGGATGAGTTCCCTCATAATTGAATTTCATATGCAATTGATGGATGATGCTAAGTCAATAAAGGACCCACAGAAACATTTTGGGGGTATTGTGGTGAGTCAACCTCCTCCTTTAGAAGTTGAACCACCCCCATTTCTTTTAATAAGCTATGAGAATGCCAATATTCCACTGACTGCTAATCATTCTCATTCTCATTTTGATTCATCACCACATCATATCTATTCACTTCCACACTTTCACGACCATCACTCCTATCTTCCCCAATTCTTTTTGGATCGGTACAACATGTTCTTCCGTCAACCGACACTCTTTACAGATAAATTTTTCGACCGGTTGGTGTTGATGTTTGGTCTGTGCAAAGTCTGGCAGTAATGTCTAACAATGTTTCATTGAAGTTTGGGGGGGCCTTTCTGTATATATTTTTGTTTTTCCTTTAACAATAAGAAAAAAAAATAAATAAACAGGGGAGTGCCGACATTTTCACCCTATTGGTGCAGCATGACAGTGAGGACACTGTCAAGTTCAAGTTTGGGGGTATGCTCGGTACATCTTCTTCCTTCACATTCATTTGTACATATTTTTGCATTCGCATATTATTTGAAAACCCATAAAAATTGAAAAATTTCAAAAAATTTATAAAAATTTATTGTATTCAATTTTGGCCATATTTAACTTGAGTTTGACAAATAGGTTAACTAGCTACGAACAACTAGATCTTAGACTGGGTAAATTAAAAACCCTAAAAATAACCTTCTTTAAAGATTAACGGTAGAAAATATATGTTTTTGTAGTTTATTTTGAAATAGGAAAATTTTGGGTTCACTTCTTGGGTTAAGTCGAAGCAAAGGAAATGTATTGATATTCTTATTAGAGTATAAGTTTGAAAAATAATTCCTGGCTTAAGTATGGATTCTGAAAATGTATACCCTACAAAATGCACAATCACGCACCTTGAAATTTGGAATAGTAGAAGAGACCTTGAAATGCTCTTGTCTAAAGTCTTTAGTACAATGAAAAAAAAGTGAATAAAGAAAAAAATGGACACTGGTTTTTGTGATTACTTAAGGCTGTAAAAATAAAAAATATTTAGCGAGGGTGCTTCATCACCTAGTGCCTTAGACCAACTGGTTTGGGAGTCACTGCTAAAGCCTTGGGTGTTGCAAAACTAGGAAGTACGCCTTAAAGTGCTAACGCATCTTGTAATCGGTTGTTGGTATCTCAAGAAGTATTAACGGTCGCATGAAGGATGCGTAAGCAAATTTCATTTAAAAATTCACTAATTAATAAGTGCTTTGGACAATGGACGAGAGTACGATTGCTTGATTTGAATTTCCAAGTGTAGGGGTGATATTTACACACACGTGGGGATATGTGATTAGAATTTAGATAAGAGAAAGGAATGAAGAATAAAACTTGTATCTTTAGTAGAGTTGATAGAAAAATTCCTAAGTGGAGATGGAACCCTAAAAGGAAAACCTAAGAAATGCCGAAAGCTGAGTGATTCTATAGAACATATATAATCTTAAGTTAATTGATGAGGAAGTGTGAAGAATATGGGCGGATAATTTATGAGTCGATGATATTTAACCTATGATGATATGAAAAGCTAAAGAAGTGAAAGAAGTTATACCCTCGTAGATCGAGTCCTTCACTTCACAAGTTCCGGGTTGTAGTCTACGCGACTCCACTAGGCTCCACTTCGAGTTTGAACGAGCCTCCTCCGATGATCTTCGCATCAAAGATGATCCACCTGAAGTCCCTCTAGCTTAAGCTACCTGATTGTTAGGGATTCTGCGTGTTCAAGTTTAGTTAATTACCGCAATCAAGACGGTTTCGCTTGTAGCTAGCCGGTTGAGTACGGGTCGTCCGCAGGGAGATGGGAATCTTATTCTATGTGATTTAACGAGTTAAGTCCAGTTTTTCAGATTTTGTTGTGATTAATTAAGTGGTAAAATGATATGTAAAGAGAGCTTGTTAGGGTTAGGATTAGGTTAGTTTGAGTTAGGAGTCTCCCACATCTTTCGTTGCCCCTCTTAATCTCGGTGTTACGGTAATCGGCAACAACGGGGATTAGCACGACTAGGAAGAAACTTGCGAGTATAAGCTAGGCTTTCCAACGCATAAGTTCTTCCTTTTGGTGCTTGTCCGTCCGTTCTTGGCTCTTAGCCATAACCTCCGGTTAATTCAACCACAACCGGTCTCACTACGGAATCACCGCTATCATGTAGGATAGGGTGCCGTAAGGAGCGGATTGTGGTTCAATTAACGGGAGTCGAATTAAGCTGTTGGGTAAGGAAAGAGTGAGAGAGATTTCCTTCTCTCAAACTTCCCTTATCCTACCCTAACAAGTATGAAACTACTCACACATCATGATACGGAAAAAAATAAAACAAAACAAAAGAGGAGGATAGAAAGAAAGTGATTAGAAGATAACAACTAGCTATTTGCGACCTCACCTTGGCAAGGATCAAGCGTAAGCATCATGGTTGTTTTAAGGATAAAGAAAAAGAGAAAAGAAAGAAACAACAAGAAATAACAACAACTAAGTTAACAAATTAAAATTACAATAATTAACAAGAGAACAAGACAAGCATAATCATAAACGGTTCTTCTTTATTCATCATTCTTCACTCAAAAGCTCACTACAAGTTTTAATGGAGAAGAGATGAGAAGAGGAAGAAGAACATGTATTCTAAAACCTAGAGAAAAAATACAAGATTATGGACCCTTTGCATTGGCAACATTTGGACTATTTATAGGCAGGAAACTGGAAACCTAGGGCAAAAATCTGCCTCCCCATCAAAAGACCAAATTACCCCTAAAAGCCCAACTTCTGACTCCACAGTATGGCCGCGGTTCCGCGGCCTAAGCCTGCTATTGCCGCGGAACCGCGACACTTTAGGGGGATTGGGTCATCGTATTTGGTGGCTTTTCCTGTTTTTCTGTGCCCTTTTGTCTGGTACATATATTTTCTGATAATCTCTCCACATTTCTTCCAGAATTCTGGTGGATCAAAAGGTGCTTTGATGTGGACTTTTTGTCATGATTTCCTCGAGCTCCGCGTAGATTTCTTGGATCTTGTGCTGCCATTGAGCCTTGTGCATGAAAACGACATTGATTTGACATTTTGTCTCTTAAACTGGTGTGGCAACAGACGGATAAAGAGCGGAGACCCGTGTTTTATCTGTGGTTGGCAGGAACCCGGATTTTGTCGTGTTTTTCCATGAATTTCACCGTTTAGAGCCGAGAACCTGTATCCTGTAATTTACTAGCAAACACGGCTCAAGAGTACCTACCGATATGCAATGTGATAAAAATTGGGCGGTATAAAAATGCAAAAATCTGATATGAACACTACCTCTTCACTAAACAATCTTTAGTGAAGGGAACACACCACACTTGATTGCAAATCAAGTTTAGGATGGAGAAGCAGGGGTGCTGGTTTGCTTACTAATATGTTCAAAACTCCATTGTTCACATCACATATGAGGGAGTGGAGTTTTGAAACAACTAGAGGAAGAAGAAGAAGAGAACAAGAGAGAGAGTGAGCTCAACTCAAGGAAAAAGAATGAGCAAGTCTAGAATAATAGATCATGTGTAAAATGGCTTCGTCACTTCATTATTGAAGCATGAAAATAATATCACATATTATAATAGCACCATGCTTCAATAGTAGAGTAAGATGAATAAAACAATGATAAAAGCCATGCCACACCATACCCTCCATGTCTTCTTATTTTCCACCTCATTATTCAATTTTCACAAAATAGAATTTCATGTCGTGCTTCTCTCTCTCTCTATATATATATATATATATATATGAAAATAATTAGTGAGTTAAGATATAATTATATCAAATATAATATATATCACATTATTAAATCAACACATGATTTAATAATCCGGTTATATCACATATAACTGACTAATATCATTTATCTGTATATCACATTATCAAATGAACACTTGATTCGATAATCTAGTTATATCACATATAACCTATCTTGATAATAGATAACTGCCAGATTACAATACGGTATCACATACTCGTATTTAATCAGGCCCACGCACATATCAGCATATGTGCCTTACTTCGTTTCGCTTGAACCAGGAAACTTCTGTGTGAGACTCTAAAGACTCGTCAATACGCCAGATGTATGTGATGATCACATCAGTCATCCACAAGCCATCAGCGGTACAAGCAGGACGTAACGGCTACCCAGCTATTGAGCGATTAGAAGATCAACAAGCAAGCTTGTCCATACTCTCCATGAACCCTATCAGTAAAACTTACCGTACAGTCCGGTCTCTTCGTCTGATATGTCGCATATCAAGTCACCGGGTGGAATCGTCAGACCCCAGTAACGTGATAAGTCATGCCGATGTCTGGCTCATAACGGTTCGAGAAACTACTGGTAACTCTTACCAGTAAATCTTATTAGTAGCCTTAGCCAGGGACTTCCAGTTATAGCCAATCGAGCATTGCGCAACTTCAACCCCCAATACGGGGAGAGACGAAATCTCTCCTATCGCTCATTGCCTCCATGCGACTCAGGACTGTACCCAAAATCCATCTATTTGCACGACTCCTTTGAGCCATGGTAGGGAGGAAATCAGAGCACAGTGGGAGCCACACAAGACTCTATGACGATCTCGGGTTTACAGACAAACATGTACCAGTGTCATTAGAGGACTGCTATCTGACGATAGGTATACTACCAACTAGGAGTCATCGAAGAGTCCTATTCGGTGAACCCATTCTCTAATGAGCACCTGTGTACAATCTTTGATGTCAAACACCAACGGCTATGGGACCAACCATCGCCCCCATACAGGGTCATGAAACTTACACACTAGTTTACTCTGGTATTATCTGTTAGATATGTATGCCCTAGAGGCCTGTATTGTATAGGATGCTAGGAATGTATATGTACAGAAACAATCTTTGCTTGAAATGATAGTATGCTATCTGGTTTATCTTCATCTTAATGTGTGATGTGTTGTATTTCATATCTTTATATACATGTTGATGAAGCCCTTAGGATTATGCTTGAATACCGGGATTATGATGTAGATCATACTAGTGGGGCCTGGGCAGTCTATAAGCATATTCTTTAATTGTTCCTAGTCGAGGGTATATCGAGACAGGGCATCGATATTACCAGAGTAGACTAGTGTGTACGTTTCTTGACCCTGGGGTCAATGGTTGATCCCACAACCATTGGTGTTTGACATCAAAGATTGTACACAGATGCTCATTGAAGAATGGGTACACCGAACAGGACTCGCCGAGAACTCCTAGATGGTATATATACCAATTGTCAGATAGCAGTTCTCTAGTGACACATGTACAGGTTAGTCTGTAAACCCGATATCGTCATAGTGTCTTGTGTGATTCCCATTGTGCTTTGATTTCCTCCCTACCACGGCTCTACTGAGGCGTGCAAATAGGTGGATTTTGGGTACAGTCCTGAATCGCATGGAGGCAGTGAGCGATAGGAGGGTTTTCGTCTCTCCCGCTATAAGGAGTTAATGTCGCGCTATGCTTGATCGGCCTTAACAGCAAATCCCTAGCCAGGGTTATCGAGATTTACTGATAAGTATTATCAATAGTTTCTCGAACCGTTATGGGCCGTAAATAAGCATGACTTATAAAGTTACCGGGGTCTGACATTTACCACCCCTAGACTTCTTAGGCGACGTATCAGACGAAGAGATCGGACTGTACGGTAAGTGTTGCTTACAGGCTCGTTAGGGTTGTGATGAGTTCGCTCGTCGGCCACCTTTACATCATGTACCTGGGTAGCCGTTACGCACAGCTAGTGCCGCTAACGTGCTTGTGGTTAAACCCATTGCCAGCGTACAGTCAAGTCTTTAGAGTCCCACACAGAGAGTTCTCTGGTTCAGACAAAAGATGTAGAGGCTGTAAGTTGTTACGGCTGGGTTTCGATCATGTTCGTGTAAGTGTTACAGGAATAATGATCAGAAGGATAATACAGGTAGGCTTTGGTTTAAGCCGGATACCGGTATTTTATTATTGGATTATTTGTATTCATATTTTTCGGAATTCAAATACGGGTATTGTTCATATCATAATATTGCAATTCATATTCCCCAATTCTTATTCGTTTTATAACTAAACAGGTGCTTTTGACGCATGACTGCTGCATATTACAGGATACAGGTTCTTGGAGCAAATACAGTGAAAAAGACGAAAGTTGATACAAAAGAGTGACTTTTGACAAGCAAGTAGAAGGGTCCTACTCAAGCCTAGACGAAGAACAATTCACAAGGCAATGCATGGTCCGAAATGTCAAAGGAAACAGTTAAAAGACCACTACAAATTTCACTGAAAATTCTAGAGAAGATCCAGAATCCAAATAAGGAAAAGTACTGAAGAAATAGAGAGGACAAGACATTATAATGAAGCCCAGGAAATTTGGTGAGATGATCTTACCAAAGGGCCGCGGAACCGCGGCCCAAGCCCACTAATGCCGCGGTTTCGCGGCCATTTAAAGCCCGTGTCAGTGCAATTTTCTCGTGTCGGTGCGTCGGTGCGTGGGTTGGGATTTTTCGTGGGCATATCTGTAAAATCACATACGCGAGAATCTGTAACCCTAGTTTTCCCTGTTTACTTATAAATTGTAATCACAAGATTGTAAACCCTATGCCTCTTTTTAATGAAATAAAATTCAGATCTCTTTTTTGGAGAGCATCGGTGTTTCCTTTCCATTCAGAAATTCAGATCTGACAACCCTGCATGGATGATTGGAGGGATGCATCTGTAAGTAGATTTAAATTCTCGCCCCAGTGTAGATTTTAATTCTTTGCCCTAGGTAGATTTAATTTCATGCCCTAAGAACTTGTTTAGGGTTTAGCTTTGGGGAAGGATTTTGAGAGATGAGATCTCTCATCCCTTTCTTACCCACCAAATATTTACAATAGGACTCCATGCATACGCTCACACACCGCGCTCTACGGCATCCTACCCCTCGAGGTAACGATGACACCGTAGTGTAAAAGCCCGGTTGCGCGCGTTTTCCATGGAGGTTAGGGTAAGGATCTCTAAAGGAAGGACAAGAACCTAGAGGAAGGAACACCTTCCCGAATGGATCTAATCCCCTTTATTGATAATTACCATAACTCCTCACAGATCTTCATTCGGGTATAGAAAGCGTTGAGATTTACCTGCATTTCCAAACCATCCCTAAACCTAGCCCTAGAAAGAATAGATCTAGATAATTAGTATAGATTAATTAGATTTTTAGATTTAATAACCAATCCGAACACCCTTCGGAATTAACTCGTAAGAACGAATCGGAAATTCACAACATCCCTGTGGACCGACCCGTACTCACCGGCTAGCTTCAAGCGACGCCGTTCTTGATCACGGTTACAAATATTTTTGATCTATCTTTAGAAAGCGCAAGTACGCTAAATCACTCGAATCAGGTATACTTATACGGTATACGGTGAGGGGTATTCTTGTAATTGTACAAGAATACATTCTAGAATGAGACACCTCATAAATGGATTTTCATTTTGAGAAAATGGAAATGATGAGGTGGAATTTGGAGAAAGTCTTAGCATGGTTGAAGGCATGTCTCAAATCATTTTATATTCATTTGGGTTTACTATCGAGGCATGGTGCATCATTTTTGTGAAAAACTAATGCATGCTTCAATTATTGTTTTGAGCCATATCTTTTGTTATGTTTCATTTTTCATTCATTCATCACATACACCTTCTCTCTCCTCATTCTCTCCTTCCTCTTCCTCTTGACCTAAACCTTCACATGAGTTGTGAATCATAGGTTAAGGCACAAATATAATCCATTACTTGATCTCTACATCATCTAAGTGATCACTTCTAGCAATCTTGATCTCTTAGTTAAACTCTTGTGAAGAGTTTGTAGCTTGTTCGATAGCTCTCGGGTGGATCGTCTTGGATCTTGAAGTGGCCGGAGATCGAGCTCTTTGCAACAATCAAGGAGCCTAGGAGTCACATCCAAACGAAGACCCAAAGGACCAATTCTCAAGGTATAACCCCTATCATAGTTTTTTAGAACTCTAGATAGGGTTTGCTAGTTAAGCTTTAAGCACTAATCTTGGGTTATATGGGTGTTGCATGCAAGAAAATTATTGTTTATCGCTTCCGCCTCCTCACAAGTGTTGTGAGGGTGTGCAACATCCACTAACATGGTATCACAGCCTATCTTAAACCTTAAATAGCTTGTATTAACGTTAGAATTCCGTCGTTTTTCGTCGTGCAAATAATGCCGAAAAACAATTTTGAAAATCGAATTTTTGAGATGTTTGCACACCCCGAAGGCTCACGGTTTGAACCGAGAAGCCGCGGGGTAGAGCGCGCGCACCCCGGGGATACCCCGGGGGGGACCACAGACCGGACCCACACCCTAAGACCACCACGAGGTGGCCTTGGGGGTGGGTGACCCGAGAGCACCCCAACAGGGTGCTCTCGGATCTGCCAACCCCATGGGGCCTCCTCGAGGTGGCCCCCGGGGGTGGGTATCCCCCCCGAGGCCGCCCATTCGACCGTTAACATGTTGTTATTTGCCTCCGCGATGTTCGGGCGGGTTTCGAGTTCGTTTCGACTCCCGGATTGGCTCAAAAGATCGGTTTTTAAAAAGGTAGCTCACTGGATTTTTTCAAGAGTTGGAAAATGGGTTAGTTTGCAAATCTCGTGCGGAATTCTAATATCGCGGTTACTTTACAAGCTTGGTGATGTGTATGTGTGTTATGGAAACGTCGACTAATTGCTATATGTCGATTAGTCGGGGATGCACACATCGGTATTAGTATCACGCGATGGTATGTGTATATGAATATGTTGGATCGTCGTGATGAATGGCCGGTGATGTGAGAAGAGCGTTTTTCTTTCATTCGTGTAATTTGTAAAAAGCAATATAATATTATTTTGCGGGGAACATCCGGGTTGAGGTTGTACCTACCGTTGTATATTTTCTTTTTACTGTTTTGGCTCCTAGGATAGACCCAAGGTGGGGTGCACAAACTACCGGGTTCTTGAAGTGCCGAGTGGCCTACTCACTTTGTTGAGGGAGGTTGCTTCACTTCGGGAATTTGGGGGTAGTTTACCGCACCCGTAGGGGTCTAGGGTGGGGATTTGGCTATTCATCACGACCGTGGAAATTGTCTTTCATTAAGGGCTTAAATGAAGTACGGAATTCCTAGTATATCCAATGTATTCATCTGTGATCTGGAATGTTTATAAATGCGTGCGACGAATGGCTATTTATTTATGAGATATATAATAAACGTTGCTTATATTTTGCACCCGCGCTAGTGCAGCCCCCGCTCTACCGTTAGTTAATTAACCTAATGGTGCATGATGGGGCCCCGTGGCGAATGCTGATGGAATAAGCGTATGTTTTCTTTTCGTTTCTTTTCTGTGATGTTTAGGAAACGTAAATGATGGGACAACATTAATTTGGTTAATGTTAATAAAAAGAAAGCTAAAGATGTTGTAGAATCAAACTTTTTAAAATGGGTAACTCTAGATTTTGCTTTGCATAGTGGTATTCCCTGATGAATATCCAGCACCCCATTCGATGAGGAAAGGGCCGAGATCCCTTCACCGGGAGTGACCCCTTTAGAGAAACTAGCAAATGTTACAAAGCACTCGATTTTTTTTATAGTTGATTTAACTTTTGCTTTGCATCATGGTATTCATGAATATCAAGCACCTCATTCGATGAGGAAAGAGCAGAGATCCCTTCACCGGGAGTGACCACTTTAGCGAAATTAGAAAGATGATACAAAACCATTAGACTTTTAAAACTGGAGCTTAAACCACTCTTTTCACTAGATTCTACAATGATATCAAGTTCAAAACGTTAAGGGTTTTAATAAGAACCATCTGTTACCCTCCGCCATTTTAGGAAGCAGAGTACTTAGTATTCGTGCCACGTTTGTTGACTATAGTTAAGGCGTGGTGTACGGTGGCTAAATGATGTCTATCTATAAAGTATTTGATGTGATCGATTAGGACATTCGTATGACTTTGTTGACCATAGTTAAGGGTCATGCGGGTGGGTCTAAATCAATCACGAAATGGCAGGTAGAACTTGACTAGTGCTTATGATTTGTTGACCATAGTTAAGCTCATAAGACACTGGGGGTAAAAATCATATCGGGAATTTCAAAAGTTGAAATTTGCAATGAGATTGCATACCTTCTATATGATAGTTGGATCTTGATCCCACTGTGAGTAAAAGTTACTCCCGGGAGAGTTTTGCACTTTACAGTTAGCTAATCCAGTAGGTGTCTAGAAATGTGTCAATGGGGTTGCGCCTCGAGGAAAACGAGTTTTATTTTAATTAGGTCTGTGCGAAAGCACGTGGAACCTCCCTCGGAGTACCGACACTGGCCTGGCCGACCGGTTAGCGAACTTGTAGATTGCAATTAATCCTGGCTAATTTTCTTTTTAAGGTTTGAAGGAAAATTTAATAAAAAGGCAGTAGGATACATCGATTAAATAAGATTAATAACCAACATAATTATGCAAGAGCAATCGCTGGGTGTCTTCTTTTCTCTCTCCTAATGGAAGATACCTATGACGGGACTTAAGCTTTTATTAGATAAGAATAAACTCACGGGACCGAATTACAAAGATTGGATAAGGAACGTAAATATTGCCCTGACCTATGATAAGGTCGGATGCGTCCTGACTACTCCAGCCCCTCCTAGCCCAGGCCCTGATTCTTCAGTTCCGGATAAAGAAATCCGCAAGTCATGGGATATAGACTGTGCAACAGCCATGTGTCTCGCTCTTTCTTCTATGAACAATGAAGATCAGAAGCAGCACGAAAGGATGGATGTACAATCTATCTTTCTCCATACAAAGGAGTTGTATAGAGAGCAATCTCATACTCTCCAATACGAGACATCTCAAAAGTTGTTTCAGATACGTATGGCTGCTTGCACGTGAGTAGGTGACAATGTATTGAAGATGATTGGACTTATCGAAGAACTAGAGGACATGGGTTGGACCATGGAGAACGAACAGTATGTTGATATTGTTCTACAGTCCCTTCCCCCTGCCTTTGCTCAGTTCATTGTAAACTTCAACATGCACAACGTGGAGAAGTCCTTACCTGAACTCCTCAATATGTTGAGGAGTGCAGAGAGCATGCTAAAGGTATAGAAAACTCCCGCTCTAATTGCTGTGCCATCTTCTTCCTCAATCCCGAAAGCCAAGGCCAAGGGAAAGAAGAAGAAGAATCCCATCAAGCCGAGAGGCGGAGTGAAAAAGGCACCGGGAAAGGACAAGATAGTGTTAGTTGTTTGTATGCCCTAGAGGCCAGTATTGTACAGATGATGTATATTATATTGGATGCTTGGACATATATAGATAGGACTTTCTTGCTCGATATGATAGTATGCTATCTGGTTGCTCTTTATCTTAACATGTATACTTGTCTCTTGATACTGTCTTATAGTTACATGTTGGTAAAGCCCTTAGGATGTGTACCTGACTACCAGGAGTATGATGCAGATCATACTAGTGGGGACATGGTAGTCCATAAGTACATCCTTCAAGGTCCCTAGTCGTAGGTGTATCGAGACGGGGCATCGATATACCAGAGTAGACTAGCGTATACGCTTCTCGACCCATGAGATGGGCGATGGATGATCCCATATCCATTGGTGTTTGACATCAGAGATGGTATACGGGTGCTCAGTGGAGACTGGGTACACTGGACGGACTCGCCGAGAACTCCCAGATGGTATTATACCTCATGTCAGATGGCAGTTCTCTGGTGACACTTGTGCAGGTTAGTCTGTAGACCCGAGATCGTCATAGAGTCTTGTGTGATTCCCACTGTGCTTTGATTTCCACCTTACCACGTCCAAGAGGGCGTGCAAAATGGTGGTTTTTGGGTACAGTCCCGAGTCACATGGATGCAATGAGCGATAGGAGGGGTTTCTTCTCTCCTGGTATTGGGGATTGATGTTGCGCTGTGCTCGATTGGCCATAACAGGGAAATCCCTGGACAGGGCTGATTTAGAGATTTACCGGTAACTGTTACCAGTAGTTTCTCGACCCGTTATGAGCCTCACATCGACACGACTTATCGGTTATTGGGGTTTGACGTTTACCACCCCTAGACTTGATATGCGACATATCAGACGAGGAGACCGGACTGTACGGGAAGTGTTACCGTTAGGCTTTCACAGGAGTTGGAGCGGTCTTGCTTGCTGATCTTCTGATCGCTCAATACCCGGGTAGCCGTTACGTCCAGCTAGTACCGCTGACTGCTTGTGGGTGCTTGATGTGATCATCACCTACTGCCGGCGTATTGACGAGTCTTTAGAGTCCTACATAGAGCTTTTACTGGCTCAGGAAAAACGAAATAGGAGCGCATATAAGATATGTACGGGACCGAGAATAATGCGTGTATGTGATACCGTATTCTATTCTCACGACTTTTTGTATCGGTCGGTTATATGTGATATAGCCGGGTTATTGAATCAAGTGTTGATTCGATAAGTCGATACATTGGATGTTAGTCGGTTATATGAGATATAACCGGATTATTAAGTCAAGTGTTGATTTAATAATTTAGTGTATAATTGTATATATGATATACTAATTTACATTAACTAACATTTGTTCACTTAAGGATTTTTCTCACATGTGCACAACTTTAATATATATGTGATATATATTAAAATGTGTTTTCAATTTGTATCATGGTTGTTGATACATCATTCATGGGTGTGCAAGACATACACCATTCTATTTTAAATGGTGGTTTATATTTATTTAAGGTAATTACAAATTAGTGAAGCTTTTGTCATAAGCATGAAGCTTGTAGAAGTTTATGGATACTTTGACAAAGTCCACTAACTTTGTTTTACTTTAGATTTTTATTAACCTAACCATTTTGGATTAGCCATGGTTATGTCTCTACATGAGTTAGTATATGATACTCACTCACCATGGTTAGCTTTCTCACTTGATCATTATCTTTCTCTCTTCATTTCTTCATCTTCTTCCTTGAGCTAAAAAGCTCTCTAGGGTTTGATCCAAAGTGAGAAACATTGTGAGAAAATAAATTCTAAAGTGAACCCACTTCCTATTTCTCCATCCTCTACTAGACTAGCACTTTATTTTAGGGTGTTTGCTTCACTGATTCTATAGTTAGTGAAGTATTAGCTTGAGTTGGTATTCCCTCGACGTAGATTATCTCCGGCCTCGAAGACTTCAAGCAAGGACGTTTCTTTCGCCTCGTGAAGCCATGCAAGAGCCTGGGAGAACAATGATCGCAGCGAAGGGACTACGACAAGGAGCTTTAGAAGTGAAGGACCGATCTACAAAGGTTGTATTTCGTATTCACTTAGTCGTAATTGATATTTACTTGCATGTGAAACCCTAATAATCTAGCAAAGATCTTGTTTAGGGTTATTCGGCACGACTAAAATTTTAATCGGGCATGGTTGATGCCTTGTAAAACCTTGTTAGAGTGCCTAGTAACCCTACAGTGGTATCAGAGACTAGCTAGAGCATTAGGCGACGTGTAGGCGAAGTTAAAACTCCGATCGAACCACGAAACACGGAATTAGACCCCTCTCTGGACATTTTTTAAAAACTGTGATTTTTCTGAATTAAAAATACCTAAAAAAATCAGCAGGGAATTCTAAGAATTACCACAAAATTCGAGCCCAAAATTCCATACATCCGCCGCGGAACCGCGGTCCCACCCCACTTTAAGCGGCGGTTCCGCGGTAGTAACAGGGAACTGTGGACAGAATTTTGTGCAGTTACATCCGTAGCTATTCCTTATATTTTCTGGGTATTTTTTTCCTAACTCAAGTGTTGAGTGATCTGGGGTTTATTTTGTATTCTTTGATTCGATCGGAAAATTTAATTTCGTTATGTTTTCCGGATAATTTAGAAAGTATTAAAATGTTCGAACGGATATCATTAACTCAATTTTTCCCGGCACGAAAAACTTTCAAGTGTTGAATTTTTCTTGAGTTTAAATCTTTCGGAAAAACGTGCAAGTAACGCGATGGACCCTCTAGAAGAACACAAACCTTAACTCGATTATGTAACCGTTTGAAGCGCCTCTAAACCTTAGGGTTTGGGGCAGTACGGCATGCCACATGTGAGGCGTTGGCTTGACCCTTCTATGGCTGGACCGTTGGTACTGTGACGTATTCTGGAATTTTTGAACTCAGCTCAAGTGTTGAGAAATTTAGGAAATCTGGGGTATTTGATTATTCGATCGGAAATTTAATACTGTCTATTTATCTGGAATGTGATACAATATGTGGAATTCATATAGTTAGGCATGAAATACGAAGTATGTGATATTTCGGATTTAAGATGTCTAAAGAGATTGTGGATTCCAAATGTTGTAGTTTTACACTTTCTTTTCTGCGACCGTAAGTGTAATATGTGATATCGCCGGTTTCGTTGCTATATGTCAACGACAATTGGGATGCGCATATTTACTTACGTTGATGACATGCGATGTTATGTGTTGCGGGATATGTTATATTGGATCGTCGCGCTTTGAATAGCCGGGGGTTTTATGTGAGATGAGAGTTTTTATTTTCATTCATGTAAAATTAAATGTATGTAATATTCTTTTATTGGGGCACTTCCGGGATGAGGTCGATGTCACCATTTGTATATTATTTACTTTTCCACACTAGGATAGACCCAAGGAGGAGAGCACAAGTAACCGGGTTCTAGAGTCCAGTGGGAGACCAACTCGAGGAGTCGAGTCCGGGTCTCCTAACTCTAGAATTGGAAGGGTTGCTTGCCGCTCTCGTAGGGGTCTAGGGGTGTGGGTTTGGCTATTCATCGCGACCGTGGAATCCGTGTTTTATAGAGGCTCAAAATAAAACACGGACCTCCTAGTATATCCATTATTTCATATGTTTCTTCTGCTGCAATATCAGTGATGTGATCATTTGATATGTTGAGATGGATATTGTATATAGTATATATGATATATTATATAGACGTTACTTATGTTTTACACCCGCACTAGTCCTGCCCTGCTCTGCCGTTAGTTACCTAACCTAACGGTGCACGAGGGGACATCGAGGCGAATGCGGATGGCATAAGTGTACGTCGTATATATCTGTGATGTTTAGGTGACTTAAATGATGGGACTTCATCAATATGATTAATGAAAGAAAAGAAACCTAAAAGACGTTGTAGAATCGAATTTTCAAAAAGGGTAGCTACAGTTTTTGCTTTGCATAGCGATATATATGATATATCCTGCACCTTATTCGATGAGGAAAGAGCCGAGATCCCTTCACCGGGAGTGACCTCTTTAGCAAAACTGGCAGATGCTACAACACTCGGTTTGTCTTTTGATTGCTTTTAGAGTTTTGCTTTGCATAGTGATATATATGATATGTCCTGCACCTCATTCGATGAGGAAAGAGCCGAGATCCCTTCACCGGGAGTGACCTCTTTAGCAAAACTAATGAAAGCCTCAAAATCACTCAATTTCAAAATTTCACATGATTCTAAACGATATCAAGTTCATTACGCAATAGGTTTTCAGAAAAACCTGTCATAGCCCTCCGTCATTTAAGATAAGTTGTATATAGTATTCATGCTGCATTTGTTGGATTTCGTCAAGGTGTAGTGTGCGGTAGCTATATGCTGCTTATATGCTGCATATGATGCGATTGGATTAGGGTAGTCGTACGGTTTTGTTGGCTTTCGTCAAAGGTCGTGCGGGTGGGTTTAATTCAGTCAAGAAATGTACGGGTTGAACTTGACTAGCGGGCTATGGTTTGTTGGCTTTCGTCAAGGTCATAGCACGTTAGGGGCAAAATATTATAGGGAATTTCAAGTGTTGAAATTTGCAATGAGATTGCATACCTTCTATGAAATAGTTGGATCCCGATACCCACTGCGAGTAATTGTTACTCCTGGGAGAGTTTTACACAGGACAATTAGCCGATCAAGTAGGTGTCTAGAAAGGTGTCAGCGGGGTTACGCCTCTGGGAAAATGCGGTTTACTTTAATTAGGTCCGTGCGAAAGCACGGGGAACCTCCCTCAAAGTACCGACACTGGCCTGGCTGAAAGATTGGCGAAATTGTAGGGTGTAATTAATCTCGGCTAGTCTTTCCTTTTAGGGTTTGAAGGAAGATTTGATAAAAACAGTGGGAGCCATCCTGATTAGATAAAATAATAACCAATCTGATCTTGCAAGAGCATACGCTAAAGTGTTTTCTTCTCTCTCTCTCTCCAGGTAGCGACCATATCATGCCTTAATAAAGATAATAATATCGATGTATTGACCGAACCCGCATGTTATACTGTGCTGGGGAACGTTGGTTCCGTTCTTTCTTATAAAAGTTATAAGACTGAACAGGATATAGAGGAATACCAGGATTCCCATGCCACCCGAATGAAGAAAGTACATGTTGATGCATTTTCTTTGGGTGTGTTCGTTACAGAGAACTGTTTCTCCATTTGCTCTACGTCCTGGGTATTAGATACTGGGTCAGGATCCCATATATGTAATCGGTTACATGGGCTTAGGAAAGGTAGAGAACTTGGAGAAGGTGATAAAGACATAAGGGTTGGAAATGGTGCAATTGTTGCAGCTAAAACCGTCGGGGAATATCACCTTGTATTGCCAACTGGTAATACATTGATTCTGAACGAATGCTATTACATGTCGAACCTGATATGCAACATTATATCGGTTTCTTTGTTAAGTAAAAAGGGATATAATTTTGTATTACAGGATAATGTTATGAACATTTTTCTTAACCAAAAGTTGGTTGGATCAGGCACGTTGTGCAATGGAATTTATGTTCTAAATCAATCAACAGTTCTGAGCATAACAAACACACACAAGAGGAAGAGTTCAGAACTGAACGAATCCTTCTTGTGGCATTGTAGACTTGGTCATATAAATGCGACACGGCTAGCTAAGTTGCATAAGGATGGATATTTGAAACCGTTCGAATTTTCATCTTATGACACTTGCCAGTCATGTCTCAAAGGCAAGATGACCAAAACTCCATTTACGGGACACAGAGAAAGAGTTACCGAACTCTTAGAACTGATACATAGCGATGTATGCGGTCCCATGTCTACACATGCCAGGGATGGTTCTTCGTACTTCATTACATTCACTGACGATCTCTAAAGATACGGACATGTGTTCTTGATAAAATACAAGTCTGAAGCTTTTGAGAAATTTAGAGAATATAAACAAGAAGTCGAGAACCAAACCGGGAAAAGTATTAAAATCCTTCGATCTGATCGAGGAGGTGAATACTTGAGCAATGAATTCCTGGACTTCCTAAAAGAGAATGGGATTCTCTCTCAGCTGACTCCTCCATATACACCACAGCACAACGGTGTATCAGAACGGAGGAACCGCACCCTATTAAATATGGTGCGCTCTATGACGAGCACAGCTGAGTTACCTATTTCCTTCTGGGGGTATGCGCTAGAGACAGCCATACATCTATTGAATATGGCCCCCACCAAATCTGTGCCTACCACTCCATATGAGATATGGAAAGGGAAGAGACCATGTCTTAACTATGTTAAGATATGGGGTTGTCCAGCCTATGTCAAACGACAAAATCCGGAAAAACTCGAAGCACGGTCTGTTCTATGCAAATTTGTAGGATATCCCAAGAATTCACAAGGGTATATCTTCTACCACACTGAGGAACAAAGGGTGTTTGTTTCTCAGCATGCCACCTTTTTAGAAAAGGAATTTCTTACAAAAGAGATTAGTGGTCATGAGGTAGAACTGGAAGAGGTTCCAGCTACAAAAGCTGCAACAGAAGATCTGGTGGAACCAGAGGATTCGGTAGTTCCCGATGAACCCCAGCCACTCCGCCGATCTAGTAGGGTTCCTCACCCACCTGAGAGATACTACGGTTTTCTCATGGATGGTGGGAGCGAGGATTGCATCATGGTTGATGATGACCCAACTAGCTTCGAGCAGGCCATCACGAGTGGGGACTTAGTGAAGTGGCTGGATGCAATGCGGTCCGAGATGGAATCCATGTACACCAACAAAGTATGGACTTTGGAAGATGCTCCTGAAGGGGTAAAACCCATTGGGAGCAAGTGGATCTTCAAGAAAAAACTTGGTGTAGATGGGAAAGTGGAGACTTTCAAAGCTAGACTTGTTGCAAAGGGTTTTCGTCAAAGACCAGGTGTGGATTATGACGAAACCTTTTCTCCAGTGGCTATGCTTAAATCCATCCGGATCATGCTTGCCATCGTTGCGTATCATGACTACGAAATCTGGCAAATGGATGTTAAGACCGCCTTTCTAAACGGTGATTTAGAAGAGAGCGTGTACATGACTCAGCCAGAGGGCTTCGTAGCTAGTGGGAGCAGTAGGAAGGTGTGCAAGCTGCTTAAATCCATTTATGGATTAAAGCAAGCATCGCGGAGTTGGAACATCTGCTTTGACTTCGTTATCAAAGAGTTTGATTTCGTAAAAAACGTAGATGAACCTTGTATCTACAAGAAGGTGGCAGAGAGTAAGGTTGTCTTCCTCGTATTGTACGTGGACGACATACTCTTGATAGGAAATGACATTCCTATGCTGCAATCGGTCAAGCTCTTCTTATCACAAAGATTCTTAATGAAAGATCTAGGTGATGCCTCCTGCATACTGAGAATTATGATCTATAGAGATAGATCTACAAGGATATTGGGATTGTCCCAATCCAGGTACATTGACACCATACTAAAGAGGTTTAGTATGGAAGAATCCAAGCGTGAGAACTTACCCACGATCTCTGGACTCACTCTCTCCAAAGAGATGTCTCCCAAGACTGATTTGGAAAGAGCTCGCATGCAAGGGATACCCTATGCTTCGGCTGTAGGCTCTATCATGTACGCGATGCTATGTACCAGACCCGATGTAGCATACTCACTAAGTGTAGTGAGTAGGTATCAAGCTGATCTTGGAGAGAGTCACTGGACAGCTGTGAAGAGCATTCTCAAGTACTTACGAAGGACTAAGGAGATGCTCTTGGTGTATGGTAACGGAGAACTCCAAGTGGAGTCCTTTACCGATTCGAGCTCCAGAGTGATAAGGACGACTCTAAGTCGCACTCGGGATTTGTCTTTACCCTTTACGGAGGGGCGGTTAGCTGGAAGACTTCCAAGAAGGAAACCGTGGCAGACTCGACGATGGAGGCTGAATACATCGCTGCCAACGATGCTGCCAAAAAGGCTGTCTGGATCAAGAAGTTCATTACTGAACTTGGAGTGGTTCCATCCATTGAGCAACCAAAACCTTTGTATTGCGATAACAATGGAGCGGTGGCTTTGGCCAAGGAACCCAGGTCCCATCAGCGATCTAGGCATATTCTGAGGCGGTATCACCTGATACGGGAGATAGTTGATCGCCGGGAGATCGAGATCAGGAGGGTTGACACGAAGAACAACACTGCGGATCCACTCACGAAGGCCATTCCCCAGATACAGTTTGAGAGACTCTTCGGGATTCTTGGTATGCGATACTACAGCAGCTGGCCCCAGTGCAAGTGGGAGATTGTTAGTTGTTTGTGTGCCCTGGAGGCCAGTGTTTCCCCCAATAAGAGCAAAGCTCTGCTGAAAATTCAAAATTCAAATTATGAAGCAACGCTTCAAATCCCGGGCGCAACGCGCCACGTGTCAGGCGCTGATACGTCAGCGCAGCGCCTGAGAAGGCGCACCCAATCAGAGCAAAGCTCTATTAAAGGAAGCAACGCTTCAGTTGCGCAAGCACTGCGCTGCGCGACACGTGTCAGCGCAGATGCACTAGCGCAGTTGCGCTGCACTGTGCGCTGCGCGACACGTGTCAGCGCAGATACGCTAGCACAGTTGCGCAAGCGCTGCGCTGCGCGACACGTGTCAGCGCAGATGCGCTAGCGCAGTTGCGCTGCGCGACACGTGTCACACGCTGGGGTATCTGCGCCAAACAGAATTAAAATTCTAAGAAATCTTTTCTGTTCTTGTTAAAACAAGAAGATTTTCTTCTGCAAATCATGAGCACTTGGATCAAAAGATCCAACGGTGGGGAAAATTCCCCAAATCACTCAGAGAAAGATCTCCTTACCAAATTTAACTAATTTATGGGCACTATAAAAAGGACCCTAGGCCTCTATTCAAAGCATGAACATTTTCTTGAAAAAAGTCAAGAGCTTCAAACAGAGAGAACTCTGAAAAAGAAAAAATTTCAAGAAAAAAGTAAAAACCTTCACAAGGAAGAAGAAATTTCTTCTAGTAGATCATTGATCTAAAAACTAGATCAATGATCTTCACATAATAAATAGTGCTTTGCACTTCTTATGAACCACTGGTTCTTTAAAACAAGAAAACAACAAAATAA
Source organism: Agapanthus africanus (assembly GCA_030015575.1). Lineage (NCBI taxonomy): Eukaryota > Viridiplantae > Streptophyta > Magnoliopsida > Asparagales > Amaryllidaceae > Agapanthus > Agapanthus africanus. The sequence continues at coordinate 560,146,681 of CM057340.1, forward strand.
AAATAGTGCTTTGCACTTCTATTCTTGAATCTAAAAGATTCTTGGTGCTTTGCACTTCCAAACTGCGCTGTTGCGCTCTTGAGAGAGCGCCACGTGTCAGCTACAGAACAACTTGCGCTACGCGCTCTTGAAATAGAGCTTTGCTCTTTGGAATCGGCGCAACTCAACAGAGCGCGCCACGTGTCAGCAGCGCAACAGCGCAGCGCACTAGCATAGCGCACTGCGCTGTTGCGCTTGCGCTCACCAGAGCATGACACGTGTCCTCACCACAAGCGCTTGCGCTCAGTAGCTGGCGCAAAGCGCCTGACAAATGCAATGCATTTCTTTTCCTGAAGGGCCAGGCCCAATTAAAAGACCAAGTAGGCCTAATTAAATTGATGCTCTGCATCACTTATAAATGGGCAGAGCCCAAACGAAATAATAAAAATGCTACGCATTTTAAAAGGGGCAGAGCCCAAACAAAACAGATGCATTGCATCATTCATAAATGAGCAGAGCCCAGAATAAATTGATGCTCTGCATCTTTTATGGGCAGAGCCCAAACAAAAAAATGGAAGAAATGCAATGCATTATTTAATAAAAGTGTTGAACATTTTCAACTGGACTTAGCCCAATTTTGGCCGTAAGTCCTCAAATTAAATTGACTGAGCATAGTTCTCTCTTAAATCAATTTATATCCGGTTCGAGGGTACATCTCCGAACTCCTCTGGCACACGTCGTTGTAATCATTCAACGTCGTCAGAGAGGTGACGGGTCCCGACAACCACACCCTTCAATGTGGACTGCGGGGTCCTTAAACTCGTGGACCGAGACGTCCTTAAACTAATATTGGACCGAGACGTCCTTAAACTAATATTGGACCGAGACGTCCTTAAACTAATGTTGGACCGAAACGTATTTAAACTAATGTTGGACCGAAACGTCTTTAAACTAATAATGGACCACCACGTCCCTAAACTGGAATATGGACCACCACGTCCCTAAACTGGAACAATAGAGCATCCAAATGCTCTTTTTCGGATCTAAACGGTCCCGTTTAAGTCGATCTTAGCCCCAAATACGGCTAATGTATCCTTAAGCATTTTAAATGAACGATAAAACTTCAAATCGACTTTGGTTCAAGGGTACATCTCTGAACTCCTCTGACACCTATCGTTGTAATCCTTCAACGACGTCAGAGAGGTGATGAGTCCTGACGACCATATCTATTAAATCGATCATCACGTCAAGTCGATCTTAGTCCAAAACAGGACTAACGTATCCTTGACGAACGTTTAAGTTGATCTTAGCTGCAACGCGACTAATGCATCCTTAAACTAAAACACCAAACCCAAATCTAAGTAAATACGGATTTGGACTAATCCACGTCCTACGGGCGACGGCATTACTCAGTCTCCGTATACAATCCACGGGCAACTGCAAACAAAACAAACACATACGACACGAAGTGAAATTATGGAGAAGGAGAAAGTTGTTACCGCGATGCGGTAGTGTAATTAACTGCAGGGGCTTGCGCCTGCAGGGAAGAGCGTCCCCACAATCAAAAACCCCTCAAGCGAGAGGGAATCTGACGAAGTCTGCTACATCGGCTGCATCCGTCTAAACCTCCGATATACGATACCATAAATCAACTTGGCATATTCAGAGAGGTGGACGGATAAAACCAAATAGCATCTGCCCCGAATCTCAGGCGAGACGCCCATGTCTTGGCCGTCTTTCGGAGGGGAACAGATTCTGGCACGCCCGGTGGGACCTTTTCCTCTTTCCACTCCACACTTCGTGTGTCGTCTTCGCGAACCAGTCACGGTTTATTAATGGTTTCCTTCGGATTTCAAGTTACTAAGATTTGGTCTTTTGCCTGGCGCAGAACTCAAGATTCAATGGCCTCTAATTGTACCAACTGCTCGAAGTGCCACTGCAACGGACGCTCCACCTCACTGGGAGGTGTAGCATATGGGCCCCAAGCGGCTTCCTTCCTCGCTTTGCCGGTAGACCAGGTGACCCAAGCCACCACTGGTCTATTCTTCGGGACCATGATCCCACCTACAAGCTTCTCTGCGCCAATACCTGCACCGGAAGTGAACAAGAAGTCGGTCTTCGACCGGCTCACTGATACGACGACCCCTGTCAATGGGTCGTCCACTACCAAACCAACAGCCTCTGTTTTCGCCAGGCTAAATCAGAACTCTAAATTGGCTGTCCCAAGGAAGGCAATAACTGCTGCTTCAGAAGTCGTCAACACGGCTTCCCCTATCAAAGAGTCAGTCTTTTCAAGACTGACGATTCCTGCTCCTGCCCCTGCTCAAGGATCCGTCTTCGACAGGTTGAATATCACCCCTCAAAAGACAACCTCAGTCTTTAAGAGGTTAACACCGGCGGTGCCTCATTTAGACAGGGGGCAAAAAGAAACTATCTCAATCTCTGAGCCAATCCCAACGGCTCGCCATGCTCGACGTCATCCCAACGGCTCGCCGTGCTCAACGTCGCCATTGGCAACGAGTGAGGAAGGCAGGGGGCAACTCCCCCTCAGGGCTAACTCCACCTGCTCTAATAGTGGAAGTCAACGCTACTGTTCCAACTGGGAACAGCTTTGAACTGCTGAGGAGGGTGCGTAAGAACTCTACAACCGCTACCTTGAAAAGATCTCCTCCACCTGCGGGGAGAGTTCCAGAAACGAAGCAAGAACAGCCCCCTCAACGGCTGTCCTCAAGAATTTATAAAGTTTGGAGGAGGGTTCAAGACTCCGTGATCGACACGGATCACTCTCGTCAACGAAGGAAGATGAAAGTGCAAAAAGAAAAAGACCGTCCTATTAAACAGCAGGGGACAACAATCGCTAGGGTGCCCACTACAACGGCCCCCTCAACTTCTACGGCCCACAAAAGAAGAAGGCCGGAGAAAACCCCTGTGCCCGCGGCAAACGCCAAAGGTGGTGAGCCTAAGCGCCCTAAGTCCGGGGGCATGATAGTTCGTACAGTTTATGTGGCATCGGGAAAAGAGGATAGCCGCATATCAACAGGTCATAGACCGCATACGAGGTCAGTGACCAAGGCTCAGGAGCAGCAGCAGAAGCTCCAAGAGATGATGAACGCTATGGCCGTACTTATAGGGCCAAAAGAAATCCCTGAAACGTCCTCGGACGAGCGTCAAGAACAAGAAACGGACGCTGAATTCCTTCGTCGCGTACTGGAGAAGAAGGATAAAGAAGCTGCGGAGCAGGCAGCCAACATAAAGAAAATGGCCCTCCTGTTCCAGGATATGGTGGGTATGATGATTCAATAAGATCCACCTGCTGAAGATTCCCCGATTATCCTTGAAGACGATAGGGGAGAGACGTCGAATCCTCCACCAGCTCTGTCCACGGCTAAAGAAGATACAATCTCTAAAGCTGATTTGGATGAGTACATCGCCCAACAAATGCGGGTTCATCATGCGACTGAAGCGGCCGGTCAGGTCGTAAAAATGGGGCGGCCATATCCAAGTTGGTTCGATCAAATCAAGCACCCGCCAGGTTATACGATTCCCAAGTTCCATGTCTACAAGGGGACGGGCAATCCTCATCAGCATGTTGCCCAGTTCAGGGCACTCTGCGGCAATACCGGTGGTGACGACAAGCTGTTGCTTCGCCTGTTTGTTGGGAGCTTATCGGATACGGCGTTCGAGTGGTACTCTGAGCTCCCGAACGACTCTATTAAAACCTTCGCGGAGATGGAGCTGTTGTTTACTCAGCGTTTTGCAAGCGCCAGTGAACGTACCCCGATGACGGCACTGATTAACGCCAGGGTAAAACCCGGCGAGACGTGGGTTCAGTACGCTATACGATGGCGGAACTTATGGTCGAAGTGTGAGCAGCGCATTGAAGAAGCTCCCGCGGTGGGTATGTTTGTGGGAACCCTCGATCCACAAGCAACCATCTCGCAGTTTATGATGTTTTTCAAGCCGACTACCTTCCAGGCCTTGATTGACAAACTAGCGCAAATGGATCAAATGGGCCATAAACCCCCTCTTCTAAGGCCAGATTCCTGAAATGACAAAGGGAAGGGAAAAGCGATCGTCGTCGCTAATGCTCAACAACAACCGAGCGACTCGAAGCCGGTTGCTCGTCAAAATAATATGCGACCGTACGTGCCCCTTGAGGATAGGATGGGACGTCCTTATTCCTTTCCCCGCGATAAAATGAGGAGGTTATTCGAGCTGGCGTTGTGCAACAGACTCATAAATCTGCCGGATCCAAAACGTCCGTTGCAACCAAGTGACGTCAACGAGCCCAACTACTGTCCTTATCATCGAGTACTACGCTATCCGATCGAAGATTGCTACGTTTTCAAGAATTGGCTTGAAAACCAGTACCGACAGGGCAAGTTCACTTTATCTGACAAATGGAAGGTGAATCCCCCACAGCCCCACACCTCTAAGGGGACGAATACGCCGGGGGCAATATGCTCCGTCATTGAAGAAGCTCCTTGGGAGGTTGTATTATCAACCAAGACAAAGAGGATGCTAAACGATCTTCAGACGTGTCCAGCAATCAAGTGGAAGAACCCGTTGGAACCGCAGGTCATTGAAAGGATGTTGAAGCCACGTCCATCTCCAAAGACCGATGGTGGCGGTTCAAGCACTTGCAGCCAGCCGTAAAAATCTTCGAAAAAGAAGAAGAAGAAATCTAAGAAGCCCGTGAAGCCTGGCGGCAAACGCACGGACTTACAAAAGCAAATTGACGCGCTGGATGAATACAACCAAAAGGCACGGACTCCCATTACGCTCCAAGAGTTCCTCGATCACGCTTTTCAAGGAAAAGATGAGGGAGAAAGTTCATCGGATGAATCCGAGGAATATGTGGCGAGCTGTCATATGATTTCCCATTCGATCACGAATGATGAGGAGACTCTTTGCACCGAAAAGCTGGGGGCAGATCCTGAACCAAAAGTTCTGGGGCCATCAGATGAAGTAATTGACCCACTCCTTAATGAAGCTCGGTTGAAAAGTAAAGCTGATCGGGAGCGCGAGGCGGCTATATTTGAAAGGGCTAAGCGCCAGCGACTTGATGAAGGAGCTGAGACGATCCCGTTGGAGCTGAACACCTCCACTGCCGACAAAAGCCAATTCAAGATGAGAAAGAAGTTTGCTAAGGCCATGTCCATGGGCATGAAGCTACCATCCTCCGAAGAAGAAATTACTGGTGAGGCGAAAATGCACCCGTCTTATTGCTTATATCATCAGAAGGTTTCACACCCCACTCAGGAGTGCAAAGCTTTCGATAGATGGTGGCAAGGATACGTTGCTCATCGACAACACTTTAAGCGGGAAAAGCGTAAAACTCGTCGAGAGCAAAGAAATACGACCGAAGGGCTTAAAAGAACTGCTGGCGATTGTTGCATGGTTAACACCAGTAGTTCATAAGTGCCCACATTCGGGAGTGATTCTGATGAAGAGCTAGAACTTGCCCCTCTCTTTAAACAGTCCGCTTCGAGAAAAGAAGACGAACCGAAGGTTTGCAAAAATATCCGGCTACGTAATCGCACGCTGCCCGAAAAGAACCTCGGACCCTCGAACAAAATAGATAAAGGGAAAGAAAAGGCCACTGAAGATATCGTCTTAGATGACCAAGTGGTGGAAGAGCTAGCTGCCAAAGACCCACCAAAGAAAAATAAGGTGGATTACAACGTCTTAGCACATCTGAGGAAGCTGCCCTCACAGCTCAGCATTCTTGACGCCCTTTTGCTATCAAAAGAGGCGAGAGATTCGTTGATTAAGGCGCTCCAAGACCCAGAACAATTCCAAGCATGCCTGGCCGAGGTAAAGATGAAGGATGAATTGGAAGAAGTGCACACGGCCGATGTTACTTTTGGCGATGAAGACCTTCTACGTGGGACGTGCGAACACAATCGCCCTCTCTATGTCTCGGGATACTGCCATGATATAAAGATAGGCAAAATCCTGATCGATAACGGGTTGTCTGTTAACCTACTCAACGTGCGGGTGTTGAAGGAAATCTGCATGAGCGTCCCGCACCTTGCTCGGGACAAGATCACCATCTCCGGGTTCGACTCCCAATCGTCAAAGACTCTTGGATCTGTGATACTGACGCTACGCTTCGGGCTACTCGTCACGGATATTAAGTTCCACGTCATAGACGCCAAGACATGCTACAACGCTTTGCTCGGCCGACCATGGTTACACGAGTACAACATCATCCCTTCTACACAACATCAGTGTATGAAGTATTTTAAGGATGGTTTCGAGTATACCGTGACGGGAGAACTGAACCCGTTCTCTGTGAACGAGGTCCGCAAATACGAAGACGCTAAATACTTCTTACCGGATTTTGAAGACACAGAGAAGTGCCACAAGCTGGAGAACAAAGCTAACGCCACCATCCCGGTCTTCGGCAGTGATACTGAAGAGGAAGAGGAGATAGTTTATTCGGGTCCGCCCCAACATAACAAGCCGGGACCATCAGCTCCTACGTTGATCTTTGGCAGTGACTCGGAAGATGAAGTCCACGCCGTATTCTCTGCTTGACCTTCAATACGAACGTTCGCTGACGAAGAGCAAAGTCTGCAAGTCGCCATGGTGCCGCTTAAACACCGTAAAGAACTGGATGCACTTAATATTTACAACGTAGAAGAGCTACAAACATTCTACATCCCTCCCAGGCGAGAAAGCGAGAAAGCAATTCTGTTCTACCGCTCTGAAGAAACCAAGGTGAAAAAGAAATCTGGCATGGCGCGGATCCTACGCTCGACAGGCTTCAGCCTATCCGTCTTCCCAGATATTATACAGAGGGTTTGAAGAAGCTGCTGAAACGCCAGGGGATATTCTTCAAACAGACCGTTAGAAAGGCCAAATTCTATGACAGGGTCTGGAACGTTCCCGGGACTCAACGCAAACTGCCTAACGGGAGAATGGAAACAAAAGGGCTTGGATACATCCGGTCAAAGAAACGAGAGTTACTGCCCAGCTGTTACGTCGTGTATGACCTCGATGAAGAAGCGGATGCTCAATGGGAGGACGCTAATCCTAAACCAGTGAAAGTTCCAGATGCAGAGGAGCCCAGTCCGTCGTTCGAGGAACAAATGGACAGACTTATAAAGAAAGCTGGTCAAAAAGTTCGAGATGATCACAACCGCGAGACGGCCATTTATGAGAAAGCCAAGACGCAACGCCTTCTCCAACAAGCCGTAAAGGATGAAAATGCCGCTCCTTGTCAACCTGTTATAAAGAAGGCTCGGCGCAAAAGCAGAAATAAGTTGAAAGCCCAAAAAGGCGCTCAACAACAACAAAGCAGGGCTAAGAAGCCACGCAAACGGGAGTTGAGCGTTATTAATCTATCCCTCATGAAGAAAATGGGTCGAGCGTACTCGTTTCCTCGGGACAAGACGAAGAAGATACTTGATCTTGCTCTAAAGCATCAATTGCTTACATTACCGGAATCCAAGCACCTCGAGCAAGCAAGCGAGGTCTCTGGCCCAAACTATTGCTCTTACCATCGAGTAATAGGGCACCCGCTCGAAGACTGCTTCACCTTTAAGAATTGGGTCGAAGATCAGTACCAGCTCGGCAAGTTCGCTCTGTCTGACAACTGGAAGGTAACGCCGCCACAGAATCATGAACCCAAGGCCACGAAAGAAGAACGGGTTCCACATTGGGATTGGAAGCGAATTCGCACCTGTCACATGATTACAATATTAAAAGAAGAGCCCGAGGACATAGATGAGCTCCCTTGGTGTTTCGAAAACAGCAACGACGAAATAATCTCAGAATTCCCACCAGCGCCAAAAGAGCTGGAAGATGGAGTCCATACCACTGCAGATAACCTCAAGAAGATTGAGTTGGGAGCGGCAAACGATCCACGACCGACATTCATCAGTGAGTTACTATCTGAAGAAAGGGTAGCTGCGTTAAAGGATGTACTTCTGCAGTATAGAGATTGCTTCGCGTGGAACTATTCCGAAATGCCGGGATTGGATCCAGAAATCGCTGTGCATAGATTGGCGATATCCCCGGACATCAAACCAGTCAAACAGGCGCCGAGGAGAATGCGCCTCGAGCTTGAGATGAGCATCAATGCTGAGGTCAAGAAGCTGATCGACTCTGGCTTCATTCAAGAAGTTCAATACCCTGAATGGATCGCCAACATCGTCCCGGTGATGAAGAAAAATGGGACTGTGTGCATATGCGTGGATTTTCGGGATCTCAATAAAGCTTGCCCGAAGGATGATTTCCCAGTGCCAGTCACCGAACTAATGATAGACAACACGTCTACGCATGAGATTTTCTCCTTCATGGACGGCTCATCGGGGTATAATCAGATAAAGATGCATCCCGAAGACCAGAAGCACACCGCTTTCCGGACCCCTTTGGGTATATTCTGCTACAGGGTTATGCCCTTTGGTCTAAAGAACACCGGTGCTACCTATCAAAGGGCCATGACAAAGATCTTCGACGACCTCATACATGACATCGTCGAGTGCTAAATCGATGACCTTGTAGTAAAGAGCATGTCATATGAAGAGCATTTAAAGCATCTGGAGACTGTATTTCAACGACTTCGGCAATATAAATTGAAGATGAATCCCCTCAAATGCGCGTTTGGAGTCTCCTCAGGTAAATTCCTGGGATTCATCATCCGACACCGAGGTATCGAAATAGATCCATCTAAGATCAAGGCGATCATAAAAATGCCTCCGCTAAGAACCCTCAAACAGTTGCGGTCTCTCCAAGGGAAGCTCACATACATCCGGCGGTTTATCGCCAATCTTTCTGGCAAATGCCGTCCTTACAGCCACCTGATGAAGAAGGGAACTCCATTCGTTTGGGATCATAAATGCCAAGGTGCACTAGACGAGATCAAGCAGTACCTACAGAACCCTTCGGTGTTGGCTGCACCGGTCAAGGGAAAACCCCTCATTCTTTATACAACCGCACTCGAAGGTTCCTTAGGCGCATTGTGGGCACAAGAGAACGTTCAAGGAAAAGAGAGAGCACTCTACTACTTAAGTCGAGTTCTGCTGGGGGCAGAAAACAACTACCCTCCCATTGAAAAACACTGCTTGGCGTTAATCTTCGCGATAACAAATCTCAGGCACTATGCGTTGGCGCACGAAGTCCGTCTCATCTCGAAGGTGGACCCTCTTAAATATCTGATGTCAAAGGCTATATTGACGGGTCGACTCGCTAAATGGGCTCTACTCCTGATGGAGTTCTCGATAACATATCGACCTCTCAAGGCAGTGAAAGGCCAGGCCATTGCTGACTTCCTTGCTGAGCATCCAGTACCTGCCGGCTCTCCTCTGAACTGCGATTTTCCGGATGAACATGCATTCGATGCGATCGGCGGCGGTGATACCCGATGGGAACTCTATTTTGACGGGGCATCTTCCATGAAGAAGTGCAAACAATGTACCCCCATAATCAAATCGGGAGTAGGCCTCATCTTCATAACCCTACAAGGAGGGATAATGCGCTTTGCCTTCTCCTTAACGGAATCGAGGACGAACAATGAAGCCGAATACGAAGATTTGATAGCAGGCCTCGAGATCGCCATTGACATGGGAATTGAAGTCCTTTCTATATACGGGGATTCTCAACTGGTCGTTAGTCAAGTAAACGGCGACTACCAAACGTGCAAACCGGAGTTGGTGAGGTACGGCGAAAAGGTGCAACAATTGTTGACCCAAATTCCCTCTTATTCTTTGGAGAACATATCACGCGCAGAAAACAGCAAAGCAGACACGCTGGCCAAACTTGCTAAAGAACTAGCTGATGAGAACCTCGATGACGTCAAAATCATGGTGCAAAGCCGTCGAGTGCTCGCCCCGACAGAAATATCTCCGGAATCATGCGCAGAAAAGGGAGCGACTGAGCAGACAATCCTACAAATAAAAGGCCGTAAGAAGGCTGAGGACTGGAGGGAAGTCTTCATAGACTACTTTAAGTCCCACCGAATGCCCGAAGGAGCGTCCTCAAGACATCAGCTCATGAAATGAGCTCTATCTTTCGCTTTCGTCAATGATACTCTGTATAAGAGGTCGTTTGATTCTCTGTGGCTGAGATGCTTAGGACCTGACGAAGCAGAAAGAGTCATTCAGGAAGTTCACGACGGACTCTGCGGTTCTCACCAAGCAGGTCCGAAGATGAAATTGAAGATCAAACGAATGGATTATTATTGGCCCACGATGGTCCAGGACTGCCTCGAATATGCGAAGCAATGCCACTCATGCCAAATTCATGGGGATTTCATCCATCAACATCCGAACCCACTACATCCAACGGTGGCTAACTGGCCATTCGAAATGTGGGGGACTGATATAGTCGGCCCTATCGAACCAGCATCGTCTAGAGGACATCGTTTCATCCTAGCGACGACCGATTACTTCTCTAAGTGGGCAGAAGCGGTACCGCTGAGGGAAGTAAAGACGGAGAATATTCTCCATTTCTTCAAGACGCATGTCATATATCGGTTTGGAACTCCAAGACGGATCATCTCCGATAACGGGCCAGCATACAGAAGCCACAAGATCAGTCGCTTTGCGCAGCAACACAATATAGATTGGAGATATTCCTCGGTTTATAATCCGCGAGCTAACGGTCTAGCTGAGGCCTTCAACAAGACCTTGACGAAGATCATGAAGAAAACAGTGTCGTGAAATAAGAAAGACTGGCACGAAAGACAGCAAGAGGCTCTCTGGGCATATCGAACTACGTTTAAAACGGCCACAAACGCAACACCATATGCGTTAGTATTCGGGATAGAAGCAGTACTCCCCCTCGAGATAGAGTTACCCTCTCTACGAGTGGCAGTCCATTACGAGCTGACAGACGAAGAAAATGCTCACCTTCGGCTTGAGGAACTAGACGCCCTTGAAGAAACACGGCTCATAGCGCAACAAAATCTGGAGGCCTATAAAGCAAAGATGACGCGCTCATATGAAAGAATGACCCGACCGAGGACATTCCGCCAATTCGAGCTTGTGCTAGTGGTCAAAAGGCCTATGATCCCCAATCGCGCCAAGCGGGAAAAATTCGAGCCGAACTATGAAGGCCCGTACGTCATAGATAAGGTCTACCAGGGCGGGGCCTATCTACTCATAGATATGCACGGTGAAAGGCCTTTCAGGCCGATAAACGGCCGCTTCCTAAAGAAATACTATGCTTGATGAGCCACAACCTAGGTCAATGATAGATGACGACGACTACGTCCACTCGCTATCTTCCTAAGCTCAAGCTTTATAAGCAGTAGCCAGCCTCTCAATGTCGGACCGAAATGTCCTTAAACTAATAGTGGACCGGAACGTCTTTAACTAATACCGCAACATCCTAAGGCTGACGAGATGAATAAAAAAAATATAATAAATAAAAACGGTATGTCCATAAGCAAAAAGGGCACGGATGAAAACCCGAAAGGGCTCCGTGAGTAAAAACAGCAGGGCTACCGGCGAGTGTTTGTGAAAACCCGAAAGGGCGCGACCTCGTAAAAAAAAAGAGAAAAAGAGAATAAAAAGAATTAAAAAAAATGGTATGTCCATAAGCAAAATGGGTACGGATGAAAACCCGAAAGGGCTCCGTGAGTAAAAACAACAGGGCTACCGGCGAGTGTTGGTGAAAACCTGAAAGGGCGCAGCCTCCTTAAAGGACACTTATAGGGTCCTCTTGACCTTGTAAGGAGAAACCACCTGCGTGAGATCCTTACGACTCATGAGGGAGCAACACACTTAGGGATTCCCACGATTCCTAAGGAGAAAATACACTTGCGAGATCCTCACGACTCGTAAGGAGAACTCTCTTATGGGACCCTTACGGCTCATAAGAGTTGAAAGTCTTAAGTTACAGAGACCTAAACCTGTGCTTAAGCAACCCCCACAACTTTCGATATTGCCCTACAAGTGGCTCAATACTGACCCTTGTATACAATCCACGGGCGCGAATAAACATTTCCCTAACCATGTCTCATCCATGACTGGGGATATGTTCGCATGGTAAACAACCCTTGTAAATCCTCTCGATTTATGAGGAGAAAACCCTCCTGTAGGATCCTTACGACTTACAGAGGAAACGAACACTTAGGAATCCTCACGAGTCCTAAGGAGAAAATACACCTACAAGATCCCCACGACTTGTAGGGAGAAATAACTTCGTGAAACCCTTACGGCTCATGAAGTCAAAAGCCTTAGCCGACAGGACCCTAACCCTGGTTGTTAAGCCACCTTTGTTCGACATCAACAGAGGCAGATGATGATTCGCTCCTGGTGATATCTCAGTTGTAGCGGTGCTGATGCCGAAATCGGTTTACAGCAAAAAGCCAATAGGCCGCACATGCATACGAAATAGCCGAAAGGATAGGGCAACTTGCAATAAAAAGCAGCAAGTAAAAATGTATGCATGCAAAATAGCCGAAATGATTGGGCAACTCACAATAAAAAGCAGCGAGTAAAAATAAAATAAATAGCCGAAATGATCGGGCACCGCGAAAAATAGCCGAAATGATTGGGCAATCGCGACCTTCGCGATATAAAAGCTGAAATGATAGAGCATCGCGGAGATAAAACAAAAAAAACGATGATAAAATTTTGGCCCTACAGTTAACATCACATCGATCCCTGTATACAATTCAAGGGCGTAAACAAAGAGGGAACCATACTTTCCCAACAGGCTCCGCCAGAAGACGAAGCCAAATCTCGACGGTTCAGTCCAACTCCGAAGAAACAAATGTCTTCAGCAAATTCCTCGACTCACGGATACAAACACTCCTTGACAAGAGCCTCCTGATCCGCGTCGACTCGCAGAGCCACCAGCGCCTCCGTGGGAAATCCTCGACTCGTTTCAGACCCCAAGGAAACAAATAATCCTTGGCGCTTGGGAAACAAATAATCCCTAGCAAATTCCTCGACTCACGGATACAAACACTCCTTGACGAGAGCCTCCTGATCCACGTCGACTCGCAGAGCCACCAGTGCCTCCGTGGGAAATTCTCGACTCGTTTCAAACCCCGAGGAAACAAATAATCCTTGGCGCTTGGGAAACAAATAATCCCTAGCAAATTCCTCGACTCACGGATACAAACACTCCTTGACGAGAGCCTCCTGATCCGCGTCGACTCGCAGAGCCACCAGCGCCTCCGTGGGAAATTCTCGACTCGTTTCAGATCCCAAGGAAACAAATAATCCTTGGCGCTTGGGAAACAAATAATCCCTAGCAAATTCCTCGACTCACGGATACAAACACTCCTTGATGAGAGCCTCCTGATCCGCGTCGACTCGCAGAGCCACCAGTGCCTCCGTGGGAAATTCTCGACTCGTTTCAAACCCCGAGGAAACAAATAATCCTTGGCGCTTGGGAAACAAATAATCCCTAGCAAATTCCTCGACTCACGGATACAAACACTCCTTGACGAGAGCCTCCTGATCCGCGTCGACTCGCAGAGCCACCAGTGCCTCCGTGGGAAATTCTCAACTCGTTTCAAACCCCGAGGAAACAAATAATCCTTGGCGCTTGGGAAACAAATAATCCCTAGCAAATTCCTCGACTCACGGATACAAACACTCCTTGATGAGAGCCTCCTGATCCGCGTCGACTCGCAGAACCACCAGCGCCTCCGTGGGAAATCCTCGACTCGTTTCAGACCCCAAGGAAATAAATAATCCTTGGCGCCTGGGAAACAAATAATCCCTAGCAAACTCGTCGACTCACGGATACAAACACTCCTTGATGAGAGCCTCTTGATTCGCGTCGGCTCGCAGAGAAACTGGGTCTCCGCGGGAAATTCCCGATTCTTCTCAACATGCAAATGAAGCCTCAGGCAGCAGGGACTAAAAAACTTGCTTCCTGAACAATGGGACCCTGCAAGTCAATCCAAAATGGTCTCTTGCATACTATTCACGGGTCTCACTCTCCAAAGTCGAATTTCGACGAGGAGGGAAACAACCGCTTGTGGGTCCTCTCGACTCGTAAGAGGGAAAAATTCTCTTATAGGATCCTTATGACTTGTAAGAGAAAACCACACTTAGGAATCCTCATGATTCCTAAGGAGAAAGCCCACCTACGAGATCCCTTCGATCCGTAGGGAGAAGAATCTCTATGAGACCCTCACGGCTCATGGAGTTGAAAAGTCTTAGGCAGCGGATCCGAACCTGCGGCCTAAGCCATCGCTATTTCTGAAGAAAGTCAGGATACTCGTTCTAATCATCCGTTAACCATGTTTGCTAAAGTGATATGCTGATAGTAAAAGAAAGAAAAGAAAGAAAATGACACATTACAAAAAAGGTGTATCTTTTATTCATAAACTTGATCGGGTACAGGATACATTATATCAAAGAATAAAATATATATATATATATATACATTCTTTTATCTACAATTACAAACGATACAAAGAAGGATAGCTACTGAGGAGGAAGTGTCTTTAGTAAATCCACAAGTTGCTCTCGCACTTCCTTCAGCGCCTCCTCCTGAGCGGCTGCCGCGGCCACCTCCGCTTCCACCTGGGCTCGCTGCTGCAAGAAAGATGAAAGTTGCTCCTCCGCCGCCTTCTGGGATGCTTCCTGGCTGGGTGCATCTCGCTCGACAACATCAAGTTGTTGCCTCAATGATAACCCTTCAGAAAGACATTGCAGAAGGCCCTCAAAGACAACCTTCAGCCGTGCGGCGTTGGCCTCCACCCGAGCATGCAGTGGGCAGACTTGCTCGAAGTCTCACCTCGCTCCTTACGCCTTGAAATGACTTCTTGTTCGAGATGGTGGAAGTAAGGAGCGCTCTGCTCAATCCACGCTGTTCTTTGATTACTGGCAGCCAAGGTCTCGGGAGCGGGACGCAGCGACTCCAACCGATGCAGGCGGACCTCGATCTCTCTGCAATGGTTAACCCAAGATGCGATGATGCCCTCGTCATGAAAGTTCACGAGTATCACCAGCATCGGGTTAACCGCTATAGCAAAATCCGCAGCAGAGGTAAGGGTCTCGACGTCGAGCTCCTCAATGTAATCGCTCAACATACGCAAGCTGTTCGCGGCGCCTTTCGAAGATGGACGTCTCAGGTAAGGACCTGCTGGCATTATGATGCGGGATTCGAAGGGCGCCGAGGCCGGAACGACAGCTGAAAGGAAACAAGATATGATCAGATAACAGTTCAGAAAATAAAGAAAGGGGGATTTATCAATGTGATAGTCGCTGTACCAGCTGAGGCGGGTGGCAAGGCCGGAAGGGTCGGCAACGCAGCCGATCTTTCATCCCCTCCTTCGATTTGTAACACTGCAGTCGAAATGAGAAAAAGGGTTTAGAAATAATTCCATCAATCAAGAAAGAAGGATATCAATGGAAATCATACTCACCAACGCCACCAGAGGAAGAAGCGAGTTCGGATGGGAAGGAGAAGTGTGGGAGCAACATCTGGTAAAGATGGTCAAAAAGCACTCGTGAAAGACACAATAGTATGACTTTAGTACACAAATTATGCGTCTGGAAGATAAGATTAATAAATTGCAAACCCATACCTTCCAACATCTTCGAGGGTATGAGAGAGGGTTGAGAGGTAACCACCGCCAAGGCAGTCGTTGAAGGCGCTCCCTCGAGCAGTGGGGCATCGGCGCTGGCTGCACCTGCGTTACAAAAAAAAAAGGGTAAATTTGTCAGAAAGATTGTAAAGCAAAGTAACGAAAAACAGCAACGTGGGGTTTACCTGAAGAGCTCCCAGCTGAAACGGAGGCGATTCCCTCCTCTATCGACATGAGACCACCGCCCGTAGCCTCATCGCCTGACTCAATGGGGGCCGTCGTCGTGCTAACGCGACCAGGAGACGGCAAGAGATCGTAAGCAGGGAGGGCAATGATTGGAGCGTTGCCGGATTCTTGGAAGGAAGCGGCTGACTCTTCCCCAAGAGTCGTACCCATCTCACCCGCTACTTCTTCGGGCTCCGCCATCTCCATCGGCTCATCCACCGTCACCACGAGGTCGCCGACCTCAAGCGTCTCGTCCGCCAACACCCTCGGTTCAGTTGTAATGATCATTTCATCTGCCGCCGCTTCAGGCTGGGCATCAATGACCCTCTCAGCTGCAGACCCCTCAACCTCCCTCTCGGGCCCCGAAGCCTCGGCGACGTTGCCCACTGTCGGCTCAGGCTCGGTAGGAGCTGCCTCCTCTGTCTCCTTGGGATCAACGGTTTCCACCTCCCCCTCGATCGGACTTGGCCCTGCAAGATAGGAGATATAAGGACCAATGGCATTAAAATCCTTATAACAAAAAAAATTCTGAGAGAAATATTACCTGAAACGGATTTACCGTTTGCGCTCCGAACTGGGCGCGCCACCTCTCTGCGGGCAATGGATAGAGCGACAGGGGCCTCTTCAGATGGAGTATCAGCATGAGGGGCAGTGCTGGGACCCGCTCCCATAGCCAAGGCAGCTATGCACGCCTTCGCCTCACGCCTCAGCCGCTTCCTTTCCTCCCGGGCTGTCGCGATGGACCTTAGTGACGCCTCCTTCAAGGCGTCGTCATCCTCGTTCAAGGATGCCTCCAGAGCCTTTAAGGCATCCTTCATCGGCTCTTCAAGACGAACCTCTTGCGGTGGCCCAGAGGAAGCGGGAACATCGGCAGCTGGTAAAACATCTGCGTCGATTGGTGGGATCGGCATTGAGGTTTCTGCAATAAAAAGGGAGAGGTTAGATCGACCATAACACGAAGGAGATGGAGACTTGATGGATTAAAACTTACTAAGGCCCATAGACGCTCTAAGACGTTCCTCCTCCTGGAAAGTCTTCAAAGAAGCGGCGATGCCTTCTTCATCAGTGATGCCTGTTGGAAGGAAGGAAAGAAAAGCGTTAGTCAAAGGCAATGAAGAGGATATGTTGCAATAAAGAAAAGGCGACTAGTAGTTACCTGATTGCGCTAGTTTAGCCAGCCACGCGTCACGCCTCGCCAACCACGCTGAAGCTTCGAGAGCAGCCTCCAAGTCTGTATCGTCCGGCGGCGGCATCACTAGTCCTTCGTTAGTCCCGTATTCGATCAGGCCCTCGGCATAGGGGGCATGGGGTTCCTGACCGAACACGACGTCCGCGGCGAAGAGCGACTTCTTTTTCTTTTGCCCTCCGACCCTAGCCTCACGTGGGATCGACTTCCGCTTAGCAGCCACTTTGGGACGACGGGTCTCGATGTCTGCACCTACACCGGACTCCGGCGAGGCCACGGCCACTGTTTCCACTGGAGCACGGGGCGCTAGGGCTGCATCTGTAATATCGGGAAGCGGCAATCCGTGCGGAGGACTTTGCGCACGCGATGGTCTGCCCCCGGCATCTTTTAGAGGAGGAACCACCGGGGTCCTTGGCATTAAGGGAGCATTACGGTCGGTGCTTCTTTGCGGTCGATCAACACTCGCCTCTCCTCCTTTATAACGGCCCCCGTCACATGATTGTACTACTCTCTATATATATTAAGGAGTCGTGGAGCGCAGGCCGGCGTGCTGATGAAAAAACGAGAACCCGTGTTCAGGCGCATGAAATGATGTAACGCGTTCTCCATCCCTTCTTCATTGGCAGCAGGTTCCAGTAAGAAAGCTTCCAAGGGTACCCCTTGATCGTAGCCCAGTTGTTGGGCGAAACGATGCGGGTTATATCTCATGAAGATTGCCGCACCGCCCTGCCTGAAGACTAAAAAGCCCGGTCTAATAGAATACAAGTAGAGGGTCTCCCGGGCCGTCAACACTGAAGCTCCATCCTTAAAGAAGTCCTGTAATGGTCGCACCGCAGTGGTGGACGCTTTTCCAATGGTTAATACCTTGTCAATAAAGGACATCCCGACACCAACGGTGTGAGGGCGAAGCAGTAAACCCCTGGCGTTCCGTGGTGAGGGGGTCACGATTGATGAGCCAATCAACTGTATAATGCGAGGAAAACAGCACTTGTCAAAGAATGAAGGCCTTTTATGCATGCCGAAGACACCCGCCGTGTGTAGCTCCAGCCACGATGCAAAGTAGTGCATCGGGAAGACCACGTGCAGTACCCCGGGCTCATTGGCATCCGCTGCTCGGCTGAGGCCATGATATAGGTGCGCCAAGCCAGCGATCCCCACAGCCACCTTTACCCCGATGACCATTCGGTGGGCTGGGTAAAAGACAGAAGGCCGCATGCGATGAGAGTGCATTGCGATCGCGAACCAACTCAGCTACAGTCTGAGAAATCCTAAGAAAAAGGCCTTCTCACCCATTCCAGGGGCCGCAATTTCTGCAAAAGACATGGTCGGGGAGTTAGGAAGAAAAAAGTCCTTTTGGTCTATGTCTTTCGCTGGCAGGTTATCCAAACCTAAACCGAAAGGGTCATCCAGGGTGGCAAACTTGGCAGATCCCAATGAAATGACGCTTGGATGAAGGAAACGAGCAATGAAGTCCTCAAAGTTAACCCCCCGACTCCCATGTTCGATAAAAAGGGACTCGTAGATGTTCAACACCTTGATCAGGCTCGGGAATTGGTGTTGAACGGCATTTTCCGGCATGATCCCCCTTACCATTTGCTTAGCACCAAAGACGTACTCATCTGTCGGGAGTAGCTCTTCATAGTGTTCCCCCATGACTGGTAGGCCGGATACCTCCGCGAATTCCTCCAAAGAGATGGACACTTCCCGATCCATGGCAAGGAAAGTGTGGGTGGGAATGTTCCACTGCTCCAGGAAAGCCTTAAACCACCAGGTGGGGAGCATGGGATACTGGAAGAGAGAGACGTAGACCGAGGGGTACAATCCTAATCTTATCAACTGCGACTTCTTCGTCGAAAGGATGTACCGGGCCCACGGCAGGTAGCCAATCGGATGGCGGGGGATCAGACCAATGTTATATGATTGCCCCCAGGGTCTCGCCTCGCCCTGACAGATACGACGTCCTAGGATATCCAAGACCATAGGACGTTGGACCGGAACCGCATCCATAGCGGGATGAAGAAAGCTGTTCGCGGTCCAATCCACCATCTCCACGGCATACTGCACCGAGGGCGGGGTAGCATAATGGATCGCCGTAATGGGCTCGGACGGCACTGCGCATGTGAAGCTGCGTCGACCCATAATGATCTGGTTATACCAAGACCCCCAAAGGTGGAGTTTCTTATACTCCGGGTCGTATTCTCTAATCATGGTCAGGACCTCGCGGTCCGAGGGTGTCTCGGGAAATCCCTCCTCCGAGCGAACGAACGGGAATGAAGTGTCTAGAGACATGATCGCTGCAAACGGAACAATTTAGCCGTTAGTGTTGTAATTCCAACGTTTGACATCTAAAAAAAATGCATTAATTAAATTAAATTAAAATTAATTAATTACACCACACAGCAGTGCAGTGAGTAGGAGACCAAAGTGGGACCCACAAAATCTGGATGACAATACGTCAGGCAACCTCATCATTGGATGAGATTGTCAGTTGGGCCCCAGGAAAACATTCCCATTTATAAAATGGGGGGTGGGAAGAATCCCTAGAGACAAGAAGAAAATCTTCTCTTTCAGAGCAAAGCTCTGTCACAGAGTGACACTTGTCAGACTCTGGTCCCAGGGAAATAAAATTCCTTAAAAAGAGCACAGCTCTATGGTAATAATGGAAAGGTCCATCAGAAAATATCTATACCAAAAAGAATTAAAATTTTTGAATTCTCGGAAAATCCACGAAAAACTTGTGAAAATTTTTCATTTATCAGATCTAAAAGATCCACAGATGATCTATGAGCAAAGCACTGTTCATGGGTTAAAACCTATGAAAAAGATCCCTGTAGATCTACAAGTTTTCGAGAGCAAAGCTCTGTTTATGAAACCCCAATGGGGATCTATTTAGATCAAAAGATCTATAAGAGCAAAGCTCTTTGGTTAAGAATAATTTAAATTAATTTGATTAAAATTAATTTTTACCTAAAGTTTCTAACTTTGGGAATGAGCAAAGTTCTGAAGTTCTTAAGCAAGAGCAAAGTTCTGTTGAAATCAAAAATCTTAAAACGGTAAGATTTTTTTCTAAGGGCCAGAGGTCCTATTTATAAGGCGCTTGCGCCCCTTGAGCTAACCCCTTGATCCAACGGTCAGGGGCTTGCCACCGCTGCACTCACGTGCGCGCCACGTGAGCGCAACGGTGGGGGGGCATTTGTTTCCCCCAATCAGAGCAAAGCTCTGCTGAAAATTCAAAATTCAAATTATGAAGCAACGCTTCAAATCCCGGACGCAACGCGCCACGTGTCAGGCGCTGATACGTCAGCACAGCGCCCGAGAAGGCGCACCCAATCAGAGCAAAGCTCTATTAAAGGAAGCAACGCTTCAGTTGCGCAAGCACTGCGCTGCGCGACACGTGTCAGCGCAGATGCGCTAGCGCAGTTGCGCTGCGCTGTGCGCTGCGCGACACGTGTCAGCGCAGATGCGCCAGCGCAGTTGCGCTGCGCTGCGCGACACGTGTCAGCGCAGTTGTGCCAGCGCAGTTGCGCTGCGCTTTGCGCTGCGCGACATGTGTCAGCGCAGATGCGCTAGCGCAGTTGCGCTGCGCTTTGCGCTGCACGACACGTGTCATACGCTGGGGCATCTGTGCCAAACAGAATTAAAATTCTAAGAAATCTTTTCTGTTCTTGTTAAAACAAGAAGATTTTCTTCTGCAAAGCATGAGCCCTTGGATCAAAGATCCAACGGTGGGGAAAATTTCCCAAATCACTCAGAGAAAGATCTCCTTAACAAATTTAACTAATTTATGGGCACTATAAAAAGGACCCTAGGCCTCAATTCAAAGCATGAACATTTTCTTGAAAAAAGTCAAGAGCTTCAAACAGAGAGAACTCTGAAAAAGAAAAAATTTCAAGAAAAAGGTAAAAACCTTCACATGGGAGAAGAAATTTCTTCTAGTAGATCATTGATCTAAAAACTAGATCAATGATCTTCACATAATAAATAGTGCTTTGCACTTCTTATGAACCACTGGTTCTTTAAAACAAGAAAACAACAAAATAAAAATAGTGCTTTGCACTTTTGTTCTTGAATCTAAAACATTCTTGGTGTTTTGCACTTCCAAACTGCGCTGTTGCGCTCTTGAGAGAGCGCCACGTGTCAGCTACAGAACAACTTGCGCTACGCGCTCTTGAAATAGAGCTTTGCTCTTTGGAATCGGCGCAACTCAACAGAGCGCGCCACGTATCAGCAGCACAACAGCGCAGCGCACTAGCGCAGCGCACTGCGCTGTTGCGCTTGCGCTCACCAGAGCATGACACGTGTCCTCACCACAAGCGCTTGCGCTCAGTAACTGACGCAAAGCGCCTGACAAATGCAATGCATTTCTTTTCCTGAAGGGCCAGGCCCAATTAAAAGACCAAGCAGGCCTAATTAAATTGATGCTCTGCATCATTTATAAATGGGCAGAGCCCAAACGAAATAATAAAAATGCTGCGCATTTTAAAAGGGACAGAGCCCAAACAAAATAGATGCATTGCATCATTCATAAATGAGCAGAGCCCAGAATAAATTGATGCTCTGCATCTTTTATGGGCAGAGCCCAAACAAAAAAATGGAAGAAATGCAATGCATTATTTAATAAAAGTGTTGAACATTTTCAACTGGACTTAGCCCAATTTTGGCCGTAAGTCCTCAAATTAAATTGACTGAGCATAGCTCTCTCTTAAATCAATTTATATCCGGTTCGAGGGTACATCTCCGAACTCCTCTGGCACACGTCGTTGTAATCATTCAACGTCGTCAGAGAGGTGACGTGTCCCGACGACCACACCCTTCAATGTGGACTGCGGGGTCCTTAAACTCGTGGACCGAGACGTCCTTAAACTAATATTGAACCGAGACGTCCTTAAACTAATAATGGACCACCACGTCCCTAAACTAGAATATGGACCACCACGTCCCTAAACTGGAACAATAGAGCATCCAAATGCTCTTTTTCGGATCTAAACGGTCCCGTTTAAGTCGATCTTAGCCCCAAATACGGCTAACGTATCCTTAAGCATTTTAAATGAACGATAAAACTTCAAATCGACTTTGGTTCAAGGGTATATCTCTGAACTCCTCCGACACCTATCGTTGTAATCCTTCAACGACGTCAGAGAGGTGATGAGTCCTGACGACCATATCTATTAAATCGATCATCACGTCAAGTCGATCTTAGTCCAAAACAGGACTAACGTATCCTTGACGAACGTTTAAGTTGATCTTAGCTGCAACGCGACTAATGCATCCTTAAACTAAAATATCAAACCCAAATCTAAGTAAATACGGATTTGGACTAATCCACGTCCTACGGGCGACGGCATTACTCAGTCTCCGTATACAATCCACGGGCAACCGCAAACAAAACAAACACATACGACACGAAGTGAAATTCTGAAGAAGGAGAAAGTTGTTACCGCGATGCGGTAGCGTAATTAACTGCAGGGGTTTGCGCCTGCAGGGAAGAGCGTCCCCACAATCAAAAACCCCTCAAGTGAGGGGGAATCTGACGAAATCTGCTACATCGGCTGCATCCGTCTAAACCTCTGATATACGATACCATAAATCAACTTGGCATCTTCGGAGAGGTGGACGGATAAAACCAAATAGCATCTGCCCCGAATCTCAGGCGAGACGCCCATGTCTCGGCCGTCTTTCGGAGGGGAACAGCCAGTATTGTACAGATGATGTATATTATATTGGATGCTTGGACATATATGATAGGACTTTCTTGCTCGATTTGATAGTATGCTATCTGGTTGCTCTTTATCTTAACAGGTATACTTGTCTCTTGATACTGTCTTATAGTTACATGTTGGTAAAGCCCTTAGGATGTGTACTTGACTACCAGGACTATGATGTAGATCATACTAGTGGGGCCATGGTAGTCCATAAGTACATCCTTTAATGTTCCTAGTCGTGGGTGTATCGAGACAGGGCATCGATATACCAGAGTAGACTAGCGTATACGCTTCTCGACCCATGAGATGGGCGATGGATGATCCCATATCCATTGGTGTTTGACATCAGAGATGGTATACGGGTGCTCAGTGGAGACTGGGTACACTGGACGGACTCACCGAGAACTCCCAGATGGTATTATACCTCATGTCAGATGGCAGTTCTCTGGTGACACTTGTGCAGGTTAGTCTGTAGACCCGAGATCGTCATAGAGTCTTGTGTGATTCCCACTGTGCTTTGATTTCCACCTTACCACGTCCAAGAGGGCATGCAAAACGGTGGTTTTTGGGTACAGTCCCAAGTCAAATGGAGGCAATGAGCGATAGGAGGGGTTTCGTCTCTTCCGGTATTGGGGGTTGATGTTGCGCTGTGCTCGATTGGCCATAACAGGGAAGTCCCTGGCCAGGGATGATTTAGAGATTTACTGGTAACTGTTACCAGTAGTTTCTTGACCCGTTATGAGCCTCACATCGGCACGACTTATTGGTTATTAGGGTCTGACGTTTACCACCCCTAGACTTGATATGCGACATATCAGACGAGAAGACCTGACTGTACGGGAAGTGTTACCGTTAGGCTTTCACAGGAGTTGGAGCGGTCTTGCTTGCTGATCTTCTGATCGCTCAATACCCGGGTAGCCGTTACGTCCAGCTAGTACCGTTGACGGCTTGTGTGTGCTTGATGTGATCATCACTTACTGCCGGCGTATTGACGAGTCTTTAGAGTCCTACATAGAGCTTTTACTGGCTCAGGCAAAACAAAATAGGAGCGCATATGTGATATTTACGGGACCGAGAATAATGCGTGTATGTGATACCGTATTCTATTCTCGCGACTTTTTGTATCGGTCGGTTATATGTGATATAGCCGGGTTATCGAATCAAGTGTTGATTCGATAAGTCGATACATTGGATGTTAGTCGGTTATATGAGATATAACCGGATTATTAAGTCAAGTGTTGATTTAATAATTTAGTGTATAATTGTATATATGATATACTAATTTACATTAACTAACATTTGTTCACTTAAGGATTTTTCTCACATGTGCACAACTTTAATATATATGTGATATATATTAAAATGTGTTTTCTATTTGTATCATGGTTGTTGATACATCATTCATGGGTGTGAAAGACATACACCATTCTATTTTAAATGGTGGTTTATATTTATTTAAGGTAATTACAAATTAGTGAAGCTTTTGTCATAAGCATGAAGCTTGTAGAAGCTTATGGATGCTTTGACAAAATCCAATAACTTTGTTTTACTTTAGATTTTTATTAACCTAACCATTTTGGATTAGCCATGGTTATATCTCTACATGAGTTAGTATCTGATACTCACTCATCATGGTTAGCTTTCTCACTTGATCATTATCTTTCTCTCTTCATTTCTTCATCTTCTTTCTTGAGCTAAAAAGCTCTCTAGGGTTTGATCCAAAGTGAGAAACATTGTGAGAAAATAAATTCTAAAGTGAACCCACTTCCTATTTCTCCATCCTCTACTAGACTAGCACTTTAGTTTAGGGTGTTTGCTTCACTAATTCTCTAGTTAGTGAAGTATTAGCTTGAGTTGGTATTCCCTCGACGTAGATCATCTTTGGCCTCGAAGACTGCAAGCAAGGACGTTTCTTTCGCCTCGTGAAGCCATGCAAGAGCCCGGGAGAACAATGATCACAGCGAAGGGACTACGATAAAGAGCTTTAGAAGTGAAAGATCGATCTACAAAGGTTGTATTTCGTATTCACTTAGTCGCAATTGATATTTACTTGCATGTGAAACCCTAATAATCTAGCAAAGATCTTATTTAGGGTTATTCGGCACGACTAAATTTTAATCGGGCATGGTTGATGCCTTGTAGAACCTTGTTAGAGTGCCTAGTAACCCTACAGATGGGGGCTACTGCGACAGAACGAGGGGAATGCTTCCACTACCACAAGACTGGACACTGGAAGAGAAACTACGTTGGATACCTGGCTGGCCTCAAGAAGAAGAAGCATGGTGATGCTTCCACTTCAGGTGTGTTTGTAACAGAAAACTGTTTTTCAATTAACTCTACTTCCTGGGTATTTGATACCGGGTCAGGATCTCACATCTGCAATTGTGTGCAGGGGCTGAGAAATTGCAGGTTTTTGAAGAAAGGTGATCATACTCTCCGGGTTGGGAATGGTTCCTCAGTACGTGCTACAGCAGTGGGAGAGTATCACCTTGGTTTGCCGTTGGGTTGTATATTGGTTTTGAACCTATGTTATTTTGTACCTTCGATATTATGTGATATTATATATGTATCGTTGTTGAACAATGCTGGATATAATTTTGTATTACAATCTAATGTTATGAACATTAACCATAATCAAGAGTTGATTGGGTCTGGTACATTAAATAATGGGATATACGTCTTAAACCAGAACACAATTTTCAATATACAACACATAAAAAAAAGAAAGGTTTCAAACATAAATGAAGCTTTCATTTGGTATTGTAGACTTGGTCATATTAACGAAACAAGACTAACCAAGTACATAAAGATGGATATCTAAATCCATTTGAATATAAATCTAATGCGACTTGCTAGTCTTGTATCAAAGGTAAAATGACCAAAACTCCTTTTAGTGGACACGGAGAGAGAGCTACTGAACTCTTAGGCCTCGTACATAGTGATGTATGTGGACCAATGTCTACACATGCGAGAGGTGGTTTTTCCTACTTCATAACTTTTACTGATGACTTCTCGAGATTCGGACACATGTTCTTATTGAAACATAAGTCTGAAGCCTTCGAAAAGTTCAAGGAGTATAAATCTGAAGTAGAAAAACAAACAGGCTTAAGTATCAAGAAACTTCGATCGGATCGAGGAGGTGACTATCTAAGCTCAGAGTTTCTAGATTTCCTAAAAGAGAATGGGATTCTCTCTCAGCTCACTCCTCCATACACACCACAGCACAACGGTGTGTCAGAAAAGAGGAATCATATCCTATTAGATATGGTACGATCTATGATGAATGATGTTGAGTTACCAATATCATTCTGGGGGCACGCATTGGAGACTACGATTTATCTATTGAATTGGGTTCCGACCAAAACCGTGTCTATCACTCCATATGAGATATGGTGTGGGAAGAGACCATCTCTTAAAAGAGTTAGGATATGGGGTTGTTCGGCTTATATGAAAAAATAGAATCCGGACAAACTCGAGACACGATCGGTTTTGTGTAAATTTGTGGGATATCCAAAACACCCGTATGGATATCTTTTCTACCACAAGGAGGAACAAAGGGTGTTTGTTTCTTAGTATGCCATATTTTTAGAAAATGAATTTTTTAAAAATGATACTGTTGGCAATGCGGTAGAACTGGAAGAAATTCAAGATACACAAACAATTATCGATGATTTAGTTGAACCTGAGGTTTCAATAGAACCTGACGAACCTCAGCCACTCCATAGATCTAGTAGGACTTCTCGCCTACCTGATAGATACTACAGTTTTCTAATTGATGGTGATAGATAAGATTGCATCATGGATGATGATGATCCTACTAGTTTTCAGCAAGCTATCACGAGTGGTGACTCTGTGAAGTGGCTGGATGCCATGAGATCCGAAATGGAATCCATGCACACCATAAAGTATGAACTTTGGAGGTTTCACCTTCTGGAGTAAAAGCCATAGGGTGCAAATGGATCTTTAAGAGAAAGATCGGTGTTGATGGTTGGGTGGAGACCTATAAAGCTAGGCTGGGCGCAAAAGGATTTCGTCGAAGACCAGGCTTGGACTATAATGAAACATTTTCACCAGTTGTGATGCTCAAATCCATTAGGATCCTGCTTGCTATAGCTGCTCAGTATGACTATGAGATCTGGAAGATGGATGTTAAAACGGCATTTCTAAATGGTGATTTAAAAGAATGCGTTTTTATGGATCAGCCAGAAGGCTTCATTGATAGTGGGAGCAGCGGAAAAGCATGCAGGTTTCTTAAATCCATCTATGAATTAAAGCAGGCATCACGGAGTTGGAACATCTGCTTTGATGATACAATTAAAGAGTTTGGTTTTATCAAAAATGTAGATGAACCATGCATTTATAAAAGGATTGTAGAGAGTACTGTTACATTCCTCGTATTGTACATGGACGGCATTCTCTTGATAGGAAATGATGTTTCTATGCTACAATCATCAAACATTTCTTATCGCAGAGGTTCTCCATGGAAGATCTAGGTGATGCCTCGTACATTCTGGGGATTAAGATCTATAGAGATAGATCTAAGAAATTATTGGGATTGTCCCAATCGAGATACATTGACACCATACTAAAGAGGTTTAGTATGGAATATTCCAAGCAAGGTAATTTACCCGCTTGTCACGGGATCACCCTCTCCAAAGAGATGTATCCAAAGACTGGTGAGAAGAGGGCTTGCATGAGCATTATACCCTACGCTTCGGCGGTAGGATCTATAATGTATGCGATGTTGTGTACTTGCCCAGATGTAGCTTATGCACTGAGTGCAGTAAGCAGGTATCAATCCAAGCCAGGGGAGAAACACTGTACTGCTGTGAAGAACATTCTGAAGTACTTGTGAAGAACTAAAGAAATGTTCTTGGTGTATGGTAATGGAGATCTCCAAATGGAGGGATTTACCGACTCCAGCTTCCAGAGCGACAAGGATGATAGTAAGTCCATCTCAGGGTTTGTATTTACCCTAAATGGAGGGGCGGTATGTTGGAAGAGTTCTACGCAAGATACCGTCGCTGACTCCACGATGCAAGTTGGGTATATCGCTGCTAATGATGTCGCAAAAGAGGCAGTCTGGATGAGGAAGTTCGTTTCTGAACTTCAGGTGGTTCCATCCATTGCTAATCTAATACCTCTGTATTGCGATAACAATGGAGCCATGGCTTTGGCAAAGGAACCGAGGTCCCATCAGAAATCCAGACATATCTTGAGGCGGTATCACCTCATGATGGAGATAGTGGATCACCAGGACATCGAGGTATGGAGAGTAGACACGAAAGACAATACAGCAGATCCATTCACCAAGGCCATCCCTCAAGTCCAGCTTGAGAAACTGTTCAAGCTGTTGGGCATGCGGTATGCCGGCAACTGGTTCTAGTGTAGACAGTAGGAACTTATTGCACCGACTACAGGCCTTAGTGCAAGTGGGAGATTGTTAGATATGTATGCCCTAGAGGCCTGTATTGTATAGGATGCTAGGCATGTATATGTATAGAAACAATCTTTGCTCGAAATGATAGTATGCTATCTGGTTTATCTTCATCTTAATGTGTGATGTGTTGTATTTATATATATGTTGATGAAGCTCTTAGGATTATGCTTGACTACCGGGATTATGATGTAGATCATACTAGTGGGGCCTGGGCAGTCTATAAGCATATTCATTAATTGTTCCTAGTCGAGGTATATCGATACATGGCATCGATATTACCAGAGTAGACTAGTGTGTACGTTTCTTGACCCTGGGGGCAATAGTTGATCCCACAACCATTGGTGTTTGACATCAAAGATTGTACACAGGTACTCATTGGAGAATGGGTACACCGAACAGGACTCGCCGAGAACTCCTAGATGGTATATATACCTATTGTCAAATAGCAGTTCTCTGGTGACACTTGAACAGGTTAGTCTGTAGACCCGAGATCGTCATAGTGTCTTGTGTGATTCCCACTGTGCTTTGATTTCCTCCTTACCACGGCTCTACCGAGTCGAGCAAACAGGTGGATTTAGGGTACAATCCCGAATCGCATGGAGGCAGTGAGCGATAGGAGGGTTTCGTCTCTCCCGGTATAGGGAGTTGATGTCGCGCTATGCTTGATCGGCCATAACAGCAAATCCCTGGCCAGGGTTCTCGAGATTTACTGATAAGTGTTATCAGTAGTTTCTCAAACCGTTATGGGCCGTAAATCAGCATGACCTATAAAGTTACTGGGGTCTGACATTTACCACCCTTAGAATTCATATGCGACGTATCAGACGAAGAGACCGGACTGTTCGGTATGTGTTGGTTACAGGCTCGTTAGGGTTGTGAAGAGTTCGCTCGTCGGCCACCTTTTCATCATGTACCTGGGTGGTCGTTACGTAAAGCTAGTGCCGCTGACGTGCTTATGGTTAAACCTACGGCCAGCGTACTGTCGAGTCTTTAGAGTCCCACACGGAGAGTTCCCTGGTTCAGGCAAAAGATGTAGAGGCCGTAAGTTCTTACAGCAGGGTTTCAATCATGTTCGTGTAAGTGTTACAGGAATAATGATCAGAAGGATAATACTGGTAGGATTTGGTTTAAGCCGGATACCGGTATTATATTATTGGATTATTTGTATTCGTATTTTTTCGGAATTCGAATACGTATACTTATACGGTATACGGTGAGGGGCATTCTTGTAATTGTACAAGAATGCATTCCAGAAGGAGACACCTCATAAATGGATTTTCATTTTGAGAAAATGGAAATGATGAGGTGGAATTTGGAGAAAGTCCTAGCATGGTTGAAGACATGGCTCAAATCATTTTATATTCATTTGGGTTTACTATTCAGGCATGGTGCATTATTTTTGTGAAAAAATAATGCATGCTTCAATTATTGTTTTGAGCCATATCTTTTGTTATGCTTCATTTTTCATTCATTCATCGCATACACCTTCTCTCTCCTAATTCTCTCCTTCCTCTACCTCTTGACCTAAACCTTCACATGAGTTGTGAATCATAGGTTAAGGCATAAATATAATCCATTACTTGATCTCAACATCATCTAAGTGATCACATATAGCAATCTTGATCTCTTAGTTAAACTCTTGTGAAGAGTTTGTAGTTTGTTCGATAGCTCTCGGGTTGATCGTCTTGGATCTTGAGGTGGCCGGAGATCGAGCACTTTGCAACAATCAAGGAGCCTAAGAGTCGCATCCAAACAAAGACCCGAAGGACCAATTCTCAATGTATAACACCTATCTATTTGTTATATGTATGCCCTAGAGGCCATTACTGTACATGTGATGTATATTGTAGTGGATGCTTGGACATATATAGGGAGGACTTTCTTGCTCGACATGATAGTATACTATCAGGTTGCACTTTGTCTTATTATATTTACTTGTATTAGTGATGTTGTCTTGCTCTCACATGTTGACAAAGCCCTTAGGATGTGTAACTACCAGAACTATGATGGAGATCATACTAGTGGGGCCAAGGGTAGTGCACAAGTACACCCTATAATTGTTCTTAGTCGTGGGAGTATCGAGACAGGGCATCGATACTCCAGAGTAGACTAGCGTATGAGCTTCTTGACCCATATGATGGGCGATGGATGATCCCACATCCATTGGTGTTTGACATCAGAGAAGGTATACGGGTGCTCAGTGGAGACTGGGTACACTAAACGAACTCACTAAGAACTCCTAGATGGTATTATACATATCGTCAGATAGCAGTTCTCTGGAGACACTGGTACAGGTTAGTCTGTCGACCCAAGATTGTCATAGAGTCATGTGTGATTCCCAATGTGCTTTGATTTCCACCATACCACGGTCAAGAGATCGTGCAAAAAGATGGTTTTTGGGTACAGTCCCGAGTCACATGGAGGCAATGAGCGATAGGAGGGGATTCGTCTCTCCCGGTATTGGCAGTTGATGTTGCTCTATACTCGATTGGCCATAACATGAAATCCATGGCCAGGGTTTCTCAGATTTACTGGTAAGTGTTATCAGTAGTTTCTTGAACCGTTATGGACCTTGCATCGGCATGACCTATCACGCTATTGGAGTCTGACGTTATACCACCCACAGGCTATGATATGCGACATATCTGACGAAGAGACCGGACTGTACGGTAGTGTTACAGATTGGATTTGCAGGAGTATGAGCAGGCCTGCTTGTTGATCTTCTGATCGCTTAATACCCGGGTGGCTGTTACTTTAAGCAGACCGCTTGCGGCTTGTGGGTGTTTGATATGATCATCACCTACTGCCGGCGTATTGACGAGTCTTTAGAGTCCTATACAGAGGTTTCCTAGTTCATGCGAAATGAAGTAGGAGCACATATGTGATATGTGCAGGACCGAGAATAATGCACGTATGTGATACAGCATTCTATTCTCGTGATATGTGATATCGGTCGGTTATATGTGATATAGCCGGGTTATCGGATCAAGTGTTGATTCGATAGATTGTTACATTTGATATTACTCGGTTGTATGTGATATAGCCGAATTATTAAATCAAGTGTTGATTTAATAATTTAATGTATAATTATATATTTGATATATTAACTTACATTAACTAATATTAGCTCACTTAATAATTCTTTTTCTCACATGTGTACACTTAGTATATATGTGATATGTATTAATGTATATTTTAATTGTGTCATGCTTGATGCCACATGTGACATGGGTGTATGACACTCACACCATGAAAATAATAATGAAGGGTTTTTATTTATTTAAAGTAAATCAAAATTGGTTGGAAATTGTCACATGGTTGAAGCTTGTAGAAGCTTGTGGAACCATTGACCAATTCCACTCTTTTTGCTTGACTTGAAGATATTTATTAACCCAACCATTATTGTTTAGCCATAGTTAATTCTCTACATGTGTTAGTGTATGACACTAACTCATCCATGGTTGCTATTCTCACCTCATGAGTTCATTCTCTCATTCTTCACTTGAGCTTTTTCTTCCTCAATGAGAAAGCTCACTAGTTTTTCTCAAGGTGAGAAAATATTGTGAGAAAATTAAATCTAAAGTGAGCCCATATCCTACTTCATCATCCTCTACTATTAGCCATTTAGTTTAGGGTGTTTGCTTCACTAAACCCTAATTTAGTGAAGAGCTAGCATGAGCTTGAGGCTGCTCGACATAGATCATCTTCGGCCTCAAAGACTTCGAGCAAGTTTGTTCATTTCTTCATGTGAACCCTTACAAGAGTTCGGGAGTTCACTACTTGGAGCGAAGGAACTACTACATGGAGCTTTAGAAGTGAAGGACCGGTCTACAAAGGTTGTATTCCTCACTCACTTAGATGTTAAGTTGTTAACATTGCTTGTTTGTTTGAATCTCTAGTTAAGATTCTAGGGTTAGGGTTCTTTAGAACGGAAAAATTTTTAAAACGGCATGGACGATGCCTCCAGAAACCTTGTTGCCGCACTAGGGAACCCAACAATGGTATTAGAGCCAAGATAGAGTTCTGAACGATGTTTGTAAGAATTAAGAAACCGAAATAACTCCGAAACACCCGATATAAAATCTAGTTACTGTTGAATTTTTAATGGTGTCGAAAAAAATTTAAACAACTGCAGAATGTTGTATGTGATATAACATGAACAATATGAAAAGTTGAAGCATTTTGGGCTCAAAGTGGCCGGCCACATCACCTATAAAATCAGTGAGCTCGGCCTATTTTGGGAATTCACAGTTCAAATTTTCATGGTGTTCCAGGGTCTGGGTTTTGGTGTTTCAGGTGTTGTTTGTTTTTACTAAATTTGCATGTGATGTTAACTTTTTGCAAAGGAAATTCAGAGTGTTTCGTAATCATAATTCTAACATCTATTTGGGTTATTTAGACGTTGTTAAAAAGTTTGAACGAATATCAATAACCCAATTTTTCCCCGCTGGAAATTTTCTAAGAGTTGGATTCTTCCGAGTTTAAAATTTTTAGAAAATTATGCAAGCGATTCTGTGGACCCTCTAGAAGAACGATACCCAAACTTAACATTTTGGATCGCGGAACCGTGGTCATACCCTAAAGTTTGCCACAGTTCCGTGGCGACATGAGTGAAGCATGTGTCGGCCCTTCTATGGATGGTTCATAGGAGCTGTGGCAGTTTCTGGGTACTTTTTGAACTCCGCTCAAGTGTTGAGCGTGTTGAGAAATTTTGGGTGCTTGCTTATTCGATCGAAAAGTTTAACTACGTCTAGTTATCTGCGATTGTGATAAATTTTTGGAATCCACATAATAGTTATGAGATAACTAATTTGAATTTTATAAATCTGGCAGTTTAGTCTCATTTGATCGGTTGCCACGGGATTTTGATGTTGATCAAAAGTCCGTCGCAATTACGTAGCGTACGCGGATACTCACCGGGTAACCTTATTAGATAGCCACGCCCCATAGCCTCGACCAAGTGACTGTAGGAGAACCCCATCGCCAAAAGCATCCGTTCGGGTGCTCGCGGCCGCGGTGTTCCGCCTTAGTGCACTTCGTCGACGGCATCGGGGGGTGCGGCCGTCTACTAAAGTTTCCGATGAGCATTCGATCAGGTTATCGAGAATCTTGTTTAATTACCCGACAGGTTATTGGAAATTTTCTTCAATATCGAGACTAAAATGCGGGGTTTATAATTGTTAGGCATGTGATGTCTAAGGAATTCATTTGGTTGGGCATGAAATCCAATGTATGTGATGCGTTGGGTTTATGATGTCTAAGGTGGTTGCAGATTCCAACTGTTGTAGTTTTTCACTTTCTCTTCTGCGACCATAAGTGTAATATGTGGTGTATCGCCAGTTTCGTTGCTATACGTCAACGAAAATTGGGATATGCATATTTACTTACGTTGATGACATGTGATGTTATGTGTTGCTGTGATATGTTATATCGGATCGTCGTGTTTTGAATAGCTGGGGTTTTTTATGTGAGATGGGAGTTTTTCATTCATGTAAAAGCTTGTATGTAATATTCTTTTATTGGGGCACTTCCGGGTTGAGGATGATGTCATAATTGATGCATATTATTTACTTTTCCGCATTATGATAGACCTAAGGAGGAAAGAATAAGTAACCAGGTTCTAGGGTCCAGTAGGAGACCATCTTGAGGAGTTGAGACCGGGTCTCCTAACTCTAGAATTGGTAGGGTTGCTTGCCACTCTCGTAGGGGTCTATGGGTGTGGGTTTGGCTATTCATCACGACCGTGGAATCCGTGTTTTACTGCCTTAACTTAAAACACGGAATTCCTAGTATATCCAATATTTCATATGTGTTCTTCTGCTGCAGATATTTTGTGATGTGATCACTTGATATGTTCTAAGACGAATGCTTATATTTTATATATATGCTATATAATAAATATTGATGCTTTTGTTTCTTCTGTGATGCTTAGGAAGCATAAATTGATGGGATTTCATTAATGAAATTAATGAAAGAAAAAGAAACCTAAAGATGTTGTAGAATCTTGTTTTAAAAACTGGTAGCTCTAGTTTTTTGCTTTGCATAGCGGTATTTCTTGTAGAATATCCAGCACCTTATTCGATAAGGAAAGAGCCGAGATCCTTTCACCGGGAGTGACCTCTTTAGCGAACCTAGCAGATGCTACAACCCACTCGGTTTGTCTTTTGATTGCTTCTATAGTTTTTGCTTTGCATAGTGGCATTTGTGAAATATCCAGCACCTCATTCGATGAGGAAAAAGCCGAGATCCCTTCACCGGGAGTGACCTCTTTAACAAAACTAGTAAAGGCCTCAAAAACACTCCTTTTCAAAATCACTCGATTCTACAACGATATCAAGTTCATTACGCTCATGGTTTTCTTAAAAACCTGCGTAGCCTTCCGTCATTTTAGATAAGTACTACTTAGTATTCGTGCTACGGTAGTTTGGCCTCCGTCAAGGCATGGTGTGCGCCAGCTGATTAGTGCTTATCTGCATAAGCATATGATGCGATTGGATTAGGGTATTCATACGGCGTAGTTTGGCCTCCATCAAGGGTCGTGCGGATGGGTTTAATTCAATCAGGAAATGATGGGTTGAACTTGACTAGAGCCCTATGGGTAGACTGGCCTCCGTCAAGGTCATAGGACGCTAGGGGTAAAAACTATTATCGGGAATTTCAAGTGTTGAAATTTCCAAAGAGATTGCATACCTTCTATGAGATAGTTGGATCCCGATACCCACTGCGAGTAAGAGTTACTCCTGGGAGAGTTTTACACATTACAATTAGTCGATCAAGTAGGTGTCTAGAAAGGTGTTAACGGGGTTATGCCCATGGGAAAACGAGGTTTATTTTAATTAGGTCCGTGCGAAAGCACGAGGAACCTCCCTCAAAGTACCGACACTGGCCTGGACGAAAGATTGGCGAACTTGTTGGGTGTAATTAATCCCGGCTAGTCTTAACTTTTAGGGTTTGAAGGAAGATTTGATAAAAACAGTGGAAGCCATCCTGATTAGATAAAATAAATAACCAATCTGATCTAGCAAGAGCGCATGCTGAGTGTTTCCTTCTCTCTCTCTCTCTCTCTCTCCTGGTAGCAACCATGTCACGCCTTAATCAAGATAATAATATGAATGTATTGACCGGACCCACTTGTTATACTGAGCTGGGGAACGTTGGTCCTGCTCTACCTTATAATTGTTATAAGACCGAGCAGGAGATAGAGGATTACCAGGATTCCCGTGCCGCCCAAACGAAGAAAGTGCATGATGATACATCTTCTTCGGGTGTGTTCATTATAGAGAACTATTTCTCAGTATCCTCTACGTCCTGGGTATGAGATATCGGATCAGGATCCCACATATGTAATCTGTTACATGGGCTACAGATAGGTAGAGAACTGGGAATGGGTGATAAGTTTCAAGAGTTGGATACGGTGCAATTGTTGCAGCCAAAGTTGTTGGCAGTTATCACCCTGTATTACCAAATACATTGATTATGAATGAATGTTATTAGATACCGAACCTGATATACAACATTATATTAGTCTCTTTATTTAGTAAAGAAGAATATAATTTTGTAATGTTGGATAATGTTTTGAACATTTCCTATATCAAAAGTAGATCAGTTCAAGCGCGTTATCTAATGGCATATACGTTCTAAATCAAATCGTAGTTCTTAACGTACAGAACACACACAAGAGGAAGAGTTTAGAAATGAATGAATCCTTCTTGAGGCATTGTACACTAGGTCATATCAATGCGACCCGACTAGCTAAATTACATTAAGATGCATATTTAAATCAGTTTGAATTTACATCTTGTGAAACTTGTCAGTTATGTCACAAAGATAAAATGACCATAGCTCCGTTTGTTGGAAACAGAGAAAAAGTTAGTGAACTCTTAGGACTGATACATGATGATGTATATGGTCCCCTGTCTACACATGCCAGGACTGGTTCTTTGTACTTCATTACATTCACTGATGATCTCTCAAGATTCTCACATGTGTTTCTGTTGAAACACAAGTCTGAGGCTTTTGAGAAATTCAATGAATATAAGTGCGAAGTAGAGAACCAAAACGGGTATAAGTATTATGTCCTTAGATGTGATAGGGGAGGAGAATACTTCAGCACGGAGTTCCTAGACTATTCTAAAGGAGAATGAGTTCTCTCTCAGCATTACTCCTCCGTATACACCACAGCACGTCGGTGTATCGGGGCGGAGCAATCGCACCCTATTAGATAAGGTGCACTCTATGATGAGTACTACTAAGTTGCTTATTTCCTTTTTGGGTTATGCACTTGAGAAGCTGCATACCTATTGAATTAGGTTCCAACCAAATCAGGTGCCTACTACTCTATATGAGATATGGAATGGGAAGAGCCAATGTCTTAAGTAAGTTAAGATTTGGGGTTGTCTGGCCTATGTCTAAAAGCAAAATCTGGACAAGCTCGAGGCAAGGTCGATTCTGTGGAAGTTTGTTGGATATCCCAAGCATTCGCAAGGGAATATCTTCTACCACACCGAGGAACAAAAGGTGTTTTATTTCTTGGCATGCCACCATTTTTAGAAAAGGAATTTATTTTGGAAACAAATTTATGGTCATGATGTAGAACTGGAAGGAGTTCCAGCTATACAAACTACAACTGATGATTTGGTAGAACCAGAGGATTCAATAGCTCCTGACAAACCTCAGCCTCTCCTCCGATCTGGTAGGGTTCCTCATCCGCCTGAGAGATACTTCGGTTTTCTCAATGACAGTGGGAGCGAGGATTGCATCATGAGATGACGACCCAACTAATTTCGAGCAGGCCATCAAGAGTGGGGACTCTGTGAAATGGCTGGATGCTATGCGATCAAAGATGGAATCCATGTACACCAACGAAGTATGACTTTGCATGTTGCACCTGAAGGGGTAAAACCCATTGGGAGCAAATGGATCTTGAGAAGATTCTTGGTGTAGATGGAAAAGTTGAGACTTTCAAAGCTATGCTTAAGTCCATCAGGATCAATGCACGCATCGCGGAGTTGGAACATTTGTTTTGATGTGGCGGTCAAAGAGTTTGACTTCATCAAAATGGTGGATGAACCTTGTATATACAAGGAAGTTATAGAGAGTGAGGTTTTCTTACACGTATTGTACGTAGATGACATACTCTTGATAGGAAATGGTTTCTTATGCAACACTCGGTCAAGCTCCCTTTATCACGAGGATTCTCAATATAACATCTAGATGATACCTACAACATCTTGTGGATCATGATCTATGGTGATAGATCTAAGTGGATGTTGGGAGTGTCCCAAATCCAGGTACATTAACACCATACTAAAGGGGTTTAGTATGGAGGATTCTAAGCATGGTGGTTCGTCCACTTACTCAGGAATCACTCTCTCCAAAAAGATGTCTTCCAAGACTGATTTGGAAAAAGCTCGCGCAAGGGATAACCTATGCTTCGGCAGTAGGCTCTATTAGAGTATGCGATGTTATATACCAGACCAGATGTAAATGACTCACTAGGTGTAGTAATCAGGAATCAATCGGATCTTAGGAGAATCACGGGACAGCTGTGGAGGACATTCTTAAGTACTTGAGAAGCACTAAAAGAATGTTCTTGGTTCGAGCTTCCAGAGTGATAAGGTCGACTGAAAGTCAGTCACAGACATTGTCTTTACCCTCAGTGGAGGGACGGCATGATTGAAAGAGTTCCAAGCTAGATATCGTGGCATACTAGACGATACAGGCTAAATACATTGCTACCAACAATGCTACCAAAGTGGTTGTCTAGACATTTCTTGTTTATGAGATGAACAAGGTTCCTACCATTGAGCGTCCAATAACTTTTATTGTGACTACAATGGATTTGTAGCTTTAGCCTAGAATCACCGTCCCATCATCGATCCAGACATATTCTGAGGACAGTATCACCTGATCAGGGAGATGGTTGATCTCCAAGAGATCGAGGTAAGGAGAGTTGACACGAAGGATAACACGACAGATCCACTGACCAAGGCCTGCTTCCCCAAATACTATTTGAGAGATTTTGGGATGGTTGAGTATGGGATACTACAACCACTGCTATATTGTTGGGTATTAGATACTACAACAGATGGCCTTAGTGCAAGTGGGAGATTATTAGTTATAAGTATGCCATAGAGGCCATTACTGTACATATGATGTATATTGTAGTGGATGCTTGGACATATATAGGGAGGACTTTCTTGCTCGACATGATAGTATGCAATCTGGTTGCATTTGGTCTTAACATGTTGACGTGTATAAGTGATGTTGTCTTGCTCTCACATGTTGACAAAGCCCTTAGGATGAGTACTTGACTACCAGTACTATAATGGAGATCATACTAGTGGGGCCAAGGGTAGTCCATAAGTACACCCTATAATTGTTCCTAGTCATGGGAGTATCAAGACAGGGCATCGATACTCTATAGTAGACTAGCGTATGCGCTTCTTGACCCATATGATGGGCGACGGATGATCCCACATCCATTGTTGTTTGACATCAGAGAAGGTATACGGGTGCTCAGTGGAGACTGGGTACATTGAACGGACTCGCCGAGAACTTCTAGATGGTATTACACCTATCGTCAGATGACAGTTCTCTGGTGACACAGTATAGGTTAGTCTGTCGACCCGAGATCGTCATAGAGTCTTATGTGATTCCCACTGTGCTTTGATTTCCACCATACCACGGTCAAGAGATCGTGCAAAAAAGTGGTTTTTGGGTACAGTCCCGAGTTATATGGAGGCAATGAGCGATAGGAGGGGATTCGTCTCTCCTGGTATTGGGAGTTGATTTTGCGCTATGCTCGATTGGCCATAACATGAAATCCTTGGCCAGGGTTGCTGAGATTTACTGGTAAGTGTTATCAGTAGTTTCTCGAACCGTTATGGACCTTGCATCGGCATGACTTATCAGGCTATTGGGGCTGACGTTATACCACCCCTAGGCTGTGACATGCGACATATCTTAAGAAGAGACCGGAATGTACGGTTGTGTTACTGATCTTCTGATCGCTCAATACCCGGGTGGCCGTTACGTTTAGCAGACCGCTTGCGGCTTATGGGTGTTTAAAATGATCATCACCTACTGCCGGCGTATTCACGAGTCTTTAGAGTCCTACACAGAGGTTTCCTGGTTCATGCGAAACGAAGTAGGAGCACATATATGATATGTGCGGGACCAAGATTAATGCACGTATGTGATACCGCATTCTATTCTCGTGTATGTGATATCGGTCGGTTATATGTGATAAAGGCGGGTTATCGGATCAAATGTTAATTCGATAGATTGTTACAGTTGAGATTAGTCGGTTGTATGTGATATAGCCGGATTATTAAATCAAGTGTTGATTTAATAATTTAATGTATAATTATATATTTGATATTTTAACTTATATTAACTAATATTAGCTCAATAAAGAATTCTTTTTCTCACATGTGTACACTTAGTATATATGTGATATGTATTAATGTACATTTTATTTGTGTCATGCGCTTGATACCACATGTGACATGGGTGGATGAGACTCACACCATGCAAATAATAATGAAGGGTTTTTATTTATTTAAAGTAAATCAAAATTGGTTGGAAATTGTCACATGGATGAAGCTTGTGGAACCATTGACCAATTCCACTCTTTTTTTTTACTTGAAGATATTTATTAACCCAACCATTATTGTTTAGCCATGGTTAATTCTCTACATGAGTTAGTGTATGACACTAACTCACCCATGGTTTCTATTCTCACCTCATGAGTTCATTCTCTCATTCTTCACTTGAGCTTCTTCTTCCTCAATGAGAAAGCTCACTTGCTTTTCTCAAGGTGAGAAAATATTGTGAGAAAATTAAATCTAAAGTGAGCCAATTTACTACTTCATCATCCTCTACTATTGGCCATTTTGTTTAGGGTGTTTTCTTCACTAAACCCTAATTTAGTGAAGAGGTAGCATAAGCTTGAGTCTCCTCGACCTAGATCATCTTCGGCCTTGAAGACTTCGAGCAAGCTTGTTCATTTCTTCATGCGAACCCTTACTAGAGTTCGGGAGTTCACTACTTGGAGTGAAGGGACAACTACACGGAGCTTTAGAAGTGATGGACCGGTCTACAAAGGTTGTATTCCTCATTCACTTAGATGTTAAGATATTAACATTGCTAGTTTGTTTAAATCTCTAGTTAAGATTCTTGGGTTAGGGTTCTTTAGAACGGCAAAAATTTTAAAACGGCATGGACGATGCCACCCGAAAACTTGCGGTCGCGCTAGGGAACCCAACACTATCATAGTAATTTAGAACTCTAGATAGGGTTTGCTAGTTATGGTTTAAGCACTAATCTTGGGTTATATGGGTGTTGCATGCAAGAAAATTATGGTTTATCGCTTCCGCCTCCTCACAAGTGTTGTGAGGGTGTGCAACATCTACTAACATTATCGATGCCCTGTCTCGATATACTCTCGACTAGAAACAATTGAAGGATGTGCTTATGGACTACCGTGGTCCTAATAGTATGATCTGCATCATAGTCCTGGTAGTCAATCACGTATCGTAAGGGCTTTATCAATATGTGAGAGAAAGACAGTATAAGAATACAATTCAACATATTAAGATAAAGAGTAACCAGATAGAATACTATCATGTCGAGAAAGAAAGTCCTCTATATATATGTCTAAGCATCCACTATAGTATACATCAATGTACAATAATGGCCTCTAGGGCATACATATTCCTAACACTTACTTCAATACATTCACTGATAATCTCTCCAGGTTCGGATATGTATTTCTGATGAAATACAAATCTAAAGCTTTTGAGAAATTCAAAGAATATAAGAGCGAAGTAGAACCAAACTGGAAAAATTATTAAGATCCTCCGATCCGATAGATGAGGGGAGTATTTAAGCACGGAATTCATCGACTACTTAAAAGAGAATGGTATTCTTTCTTATCTTACTCTTTCGTATACACCACAGTACAACAGTGTATCGGAGCAGAGGAATCGTACCCTCTTAGATATGGTTCTCTCCATGATAAGTAGTGCCGAGTTGCCTCTTTCATTCTGGGGATATGCACTTGAGTCAGTAGCATGCCTATTAAATCAAGTTCCGTCCAAATCCGTGCCTCAAACTTCGTATGAAATATGTAGTTGTAAGAGTCTGTATCTTAAATGTATTAAAATATGGGGTTGTCCTGCTTTTGTTAAAAAGCAGAACCTAGACAAATTCGAGGCAAGATCAGTTTTGTGTAAGTTTGTGGGATATCCAAAGCATTCAAATGGATATCTATTCTATCACGCTGAGGAACAAAGGATTATTGTTTCTCAGAGTGCCACATTTTTAGAAAAGTAATTTCTTGCAAGAAATATTAGTGGAAGCGTGGCAGAACTGGATAAAATTCCAGAAACACAAACTATAACTAAACATTTGATTGAACAAGAGGATTCAATAATCCCTGACAAACCTTAGCTACTCCGCAGATCTAATAGGATTTCTCATCCGCCCGAGAGATACTACGGGTTTCTTATAGACAGGGATCGAGAGAATTGCATCTTGGAAGAAAATGATTCTACTAATTTCGAACAGGCTATTACCAGTAGAGACTCTGTAAAATGGCTGGATGCTATGTGATCCGAAATGGAGTCCATGTATACCAAAAAAGTTTGGACTTTGGATATTGCTCCTCCTAGAGCAAAACCCGTTAGATGCATATGGATCTTCAAGAAGAAAATTGGTGTAGATGGACAGGTGGAAACCTATAAAGATAAACTTATTGCAAAAGGTTTTCGTCGAAGACCAGGAGTGGACTATGATGAAACTTTTCTCTAGTGGCTATACTAAAATCCATTCGGATCCTACTTGTCATTATTTCCATCTATGATGTTGATATCGGGTAGATGAACGTAAAAACAGCTTTTCTAAATGGAAGTTTAGAAGAGTGCGTTTATATGGATCAGCCGGAGGGATTCATAGACAGTGGGAGCAACGGGAAGGTGTGCAAGTTGTTTAAATCCATTTATGGATTAAAGCAGGCATCGCAGAGTTGGAACATCTATTTTGATGAGACAGTCAAAGAATTTGACTGCATCAAAAACGAAGATGAGCCATGTATCTACAAGATTGTAGGGAGAACTATCGTATTTCTCGTCTTGTATGTCGATAACATTCTCTTGATAGGAAATGATATTTCTATGCTGCAATCAGTTAAGTTATTCTTGTCATAAAAGTTCTCTATGAAAGATCTGGATGATACCTCCTACATTCTGGGGATTAAGATCTACAGAGATAGATCCAAGAGATTGTTGGGACTATCATAGTCCAGATACATAGACACTATGCTAAAGAGATTTAGTATGGAAGATTTCAAGCACGGTAATATACCATCTTTGCACAGAATCATACTCTCCAAAGAGATGTCTCCCAAGACTGATGAGGAGGCCTCACATGAGTATTATACCCTACGCTTCGGTGGTATGATCTATAATGTATGCAATACTATGTACCAGACCAGATGTAGCTTACGCACTTAGCGTGGTGAGCAGGTATCAGTCGAACCCAGGTGAGAATCATTCGACAGCTGTAAAGAACATTCTCAAGTACCTGAGAAGGACTAAAGAAATGTTCTTGGTTTATGGTAATGGAGACCTCCAGGTCGAGTTCTTTACCGACTCAAGCTTCCAAAGTGATAATGATGACAGCAAGTCTGTCTCGGGTTATGCGTTTACCCTCAACGGAGGGGCGGTCTGTTAGAAGAGCTCCAAACAGGACACCGTCGCAGACTCGACGATGGAGACTGAATACATTGCTGCCAATAATGCCGCAAAAGAAACGGTCTGGATGAAGAAGTTCATTACTGAACTTGAGGTGGTTCCGTCCATTGTTGATCTAATGCTTTTGTATTGCGATAATAATGGGGCTATAGATTTAGCAAAGGAACCACGATCCCATCAGAAATTCAGACACATCTTGAGGCGGTATCACCTGATTAGGGAGATCTTAGATCGCTGAGA
This sequence comes from Agapanthus africanus, assembly GCA_030015575.1. Taxonomy (NCBI): domain Eukaryota; kingdom Viridiplantae; phylum Streptophyta; class Magnoliopsida; order Asparagales; family Amaryllidaceae; genus Agapanthus; species Agapanthus africanus. Next base: position 560,189,717 of record CM057340.1, read on the forward strand.
GATCGAGATCCAGAGAGTAGATACAAAAGACAACACTGCGGATCTATTTACCAAGGCTCTCCCTCAAACGCAGTTTCAGCGACTTTTTGAGATATTAGGTATGCGATACACCAACAACTGGCCCTAGAGCAGACGTTGGGTATTCAGTACGCCAACTACAAGCCGTAGTGCAAGTAGGTGATTGTTGGATATGTATGCCATAGAGACCTGTATTGTATAGGATGTTAGAGATATGTATTTACAGGACAATCTTGCTCAGTTATATAGTATACTATTTGGGTTGTCTTTATCTGAAAATGTGTATTTGTTTTTCTTGCTGGTTTCTATTGCTTATATATGTTGATAATGACTTGATACAGTAGTATACTATTTTGGTTTGTCTTTATCTTAACATGTGCATATGTTTACTTGATATCACATATGGCTGATACATGTTGATAATGCCCGTAGGATTTTGCTTGACTACCAGCGTTATGATGGCGATCATACTTATGGGGGCTAGATAGTCCATAAGCACATCCTTAAATGTCCCAAGTCGCAGGAGTATCGAGACCGCACATCGATATTCCAGAGTGGACTTGTATATACGTTTCTAGACCCCGACGAGGGGCAGTGGTTGGTCCCACAACCATTGGTGTGATCACCTAAGATTGTATACAGCTGCTCACTTGGGGTGAGTACACTGGACAGGCTCACCAGGAACTTCTAGATGGTATTATACCTATCGTCAGATAACAGTTCCTAGGTGACAAGAGTACAGGTTAGTCTTTAGACCTGAGATCGTCATTTGTTGTCATGACCCGTAAATGGCACGTGACCGGCACTTGAATCACGTGATATCTATAGGACCCCACCATAACCTAAGTAAGCCAAAAACCAAGAATCTAAACCTTTTTAGGAAAATAGTGGAAGTGGAGTTTTGAAAAAGGGGTATAAATGAAATCAAGTTCCGCTTTTCAAGTATAAGTAAAGTTTATAGAAATACATGTGGAGTGTATACAAAAGTTTGAAAACGTTTTCGTCATTTGAAATTTGGGAAGCACCTCCTTTATAAATTTTAATCAAAACCAATAAATAAACAATAATAATATAGGCATCCCCAAGAAGGAGCTAGCTCTTCGCCAATTGGCGGAAACACAACCATGCAAGTAAGTATACGACACCCAAGGAGAAGATCTATTGGATATATATATGCCCAAGAGGCCATTATTTGATAGTGGATGTATTTTTTGTTAGTTATATGTAGGCCCTAGAGGCCATTGCTATACATAGGATGTATATTGCAGTGGATGCTGGGACATATATAGGGAGGACTTTCTCGCTCGACATGATAGTATGCTATCTGGTTACTCTTTACCTTAACGTGTACACTGATTGTCTCTCTGTTACATGTTGGTAAAGCCCTTAGGATGTGTACTTGACTCCCTGGACTATGATGCGGATCATACTAGTAGGGACATGGTAGTCCATAAGTGCATCCTTCAAAGTCCCTAGTCGTGGGTGTATCGAGACAGGGCATCGATATACCAGAGTAGACTAGCGTATACCTTCTTGACCCATACAGATGGGCGATGGATGATCCCATATCCATTGGTGTTTGACATCAGAGATGATATACGGGTGCTCAGTAGAGACTGGGTACACTGGACGGACTCGCCGAGAACTCCCAGATGGTATTATACCTTACGTCAGATGGCAGTTCTCTGGTGACACTGGTACAGAGTAGTCTGTTGACCCGAGATCGTCATAGAGTCTTGTGTGGTTCCCACTGTGCTTTGATTTCCATCTTACCACGTCCAAGAGGGCGTGCAAAACGGTGGTTTTTGGGTACAGTCCCGAGTCACATGGAGGCAATGAGCGATAGGAGGGGATTCGTCTCTCCCGGCATAGGGAGTTGATGTTGCGCTGTGTTCGATTGGCTATAACCGGAAATCCCTGGCCAGGGTTGCTGAGATTTACAGGTAAGTGTTACCAGTAGCTTCTCGAACTGTTATAGGCCTCATATCGACACGACTTATCGAGCTATTAGGGTCTGACGTTTACCACCCCTAGGCGAGATATGCGATATATCAGACGATCAGACCGGACTGTACGGTAAGTGTTACTGGTTGGATTCACAGGAGTGTGAGCGGGCTTGCTCGTCGATCTTCTGATCGCTCAATACCCGGGTGGCCGTTACGTTTAGCAGACCGCTTGCGGCTTGTGGGTGTTTGATATGATCATCACCTGCTGCCGGCGTATTGACGAGTCTTTAGAGTCCTACACAGAGGTTTCCTGGCTCAAGCGAAACGAAATAGGAGCGCATATGAGATATGTGCGGGACCGAGAATAATGCGTGTATGTGATACCGTATTTCATTCTCGCGATGAATGTGTCAATTGGTTGTATGCGATATAACTTAGTTATCGAATCAAGGATTGATTCGATAAATCGATACATTGTATACTAGTCGGTTGTGTGCGACATGACCGGATCATTGAATCAAGTGTTGATTTAATGATTTAATGCATAATTATATATTTGATATATTACTTTGCATTAACTAGTATTGGTTCACTTTAAATGGATTTTCTCACTTGAAGTTCATAAGTTGTATATGTGATATACTTTTGTGCACTTGATTGTATCATGTTTGATGATACATGCTTACTTGAGTTTGTGTAAAGATTAAACCATGGTTATTTAAATGGTTAGGATTTTGTTTTTCATTTTCTTATTCATTTATTTATTTGTTTATTCATTTTGGAAATGATAAGAAAAGAATGGTGGCTTTATTTGTAGTTTTGTTGAAGCTTCATGAAGCTTTGACCTAGTCCACCATTCTTATCTCATCCTTAACCCTAACCATTCCAACTAACCCTAGTTTACTCTATACACTTGACTATGGTTAGGATATGATAAGTATTCATATTAGTTTCTTTTTAAAATATGAAACTTATCATATTCTTTCTCTTCTTCTTCTTCTTCTTCACTTGAAGAAAGCTTCCTCCATCAATGGCAACTCTTGAAAATGAGTGAGAAATCCAATTCTAAAATGAACCCACTTCCTATTTCTTCATCCTCTACCTCTTGCCAAGTAGTAGAGTGTGTTTTCTTCACAAATTTCATGACTTGGTGAAGTGGGAGCTTGATCTTGTGATGCCTCGACGTAGATCATCTTCGGCACGAAGCCGACGACCTTGCCCGCCCATTTCTCCGATGAAGCCGACGCTAGAGCCCGGGTTTCTATTTGGACAGCGAGGAGACTTCATTGCGGAGCTATGGAGGTGGAGGACCGGATCTACAAAGGTTGTATTTCCGTTCTCTTAGTAAAGTAGTTTACTAGTTGCATCTTTCGCCTAGACTTCTAGCCAACGATCCGTATTAGGGTTTCTCGGCACCCGTAAAATTTGAAATTGGCATGGTTGATGCCTTGTGAGACCTCTTGAGAGTGCCTAGGAACCCTACATTTTTACTATATATATATATATATATATATTCAGAGGATATTCTTGCTCGACATGATAGTATTCTATCTGGTTACTCTTTATCTTAACATGTTCACTTGATCATGCTTTTATTCATCCGGTACATGTTGATAAAGCCCTAAGGATATTTACTTGACTACTGTGATTATGATGCAGATCATACTAGTGGGACATGTGTAGTTTATAAGCATATCCTGAAATGTCCCTATTCGTAGGTGTATCGAGACGGGGCATCGATATTCAGTAGTAGACTAGTTGTTTCCTCAATCAGAGCAAAGCTCTGTTCAAAATTTCAAATTTTGAAATGAAGCAGCGCTTCATAGCAGCGCAAGCGCTGAGAAAGAGTCAAAGACTCTGAGGCAGCGCTCACGTGCAAAGCACATGAGCGCTAGCACTATGAGCGCTGCACTCTAAGAAGCGCACTACGTGCAAAGCACGTAAGCGCTAGCGCTAAGTGCGCAGCACTCTAAGCAGCGCACCACGTGCAAAGCACGGAAGCGCTAGCGCTGAAACTAAATGTTCCCAACCGTTGGATCAAAGATCCAAAAAACATGATTAAAATCATCAACTAACCAGAATAAAATTCTGTTAAGGAGAGATTCCTCAAAATATTTCCAAACAAAAAGATTGTGCTCTGTAAATCAGAGTACCGTCGGATTAATGATCCAGTGTGATTAAAAATCACTAAAATACAGAATAAATTCTGTGTGGGGAAAAGTTTCCCAATCTTGTTAAAAACAAGAAGATTGCCTTCTGTAAATCAGAAGCCCTTGGATCAAAGATCCAACGAGGGAGACATCCCAAATCAATTAGAGAAAAGATCTCTTCAACTGATTGAACACATCAGCCTTGCCTTATATAAAGGTCCCAAGACTTCAAGTCTTAGATATAGAAACCCCCTCATAAACTTTGAGAAAACTCAGAAAGAAGAGCAAGCTCTTGGTAGAAAAAGAAAATTCTCTTCAAGGTAAAAAGAACAGAAAGATGAAATCGTCTCATATCAAAAGAAGAATTCACTTCTTTTCTTTAAGATCATAGATCTATAAGACCAAGATATTTCACAAAAAGAGATCAAAGTATCTCATCACAAAGAATAAAGGGAAGAACTTAATCTTCTTCAGATCATAGATCTATAAGACTAAGGTCTTTTTACAAAAGAGATCATGAACATCTCATTATAAAAAGGGGAAGAATAATTCAGTTCTCTTAGGATCACAGATCCATAAAGGCAAAGCCTTTCACCAAAATAAGAGATTGAAACATCTCCTATAAAATAAGAACTTATTCTTAGAACCTTGAGACAGAGTCTCTTATAAAAAGAGAATTTAATTTTCAGAGCGCAAAACCGATCTAAGTTGCAAAAAAGAAGAACCTTAGTGCTCCTAATTTAAAAGAGCTTCAGCGCTCCACATCTAGTACAAAACGCTGCAGAGCCTTGGCGCTCTTAATTTTAAAGATCCTTAGCACTCCAAATATAGTGCACTGCGCTCATTGATTGGCACTCAGCGCCAAGCGTGCCATACGCTCCTCACGTGTGCGCTACTTAACAGAAGCGCTTCAGCGCTCCACATTTAGCGTAATGCGCTGCAGAGCCTTAGCGCTCAAAATTTAAAGAAGCACTCTGTGCTCAAGACTGGTGCACAACGTCAAGCGCACCACGTGCTCCTCACGTGTGCGCTCCTTAACAGAAGCGCCTTGATTGATAGATTTTCCGTTGTGTTTGTATAAAATTGTAAAGAAATCACAACCAAAAATTATTTTGACCGCAATCAAACTACGGTGTCAATTGTAGTTCATGAATGAGTGCGGATCGTCCACAGGGATTGCACGATTCATTTATATATTTGATACGTTTGAAATGAAAAGTTAAGCAACAATAAAAGAAAACATGATTCAAGAATGATTTGTATTCGAGTGTCACTATTCTTTATTCAAGAATCAAGAAACTATAAACAATCAAGAATCGGTGTTTCGATAATATTTCCAATCAACAATCAAGAATATAAGAGAGGCTCGTAGGAATCGATCGGATCGATAGACGTGATGTAATCTAAAGATATCGTGTTCTTGTCCTTCGAAGGATTGATACTAGATTGATGATGATCGACGAGAGTTGGGGCTTTCTCGTGAAACTAGGGTTTCATCCTATAACCCTTGTTCTTTCGTCGATATCATTCCTTTTCTAGCCTCTACCAAATTCAAGAAACGATCGTAACTCCCCAATTTTGATCGATGTCAATCAAGAAAGCATCGAAACGAAATAGGTCGTCGTTTCTTGAACTTGCTAGGGTTTACAAAACTCGCCGGACTCAAGAATCGATTAAAGCTATGTTACATCATCATTCTATTGACCGTCTCGACTCCTCGACGAGCGGAGTTTTATTCACACATCACCACACAGAAAAGATTTACGAATTGTAAAGATAGCATGATGCAGAATTTAAAGAAAACAAGATAAAAGAATATCACCTTTATTTATCTCAACAATTTTGATTACATTTGCTTCAAGAACTACAAGAAGAAGAATCTAGATCGTTGATCGGGCGTCGCTCGGCTTCGTGAGTCGTGGATCGGCTTCGGATCGCTTGCTCCGTTGAAGATCGGCTCCGCTCCTAAAGGTTGTAAGGCTTCTTGCTTAATGGGTACTCGGGATTCTTGATTTCAATTGGAATTAGGGTTAGGGTTTCCTACAAGCTCTCTCACTAAACTTGAGGAAGAGGGAGATGAAGAAAGGGATAGATTCACTAATTGGATGAATAATTCCCAAGGTTGAATAATGTATGGATCATGAGCCTAGGGTCTTATTTATAGAGCTCCCAAACCCTAGGTGTAAGTTTGAATTGGTAGTTCCCTCCAAAAGTTTGTTGAGGAGTTTCTAGAAGGAGTTTGTTAGGAGCTAGCTTAGGGTTTAAGCTAGGGTTTAAGGAAAGTTCTAGAATGATTAGGCTAGTTTAGTGAAACTCAAGGTGTTTGCTGATCTGGTAGAAGTCTCTGGAGTATTCTGGAACTTGGAGTACGTTTATGAACTGTAGGCCCTGATACAGGAGTTGTGCACAAAAAATGAGGAGATGATCCCCTTGGTCAACCGCGGATCCGCGGCCTTAGCAAGCCCCTGCCGCGGATCCGCGGCTATGTAGGAGGCTTGGGCCTTGGTCTTTTAGGTGCTGTCTTGTACTGTACATTATAGCTTCCTTTGATATGTTGATTTGCAATTGCTCCTTTGTAATGATACCAGATTTGAAATTAGTGAGTTTACGTATCTTTCGAGCGGTGTAATGATCGAGCAAGCTTCTCATTTCCTGCACAGACTTCGAAACACGGGTTGCGATATATAGAAATATTGCGATGCCATGCAATGCAGTCAATTTCCCTAGAAATGCCGGTTTTAAAGTCGAATACATGTAATTTGATATTTTGCGACCGATTTGCTAATATATGAATTATGAATACCGTACACTTCTATATGGATGCAAATGATGAGGAAATTGCCGGCTAAAATATGCAATATTTTCGACTGATCAAATACCCCCAAACTTAATTTCGATCGTCTCGAGCGAATGTTTTATTAAAAAGAGAAGGAGAAAATAAAGAAAGAGAAAAACTAACTAGCACACTTTCGTAGGCAACACGATTGCACTGAGCACGTGCAACAAGCCTTTAAACCTCTATGTGTCCTTAGTAGGAGGAGTGTTGTCTCCTGAGGGTTTTCAGCGGATTGCACCCACAAAATCCAATAATAAAAGGAAGATCATGAATATTACATTTAAAGAAAAGAATTGTAAAAGAAAAGCCTTGAAAATTAGGGTTTCCAACTAAGCTAGCTTTTCGGTTGTCATGAGCCCTATCTTAATGGTCATGAAAAGATGTTAGAAATCACGTCCTCCCTCAATAAAACATTGTCTTATTCTTCATTCCTATCTTTCTTCCAAACATCGATCATATAACCCTGCGTGTGTGTAAAGACATCCCTACACCCGGAGAATTCAATTCAAGCTATCATACTCTTGCCCATCAGCCTCAGTACTTTTTGATTTATGAATATTTAGATGAGATTGCTCACACACTTTCATGCGACCGTTAATACTTCTTGAGGTACTAACCGACCGATTACTCATGTGCTTGCTTATTTGGTGTATTTTCCTCGTCTTGCACCACCTCAGGCATAGCAGTGACTCCCAGACCAGTTGGCCTTAGGGCACTAGGTGAAGAAGCACCCTAGCTATACATTTTTATTGCCCTTGGTGATAACAAAACCAGTGTTCATTTTTCTCACCACTTTATATTTTCTTTATTCATTTTTTTTTTTTTTATTTCCTTCATACTTTTGGCTTTAAGACAAGAGCATTTCAAGGTATCCTCTACTATCCCAGGCTTCAAGACGTGTGTAAGTGCGAATAGCAGGGTATCAACGTTCAAAATGTTTGGCTTCCAGAATAGAAACTATTTTTCAGACTTATTTTTATCCTCAGATTAGTGACGTCTTTCATCTTACTAACCCTTGGGATAACGGCTCATAACTACTTATTACTAGTTCGTATAAGAAAACTTCTAATTTTCTTAGTTTTCTTAAATTTTTCTAATCTCATGGATGTAACTTTTCACTATCTAAACTTTCATTATCTTATTTATATACAAAAAAGTGTAAATATTAAAATTATTTTTATATTTGAAAATTTTTAAATTTTTATGGGTTTTGAAAATTTTTCAATTTTTATAGATTTTCAAAAGAAATGTTTTGTGCTTATGCAGATGATATGCAAATGATGTGAAAATAAGCACAAACCTCCCCCAAACTTGTTTTCAACAGTGTCCTCACTGTTGCCGACAGCTATATCTACAAAACCTGTAAGTCTGGGAGGGATTATTAGTGGGGGCAAAATATATAAGTGAAGAACTTCCCCCAAACTTACTCTTTTCACTCACCTTCATTCAAAAAAATGATGCAATGATATACTGGATATGAAGGTGAGACGGAGGAATTTTATTCCAAATAAACTGGCTCTTGTAAGAACAAGAGCTCCTCCGTGGGGTCAGTGGAAAAATACGGCTTTAATCTATGTCCATTTACTTTGAAAACAGTGCCGTTTTTAACATTTTCTACTTCTACTGCCCCGTGCGGGTATACAGACCACACAACAAAAGGTCCCTTCCATCGAGATCGGAGCTTACCCGCGTGAAGGTGTAATCGTGAATCATAAAGAAGGACTTGTTGACCAGGTAAAAATGTTTTCCTCAAAATGTTTTTATCGTGAAAAACCTTAGTCCTATTCTTTGTGATTACAGCATTATCATAAGCTTCATCGCGGAGTTCGCTTAGCTCGTTAAGTTGCAGCTTCCGAAAGTTGCAAGCAAGGTTTAGATCAAAATTTATTTCCTTTATAGCCCACAATGCTTTATGCTCTATCTCGACAGGTAAATGACATGCTTTTCCAAACATTATCCTATATGGAGACATTCCTAGGTCGGTCTTATATGCAGTCCTGAATGCCCAAAGAGCATCCGTCAATTTGGTCGACCAGTCTTTTCTATTTTTAGCAACAGTCTTCTCCAGGATAAGTTTGATTTGTCTGTTTGAGATTTCAGCCTGCCCGCTTGTTTGGGGATGATAGGGTATAGAAAGTCGGTGGTTGATTGAGTATTTTCGTATCAGAGTCTCGAAAGATCTGTTGCAGAAGTGTGTCCCATTATCGCTAATGATAGCGCGTGGGTGTCCAAATCGCGAGAAAATATTCTCTTTTAAGAACTTAATGACAACTTTCCTGTCATTAGTGCGACATGGAATGGCTTCTACCCACTTGGAGACATAATCAACCGCCAGCAAAATGTACAAATTCCCAAAGGAGTTGGGAAAAGGACCCATAAAATCTATGCCCCAAACATCAAATATTTCAACAACCAAGATGGGTTGCTGAGGCATTTCATTCCTCTGGGATATTCTACCCGTATACTGACATTGTGTACAGGTTTTCCAATACTCAAATGCGTCCTTGAATAAGGTCGGCCAATAAAATCCACATTTCAAAACCTTTTCCGCTGTCTTTCTAGGACCAAAGTGACCCCCACAAGCCTGATCATGACAAAATGAAAGAACGCTCTTGAACTCTTCATTCGGGACACACCGGCGAATGATCTGATCAGGACAATATTTAAACAAATAGGGCTCGTCCCAGTAAAAGTGTTTTACTTGGGAAAGAAAGCGGTATTTGTCCTGTTTTGACCAATCGCTCGGTATAAGTCCCGTGGCATGATAGTTCACAATATCCCTGAACCATGGTTCAGTGGATACGCTCAAGAGTTGTTCGTCAGGGAACGAGTCATTAATCGGCAGGGTCACAGGGGAAGAAATGATGCGTGAAAGGTGGTCAGCTACTACGTTTTCACATCCTTTCTTATCTTTGATAACAAGATCAAATTCTTGTAACAGTAGGATCCAACGTATTAGTCGACCTTTTGCATCTTTCTTCGCCAGAAGATGTTTTAAAGCGGAATGGTCAGTATACACAACTATAGGTGAGCCGATTAAGTAAGGCCTGAACTTTTCTAAAGCAAATACAACCGCTAAGAGTTCCTTTTCGGTGGTTGTATAATTGATTTACGCATCATTCAGGGTCTTACTAGCATAGTAAATCACGTGTGGCATCTTTTCGATGTGCTGTCCTAAGACTGCACCTACTGCAAAATCAGATGCGTCACACATCAGCTCAAAGGGGTAGTCCCAATTTGGTGATGATAAAACGGGGGCTGAAGTGAGTGAGTGTTTAAGTGAGTCGAAAGCTGTCTCGCAATCCGAGTCAAAATGGAAGGTCGTATCCTTGGCCAGGAGTAGTGTTAAAGGTCTAGCAATTTTGCTAAAGTCCTTAATGAATCTCCTATAAAAGCCCGCATAGCCAAGGAAAGAGCGAATATCTTTGACGCTTTTGGGATGAGGGAGGTTTTGAATGACATCTATTTTAGCTCTGTCAACCTCAATGCCTTTCTGTTAAATGACATGTCCAAGGACTATTCCTTCTTGGACCATAAAATGGCATTTTTCCCAGTTTAATGTCAAGTTCTTCTCTTTGCAACGAGTAAGAACAGCGTCAAGATTCGCTAGGCAATCTGAAAAAGAGTCTCCAAAAATCGAGAAATCGTCCATAAAGATCTCCAAAAAATTCTCTACCATATCAGAGAATATCCCCATCATACACCGCTGAAAGGTAGCAGGAGCATTGCATAACCCAAAGGGCATGCGACTATAAGCAAAGGTACCAAAAGGACAAGTAAAAGTGGTTTTATCTTGATCCTTTTTGGCGATGGGGACCTGATTGTAGCCTGAGTATCCATCCATAAAACAATAATATTGTCGTCCCGCTAAGCGTTCCAGCATCTGATCAATGAATGGTAGAGGAAAATGATCTTTCCTCGTAGCAGCGTTGAGTTTTCTATAATCGATGCATACACGCCACCCAGTTTGGGCGCGTGTCTGAATCAACTCATTCGCCTCATTTGTGATAACTGTGATGCCGGATTTCTTAGGAACGACATGTATAGGACTCACCCACTGGCTATCGGAGATGGGGTATATGATACCATTATCTAAGCATTTGACGATTTCTTTCATGACAGCTTCCTTCATGACGGGATTTAACCGTCTCTGTGGTTCTCGGGTTGGTCTGGCATCATCCATCACATGTATATGATGTTCAACTATCAAGGGACCAATCCCTTTGATGTCCGCCATACTCCAACCAAACGCCTCTTTGTTAGATCTCAATACCGATAAAAGGGCATTCTCTTGCTCTGATGCAAGAGAAGCGGATATGATAACCGGTTATGACTCGTTCTCGCCTAGATAAGCATATTTCAGGTGAGAAGGTAAAATTTTGAGATCTAACTCAGGCGGAGAAATGATAGAAGGAATGGTCATAGATTGATTTTTGGATCTACAAAGAAGCTCAGAGCCTGTGAAAGATACAGACTCGGGTGGAAAAAAGTCAGAAGTGCAGGACTCATGTGTAGAGAAAGTGTCCTCACTAAGATCTTGTGCAAAGTCAAACAGAGATGTGGTAATGTCATCGAGATCAGTAAAGCAAAGATCCTCGGCTCCACAACTATCGGGAGCGATCTCATGGACAGAGCACACATCTAAAATATGAGCAGAGGGTTCTGATGGCTGACTTCCAACTTTATAGATGTTTAGTTCAATGGTCATATTTCCAAATGATAAGTTCATTGAACCATTTCTACAGTTTATAACAGCGTTGGAAGTGGCAAGGAAAGGACGACCTAGAATCACCGGAATTTGGCCCCGGGGGTTTGCTACAGGATGTGTGTCGAGCACAATGAAGTCTACAGGGAAAACAAATTCCCCGACCTTTATCAATACATCCTCTAATTCACCCCTTGGTTTGGTGATAGATCGGTCTGCCATCTGGAGAGTGCAATAAGCAGGTTTCAGCTCTCCAATCCCTAATTGCTCATAGACAGAATAAGGGAGCAGGTTAACACTTGCGCCAAGGTCTAAAAGAGCACGATTTATGTTTTTACCCCCAATCGAAATCGATATTGTAGGACATCCTGGGTCCTTTCTTTTCTTTGGAAGCTGGGGTATAAAAGCAGTGCTGATATTATTAGACATAAAGACCTTTTTTGGCACTTGGGTCTTCCTCTTCCTAGTGCACAAGTCCTTAAGAATTTTCGCATAAGCGGGGACTTGCTGAATAGCATCTAGGAGAGGGATATTGATGTTAACCTGTTTGAACATCTCTAAAATTTTCTCCATATGAGGACTCGTTCTATTAGCCCTTAGCCGGTTCGGGTAAGGAGCTTTCGCAATAAGCGCAGGGTCCATCATAGGAGAAGGAAAGGGGGGTAGACGAGGTCCCAAAGGAGGTGTGGGGACCGTCTGTGGAGAACTATAAGGGTTGGGTGAAGGTGTCGAGCCTAAAGGGAAATGGAGAATAGGCTCGCGAGAAAGTGGTTTGGTAGAAGAAGAAGGATCAGAAGGAGAAGTGTGTGGGTGTGGAAAGGACTCAGCCGGGGTGTTGATATGATTTTCAGTATTATCTATATCTTCCCCGACATTATTGTTCAGCACTCTTCCCGATCTCAACGTTGTGACGGCATTTACATTGTAATGCCCAGGATTTTGTAGGGGTTGAGAGGGAAGTTTCTCTTTTTCTCTCGCACTCATTTCGGCTTTTAGGCGTGCGATTTCAGCTTCCATCGATTTGATACTCTCAACTTGGGACGCTGAGTTTTTCTTTATCTCACTGACGGAAGATCTAACCTCAGTCGAAACCTCTATGAAATTTGACAAAAGTGATTTCATGGTTTGAGTGAATTGAGAGAACTCGTCAGAACAGGACTGCATAGGATTAGACTGTGCAGGAGTGTTGCCCTGGTTTTGGAAATTTTGTGACTGATAGGGGTGCTGGGTGAGTTGAAGGGGTTGCTGTTGTGGTGGAGGAAGAACCCTTTGAAATTGATTCGTGTTTGGAACCGTGTTTTGAGATTGGTTTTGGTTCCAAGCAAAATTCGGGTGATTCCTCCAACCCTGATTGTACGTGGAAGAATATGGATCGTTTCGAGGTCTTTGAAATGCGGCATTAGAATGCTCGTGACCTTGAAACGCAGAGTTTAATGGACATTCTTCCGTTAAATGTGACGGATCAGAACAGCACCCACAAACATTTTTGGGGAGTGACACTGGGTTTAGGGAGGCTGCTGCAAATTTGTGTTCCATAGCTTCGAGCTTCTTTTGCATTGCTGCCATTTCAGCTCGAACACCTATGGACACATCTATTTGGTGTACGCCACCCCTATTCAATGGTTGGGTTCCACTCTCCCACTGTAGTGACTTTTCAGCGAACTCTTCTAAGTATCGCCAAGCTTCCCCATCATCCTTAGTCATAAATGTACCTTGACACATGTTTTCAAGGCTCTGTTTAGTGTTAGGGTTACTGCCCTCATATATGATTCGGCAAAGCTCCCATCTCGGGATGCCATGATGAGGACATTGAACCAATAGATCCTTGAAACGTTCAAAGTATTTAGAGAATGGTTCAGCAGGGAGCTGGGCAAATTGGTTCAGTTCGCTACGGATTCGAGCTGTCTTTTGGTGTGGGTAGAATTTCTTAAGGAATGCAGCGACGAATTCTTCCCAATTTGTAATAGAGTGTGCGGTAGTGTTATATAGCCACTTCTCGGCTATATCGCACAAGGTAAATGGAAGAAGTCGTAAACGCATCGCATCTACTGAAAGTTGTGACGTACCCATCATTGCGCATACGTTTTCAAATTTGGTAATGAAAACGTAAGCGTCCTCAGTCTCGAGTCCGTGGTATTTGGGTAAAAGATTGATATACTGGGGCTTAATCTCAAAGTTATCCCCATTGGCTGGTGGTGTGGATAAGCAGGTCGAAATAGGACCTCTATGTGGATAGCATCTTTCCTGGAGAGAAATGTGGGGAGGATTCTGCGCACCAACGGACGGCGGCAGATTAGGGTTAAAGAAGTTTGATGGATTCGGATCTATCGGTGTGGGTGTGGTAGTGGGTAAAGAAAAGGTAAATGGAGAAATATCGACTTCGGAGTCGATAAAAGGTACGCGGACTAAACGGGCACTAGAATCCCGTGTCCAGCCTATCTTGTACTAAAAAGGGTTAGTACAAGTGGCAGCGTTGGCTTATAATTAGGGGTAAAATGAATGCGGTGTTTGCTTTTGAAAAAGGGACGGATTTTTGAAAAAATTATGCGACAAAACAAATGCAGCACACAACCCTAGAATCTAATGGTCACCTAGGTCCGGCTCTAGACCGCTCCTAACTGCCAAAAGACAAGTCGCAGGATAGAATCCTCCACTGCCTCTTTGTCCCCCTGTGGCCGGATAAGTGCCAGGTAAGTGGAAAGGTACTCCACTACGTAAGTAGTGGGCCTAATTAAAAACCACTAGCCTTAGACACACTCGCCTTAGGCACCACAAGAAAACGCGGATAAGCAATGAATTACCCACGGCCTTCTCTTGTCCTAATTGAGCGCGACAGTCCTTAGAGTCTTCTCTAGATTTCTTTTAATTAATGAGGGTAATGCGGATGCAAGTTTTGCGATTTTCGGGGCCTAGGAAGGGTAATGAAATCCCCACCTAATTTGGATTTGGCCGTGCCGCTTAAATTTCCGTATTAGAATGCAAACAACCAAGAAATCAAAATCACGCACAATTTTAATTTTGCTTTTGCGGCGCTGCGATTATTTGCAAAGAATCCTGCAGCAAAGTGTTATTTGGAGATAAAAGAGGAGAGGGGAGAGAGCAAGAAGTCACCTGCACTAAAAATTTTGCAGAGAACCCCCTAGGAGGCCGCGGTTCCGCCGCGTATTCACCCTAATGCCGCGCTTCCGTGCCTAAATTGTGGGTTCACTTCACAAGATTTCAACAGCTGCTTGCTGTTGCTTCCCTCTGTTCTCTGGTATATTCCAAAAAATTTTATCACAGCACAGAATGCTCCAGATCACCTTGCAATCAATTCATAACACACGTATAAGAGTTTGTACGAATTTTGATTTCAAGAAGTAAAATGTAATAATTCTTTCACTTCAAACTAAAAATGCAAATGAATTAGCGCGATCCCCGGCAACGGCGCCATTTTGATTGATAGATTTTCCGTTGTGTTTGTATAAAATTGTAAAGAAATCACAACCAAAAATTATTTTGACCGCAATCAAACTACGGTGTCAATTGTAGTTCATGAATGAGTGCGGATCGTCCACAGGGATTGCACGATTCATTTATATCTTTGATACGTTTGAAATGAAAAGTTAAGCAACAATAAAAGAAAACATGATTCAAGAATGATTTGTATTCGAGTGTCACTATTCTTTATTCAAGAATCAAGAAACTATAAACAATCAAGAATCGGTGTTTCGATAGTATTTCCAATCAACAATCAAGAATATAAGAGAGGCTCGTAGGAATCGATCGGATCGATAGACGTGATGTAATCTAAAGATATCGTGTTCTTGTCCTTCGAAGGATTGATACTAGATTGATGATGATCGACGAGAGTTGGGGCTTTCTCGTGAAAC
The DNA here is from genome assembly GCA_030015575.1 of Agapanthus africanus. Taxonomy (NCBI): domain Eukaryota; kingdom Viridiplantae; phylum Streptophyta; class Magnoliopsida; order Asparagales; family Amaryllidaceae; genus Agapanthus; species Agapanthus africanus. Next base: position 560,205,244 of record CM057340.1, read on the forward strand.
TAGGGTTTCATCCTATAACCCTTGTTCTTTCGTCGATATCATTCATTTTCTAGCCTCTACCAAATTCAAGAAACGATCGTAACTCCCCAATTTTGATCGATGTCAATCAAGAAAGCATCGAAACGAAATGGGTCGTCGTTTCTTGAACTTGCTAGGGTTTACAAAACTCGTAGGACTCAAGAATCGATTAAAGCTATGTTACATCATCATTCTATTAACCGTCTCGACTCCTCGACGAGCGGAGTTTTATTCACATATCACCACACAGAAAAGATTTACGAATTGTAAAGATAGCATGATGCAGAATTTAAAGAAAACAAGATAAAAGAATATCACCTTTATTTATCTCAACAATTTTGATTACATTTGCTTCAAGAACTACAAGAAGAAGAATCTAGATCGTTGATCGGGCGTCGCTCGGCTTCGTGAGTCGTGGATCGGCTTCGGATCGCTTGCTCCGTTGAAGATCGGCTCCGCTCCTAAAGGTTGTAAGGCTTCTTGCTTAATGGGTACTCGGGATTCTTGATTTCAATTGGAATTAGGGTTAGGGTTTCCTACAAGCTCTCTCACTAAACTTGAGGAAGAGGGAGATGAAGAAAGGGATAGATTCACTAATTGGATGAATAATTCCCAAGGTTGAATAATGTATGGATCATGAGCCTAGGGTCTTATTTATAGAGCTCCCAAACCCTAGGTGTAAGTTTGAATTGGTAGTTCCCTCCAAAAGTTTGTTGAGGAGTTTCTAGAAGGAGTTTGTTAGGAGCTAGCTTAGGGTTTAAGCTAGGGTTTAAGGAAAGTTCTAGAATGATTAGGCTAGTTTAGTGAAACTCAAGGTGTTTGCTGATCTAGTAGAAGTCTCTGGAGTATTCTGGAACTTGGAGTACGTTTATGAACTGTAGGCCCTGATACAGGAGTTGTGCACAAAAAATGAGGAGATGATCCCCTTGGTCAACCGCGGATCCGCGGCCTTAGCAAGCCCCTGCCGCGGATCCGCGGCTATGTAGGAGGCTTGGGCCTTGGTCTTTTAGGTGCTGTCTTGTACTGTACATTATAGCTTCCTTTGATATGTTGATTTGCAATTGCTCCTTTGTAATGATACCAGATTTGAAATTAGTGAGTTTACGTATCTTTCAAGCGGTGTAATGATCGAGCAAGCTTCTCATTTCCTGCACAGACTTCGAAACACGGGTTGCGATATATAGAAATATTGCGATGCCATGCAATGCAGTCAATTTCCCTAGAAATGCCGGTTTTAAAGTCGAATACATGTAATTTGATATTTTGCGACCGATTTGCTAATATGTGAATTATGAATACCGTACACTTCTATATGGATGCAAATGATGAGGAAATTGCCGGCTAAAATATGCAATATTTTCGACTGATCACGCCTCAGCGCTCCAAAACAAGCGCAAAGCGCTGCAGCGCCTCGACGCTCCAAATATAGGGCAATGCGCTCATTAACTAGCGCTAGCGTCAAGCGTGCCACGTGTCCTTCACGTGTGCGCTGACAGAATATAAACTGTTCTTTAAATGAAGCCCTAGAGCTATGATGAATTCTCAGCATTCAATAAAAGACAGAAAGGCTGTCAGAACCCAAATCAATGCTCAGCATTGTCAAATGTTTAACATTTTAACTAAGTGGGCCGAGCCCAAGTTGGCCATAAACCCCTCATTCAGATTAATTGAGCCCATATGCTCATAAATCTCAGATCTTAGTCCCAATTGGACTACAGATCTCCCAACCAAATTTGGTTCAAGGGTACATCTCTTCACTCCACAGATATTTGTCGTTGTAATCCTTCAACGCCTTCAGAGAGGTGACGGGTCCTGACAACCAGACATTCTACGGACTGTGGGGTCCTTAAACCCATGGACTATTATGTCCTTAATCTTAGACTATAGGGTCCTTAAACCTGTGGGGTCCTTAAACCCATGGACTATGATGTCCTTAACCTTATACTGTGGGGTCCTTAAACCCATGGACTATGATGTCCTTAACCTTAGACTGTAGGGTCCTTAAGCCCATGGACTATGATGTCCTTAACCTTGGACCGTAATTTTCTTAAACTAATTATGGACCGCAATGTCCCTAAACTAAAACAATAGAGTCTAAATGCTCTTTTATTGGATCTAAACGATCACGTTAAGTTGATCTTAGTCTAAAATTAGACTAACGTATCCTTAACAAACGTTTAAGTTGATCTTAGTCTAAAATTAATCTAACGTATCCTTAACAAACGTTTAAGTTATTCTTAGTCTCAAATGAGACTAACGTACTAATCCACGCCTTACGGGTGACAACATAAATTAGTCTCCATATACAATCCATGAGCAACCAAAAACAAAACAAACAACCACGACACGAAGTGACCATATGGAGAAGGAGAAAGTGGTTACCGTGATACTGTAGCGTAATTAACTGTAGGGGCTTACGCCTGCACGGATGAGCATCCCCAAAATCAAAAACCCCTCAACGAGGGTGAATCTGACGAAGTCTCTTACATCGGCCGCATCCGTTTAAACCTTCGATACATGGTGTCATAAATCAACCTGGCATCTTCGGAGAGGTGGACGGATAGCACCAAATAGCATCTGCCCTCGAAGCTTAGGCCTGACGTTCCCAACGTCTCGGTCGCATCTTTCGGCGGAGAACAGATTCTGGCACGCCCGGTGGGACCTTTTCCTCTTTTCACTCCACACTTCGTGTGTCGTATTTTTCCGCGATCAAATAATCGCGGTATATACGTGTTTGTGGTTTCCCTTAGAGGAGTGGATACTGAAGCCGGCGTTTCGTCTCTATGAATAATGGTGTTTGCTCCCACCCTAGCAACTCAGGCTCTGTCATATCCGGTGGAGTCAAGTATGGGCCACTTGCAGGCTCAAATCTCTGCAATCCGGCTCTTTGGGAAATCAACGGGCTTCTTTTTGGGTCGATACTCCCACCTCCCACCCTTGGTGCCTCAACGCCGATGAAGGAAGCCCAGTGGAAGTCTGTCTTCCACAGGCTGGTTCCCCAAGCTATAGCTTTGCCAATGAAATCAATCCTCAAACAACTGGCACCTGCCAAGGACCAAGGTCGACGCATGGGGCAGAATATTTAGGCTCTCAAAGGAAACAGGGGGCAAACTCGGTAAAATCCTGGAGCTAATCAAATCCTGTCCGTAAGAAACGTTCAACGTCAATATCGACATCATACAAAATGAGCTAGGGACAGTTCTCCGCATGGTCCTGTTTCAACCCCAATGGTGAATGTTGTTGTTCCAACTGGGAACAGCTTCAAATTGTTGTGAAGAGTCAGACAAAGTTCTCCTACCGCAATATTGAAGAAGTCTCCGCAACCCATGGAGATCCCACGAGTGCAGAAACAAGTTCGCTTCCTGAGACAATTTTCCTCATCTATATATAAGGTGTGGAAGCAGGTGAAGGGGACTCACCCTAAGAAGGATCCTGATACAGCGGTTCCTCCCAAAACCAAAGCGGCTTTTCAAAAAAAAAGGAGGCCTAATAAAGCTCAAGTACCCGAAGCGAACTCCAAAGGCCAAGACTCCAAACACCCCAAGCCTGGGGGCATGGTAGTTCACATAGTCTATGTGTTGAATTCCAAAGACGAAGTTCGAATTTATACTAGTCATCGACCTCGAACTCGGTCCGTGACAAAAGTTCAACTACAACGTGAAAAGCTACAGGAGATGCTCGCTCAGGCGGCAGCAAACGCTAATCTATCACCAGAGGAAAATCGACTTGGGGACGACAAGTGACCCACGACCGACGTTCGTCAGTGAGCTGTTGTCTGAAAAAAGGGTGGCTACCCTCAAAGATGTGCTCATGCAGTATAAAGACTGTTTCGCATGGAACTACTCTGAAATGCCGGGACTAGATCCAGAGATAGCAGTGCACATATTGGAGATATCTCCGGCAATCAAGCCAATCAAACAAGGACCGAGAAGAATGCGGCTCGAACTTGAAATGAGCACCAACGCTGAGGTCAAGAAGCTAATCGACTCCGGCTTCATCCAAGAAGTTCAGTACCCTGACTGGATTGCCAACATCGTCCCAGTGATGAAGGAAAATAGGACCGTGCGTATCTGCGTGGAATTTCAGGACCTCAACAAAGCTTGCCCGAAGGACGACTTTCCAGTACCGGTCACCGAGCTGATGATAGATAATACGTCCACTCATGACGTTTTCTTCTTCATGGACGGCTCATTAGGATACAATCAGATAAAGATGCATCCTGAGGATCAGAAGCATACCGCTTTCCGGACCCCTTTGGGCATATTCTGCTACAAGGTGATGCCTTTCGGTCTAAAGAACGTCGGTGCCACCTATCAGAGGGCCATGACGAAGGTTTTCGATGACCTCATACATGAAATCGTCGAATGCTATATTGACGACCTTTTGGTGAAAATCAAATCGCACAAAGAGCATTGGGAGCATCTAAAGATAGTATTCCAACGTCTTCAGAAATACAACCTGAAGATGAACCCTTTCAAATGCGCATTCGGAGTTTCCTCAGGCAAGTTCCTGGGATTCATTGTACGACACCGGGGCATCGAGATAGACCCATCGAAGATCAAGACGATCATGGAAATGCCCCCACCAAGAACACTCAAGCAACTGCGGTCTCTCCAAGGGAAGCTCACATATATCCGGCGATTTATAGCCAACCTCTCTGGCAAATGCCGCCCCTACAGTCACCTAATAAAGAAGGGAACCCCTTTCGTCTGGGATCGTAAATGCCAAAGCGCGCTGGACGAAATCAAGCAATATCTACAGAATCCTCCGGTGATAACCGCTCCGGTCAAGGGAAAGCCTCTCATTCTGTATACAACCGCCCTTGAGGGTTCTCTAGGCGCATTATGGGCACAAAAAAACGACCAAGGGAATGAGATAGCCCTCTACTATTTGAGTCGAGTTCTTTTAGGGGTAGAAAACAATTACTCCCCCATTGAAAAGCACTGCCTGGCGTTGATCTTCACGATAACGAAACTCAGGCACTACGCTTTGGCGCATGAGGTTCACCTCATATCAAAAGTGGATCCTCTCAAATATTTGATGTCAAGAGCCATATTAACGGGACGACTCGCTAAATGGGCCCTGCACTTGATGGAGTTTTCGATAACTTATCGTTCTCTCAAGGCAGTGAAAGGCCAGGCCATCGCTGACTTCCTCGCTGAGCATCCGATACCCGCCGATTCTCCCTTGAACTGTGAATTGCCAGACGAGCACGCGTTTGACATGATCGACAGGAGAAAGGATGGAGTGATACCCGATAGGAACTCTACTTCGACGGAGCATCTTCTATGAAGAAGTGAAAGCACAACTCCCTTATAATCAAATATGGGGTATGCCTCATCATCGTGACTCCACAAGGAGGGATAACGCGCTTTGCCTTTTCCCTAACAGAGCCGAGGACAAACAATGAAGCTGAATATGAAGCTTTGATAGCAGGTCTTGAGATCGCAGTCGACATGGGAATTGAAAACCTTCTCATATACGGAGATTCCCAGCTGGTCGTTAGTCAAGTGAACGGCGACTATCAGACGTGCAAACCGGAATTGGTAAAGTACGGCGAAAGGGTACAACAATTGCTGACTCAATTCCCTGCCTATGCCCTGGAAATAATACCGCGCGTGGAAAATAAAAAGGCGGATGCATTAGCCAAGCTTGCTAAATAACTGGCCGACGAGAATCTCGATGACGTGAGGATCGTTGTGCAAAGCTGTCGGGTTCTTGCACCGACAAAAATATCTCCAGAGTCATCCGAAGAAAAGGGAACGACAGAGCAAGCAACCCTACAACTAAAAGACCAGGAAAAAGGCTATGGATTGGAGAGAAGTCTTTATAGACTACTTCAAATCCCGTCGGACACCAGAAGATGCGTCCTCAAGACATCAGCTCATGAAACGAGCTCTATCCTTCGCCTTTGTCAATGATACTCTGTATAAAAGATCGTTCGACTCCTTGTGGCTAAGATGCCTGGGACCTGAAGAGGAAAGGAGAGTCGTCCAAGAAACTCACGACGGACTCTGCGGTTCTCACAAAGCCGGGCCGAAGATGAAGCTGAAGATCAAAAGGATAGGCTATTATTGGCCCACAATGATCCAAAACTGCCTCGAATACGCGAAGAAGTTCCACTCATGCCAGATTCACGGGGACTTTATCCACCAGCATCCAAATCCGCTACATCCAACGGTGGCCAGCTGGCCATTCGAAATGTGGGAACTGACATAATCGGGCCCATTGAACCAGCATCGTCCACGGGACATCGATTCATATTGGCGACAACTGATTATTTCTCTAAGTGGGCGGAAGCAATACCGCTAAGAGAAGTGAAGACGGAGAATATCCTCCATTTCTTCAAGACACACGTCATTTACCGGTTCGGCACTCCGCGACAGATTATCTCCGATAACGGTCCAGCCTACAGAAGCCACAAGATCAGCCGCTTCGCACATCAGTATAATATAGACTGGAGATACTCTTCGGTCTACAATCCCCGAGCTAATGGTGTAGCTGAGGCTTTCAACAAGACCTTGACGAAGATCGTGAAAAAGACGGTGTCCAAAAATAAGAAGGACTGGCACGAGAGACTGCATGAACCTCTCTGGATGTATCGAACTACATTCAAAACGGCCACAAACACAACGCCGTAAGCATTGGTATTCAGCATAGAAGCGGTACTCCCACTCGAGATAGAGTTACCCTCTCTACGAGTGGCAGTTCACTGCGAGCTAACGGACGAAGAAAATGCTCATCTTCGGCTTGAGGAGCTCGACGCCCTTGACAAAACATGGCTCTTGGCGCAACAAAACCTGGAGGCTTATAAAGTAAAGATGACGCGCTCATACGATAGATTGACTAGGCCGAGAACATTCCGCCAAGGCGAACTCGTGCTAGTGGTCAAAAGACCTATGATCCCCAATCGTGCCAAGCGTGTGAATTCGAGCCGAACTATAAAGGCCCGTACATCGTAGACAATGTTTACCAGGGTGGAGCCTATCTACTCATGGATATGCATGGTGAAAAACCTTTCAGGCCAATAAACGGTCGCTTTCTAAAAAAATAGTATGCCTAACGAGTCACTGCCTGGGTCAACGATAGATGAAGACGCCTATGTCCGCTCGCTATCTTCCTAAGCCCAGACTCTATAAGTAGTAGCCGGCAAACTGACCGAAACGTTCTTAAACTAACAATGGACCACTATGTCCTAAAATTGGCTGTGGACCGAAACTTCCCTCAACTAACAACGGACCGCAATGTCCTAAAACTTGCAACGGACCGGAACGTCCCTACACTAATGATAGACCACTATGTTCTGAAACTGGCTGTTGATCGAGACGTCTATAAACTACTATGGACCGCAGCATCCCAAGGCTGACAAAGAAAAAAGGTATGTCCATAAGCGAAATGTGAACGGATGAAAACCCGAATGGGCTCCGTGAGCAAAAACGGCAGGACTACCGGCGAGTTTTGTGAAAACCCGAAAGGTCGCAATCTCGTTAAAAGACACTTGCAAGGTCCTCTCGACCCTGTAAGGAGAAACCACCTGCGTGAGATCCTTACGACTCACAAAGGAGAAATACACTTACGGATCCCCATGATTCCTAAGGAGAAATTACACTTGCGATCCTCATGACTCGTAAGGAGAACCCTCTTATGAGACCCTCACGGCTCATAAGATTCAAAAGCCTTAAGCTACAGGGATCTGAACCTGTTCTTAAGCCATCACAATCCCCAGATTGCCCTACAAGCGGTTCACTGTTGACCCTTGTATACAATCCACGGGCACGAATAAACATTTCTCTAACAAAGTCCCACCCGCGACCAAGGATATGTTTACACAGTGGACAGCCTTTATAAGTCCTCTCGACTTATAAGGAGAAAACACTCTTGTAAGATCCTTACGACTTATAAGAGAACACACACTTAGGAATTCTCATGATTCCTAAGGAGAAAATGCACCTACGAGATCCTCACGACTCGTAGGGAGAAATACCTTTATGCAACCCTTACGGCTCATAAAGTCAAAAAGCCTTAGTCGACAAGATCCTAACCCTGTTTGCTAAGCCACCTTTGTTCGACATCGACGGAGGCAAATGATGATTCGCTCCTGACAATATTCCAGTTGTAGCGATGCTGATGCCTAAATCGTTATCAAATCCCAAACTCGCAGTGAAAAGTCAGCGAGCCACAAATGCATATGAAATAGCCGAAATGATGGGGCAACTTGCAACAAAATCAGCAAGTAAAAATGTATGCATACGAAATAGCCGAAATGTTTGGGCAACTCACAATAAAAAGCAGCGGGTAAATAAAACAAATAGATGAAATGATTGGGCACCACGAAAAATAGCCGAAATGATTGGGCAATCGCGTCTTTCGCGATATAAAAGCTGGAATGATAGAGCATCGCGGAAAGAAAAATATATAAAGTGAAACTTTTTGCCCTATAGGTGAGATCAAATTGATCCTTGTATACAATCCAGGGGCACAAACAAAATGGGAACCATACCTTCCCACCAGACTCCATCAGAATGAGAGCCAAATCATGACGGTTCACAGACAGCCTAGAGATCACCAACAGCGTTCCTCCTCATTCCAGCAGGATTCAGACGCGACAATCAACCGTGGAGCCATGGAAAAGTCCCTGTTCCAAACCTCGACGGTTCACAGACAACCGAGAGAGCAAATCCTGGTCCTGTACAACACGGCTAATGTCAATCCTGACCCCGTGGGAAACGCCCATAGCATCTCCTGGTCCCGTAGAACATGGCTAATGTCAATCCCGACCCCATGGGAAACGCCCAGAGCAAATCCTGGTCCCGTAGAACACGGTTAATGTCAATCCTGACCCCGTGGGAAATGCCCAGAGCAACCCCTGACACCGTGAAATGCGGATGAAGTCAACCCCTGACACCGTGAAATGCGGATAAATTCAACCCCTGACACCGTGAAATGAGGATAAAGTCAACTCCTGACTCCGTGAAATGCGGATAAAGTCAACCCCTGACACCGTGAAATGCGTATAAAGTCAACCCCTCCTGGCTCCATAGAACACGGCTAAAGTCAATCCTGACTCCGTAGGAAACAGCCAGAGCAAACCCTCGACCTCCCCGCTAAAAGCAATGCTTTGACTCGGGAGCAGGTCAACTCATCAATCACTTACGAGTCCTCTCGACTTGTAAGGAGAAAATTCTCTTGTGAGATCCTTATGACTCTCGAGAGAAAACGCACTTAGGAATCCTCATGATTCCTAAGGAGAAACCACACCTACGAGATCCTCTCAACTCGTATGGAGAAGGTCTTTGCGAGACCCTCACGGCTCATAAAATTGAAAAGTCTTAGGCAGCAGACCTGAACCTATTTCCTAAGCCATCATTACCCTGCAAAGAGTCCAAGATGGACCGTCACTTACTATCTATAGGCTACACTCGCTAAAATCACATGGCAATGACACAGCAAGGAGAAGAAAGCAACGGTAGAACAAAAAATATGTATCTTTATTTATGAATTCAATGGAGTACAAGTTGAATCATATGAAAGAATAAAAAAATGGATACATGTTACTCAAAGATTACAAGTATTCAATCTATACAAAACAACTATTGAGAAGGAGACGTTTTCAATAAGTCAGCAAATTGCTTGCGCACTCCTTTCAGTGCCTTCTCATGATCGGCCGCCGCGGCCAGCTCTGCTTCAATTCGAGCCCGTTGCTGCAAGCATGATGAAATCTTCTCATCAATTTCCCGTTGGGCAGCTTCGCGGCTCTGCGTAACCCGCTCAATAGAGTCGAGCTTCTGCCTCAATACCAGCCCGTCCGAAATACATCGCTGCAAATTGTCGAAGACGGCTCTCAGTTGCGCGGCATTCGCTTCAACTTGGGCGCGCAGCCGTGCGGATTCACCTCAAGCTTCCTCACATTCCTTCCACCTCAAGGTCGCTTCTTGTTCGAATTAGCGGAGGAAGGACACGCTCTGCTCAACCCACACAGCCCGCTGGGAGTTCAAAGCCAGAATCTCAGGAGAAGGACGCCTAAGCTCAAGCTCATGCAGGCAGTCCTAAGCTTTCTGCAGTTGTTAACCCAAGACACAACAACGCCTTCGTTATGGAAGTTCATAAGCGTTGCCAACTTTGGATTAACCTCGGCAGCAAAATCTGCAGCGAATGTAGGGGCCTCCGCGTCAAGCTCCTTAATGTATTCACTCAACATGCGCAGACTGGTCACAACGCCTTTTGAAGATGTACGTCTATAAAAGGACCCTGCCGGCATTATGATGCGAGACTCGGACGGAGCTGGGGTCGGTGCGACCGCTGCAAAACAAATCACAGTCAGATGATGAATCAAGAAATAAAGAAGATACGCGAACAATAGAATTTATTGTACCGGCTGCAACGGGGGGCAGAGCTGGGAGTACCGGTGGCGCGATGATACCCTCATCCCCTCCTTCAATTTGTAAGGCTACAAGTAATGCAAAGAAGAATTAGCAATGACATGGCTGCCCGTTAAAGAAAAGAAAAGACGTCGGTTAGAAAAGATACTCACCGACACCAGCGGGCGGACTAATCTCCGACTGGAAGGAGAAGTGCGGGTTCAGCACCTGATACAAGTGATCAAAGAGAACTCCTACAAGATTACGATGATATATAGTCAATACACGGAAGATGTTGTCCCTGATTTAAATTAATCACAAACCCATACCTTCCAGTATTTGAGAGGAGATAGGAGGAGACGAAGGGGCAGTGACCATCAAAACAGCAGCTGGTGGTACTTCTTCAGGTATCGCAACCTCAGCGCTCACCACACCTACATTTGAAAGGAATAAAATGTCATCAGAAAGGATTGCAAAACGAAAAGAATGCAGCAACCCGAGTCCTACCAGACAGGTCATCAGCCAAAACTGTGATGGAAGCATCGCCAAATATCACAACTTCTTCGGTCTCATTTGGAGGGATGGTTTCACCGCCCGTGGCTTCATCCCCTGACTCCACGAGGGTCTTCATGACACTCGCAATGCCAGGAGATGGCAGGGAACCATAGGTGGAAAGAGCGGCAATTGGAGCAGTCCCGGACTCCTGAGAAAGAGTAGCCGCTTCGGGCTCAGTAGTTGCCGTCATCTCGCCTGCCACCTCTTCATCCGGACTTGGCCCTGCAGGATAGGGTATATGAGAATCTGAAGATTAAAGTTTTGATAAAAGGACTCAGTGTTACGTTACCTCGGGTCGGTTTTTCAATTGCTTCCCGAGCTGCGCGTGCCACCTGTCTATGAGTAGTAGACAGGGTGATCTGAGCATCCTCTGAAGAAGCAGGAACAGGGGAAGCAGCGCTCGAGCCTGCACCTACAGGCAAGGCGGAGTTACGTTCTCTTGCTGCACGCCTCTTGCGCTTCCTTTATGCCTGGGCCGTGAGAGCTAAGCTTCTTAAGACCTCCGACAAGGAGACGACATCGTCCGAGCCAGGAGCTACCTCTAGAGCCGTTGTGGCGTCCGTCATCGGTTGCTTAAGTGAAGCTTCTTTTGGCAATACTGGCGGAACTGGGACTTCGGTAGCCGGCCTTGGAAGCGTCTCCGCACCGCCCTGCGAAGTTGGCACAACACTTGGGATAACTTGGGTCAAAGTAGTCCCTGGGATAAGATGAAAAAGGGGTCAGATTACCCATAAGAAAGGGGAATGAAGGCACAATGAGCCGAAATATACCAACACCCAGCGAAGCGCGAAGCCTCTCTTCCTCCTCAAAAGTCTTGAGGGAAGCCGCGAGAGCCTCTTCAATGGAAACGCCTGTTGAAGAAAAAGTGTCAGTCAAAACACGATAATAAAAATGTAATGCAACAACAAAAAGATATGACTGAAGACTACCTGACTCAGCGAGGATGATCATTCCTGCTTTGTAGCTAGCTAGTCGCTCGGAAGTTGCGATGGCAGCCTCCAGATTAGTATCATCCGGCGCCATGAATAGACCCTCGTTAGTACCGTATTTGCTTAAGCCTTCGCTATAAGGAGCATGGGGCTCCTGGCCGAATACAACTTCCGCAGAAAGAATCGACTTCTTCTTCTTCTGCGAACGAGTACCGGTCGCCGGTAACACGAGCTTACGCTTAGCGGGCAACTTCGGGCGGCGAGTCCCGATCTCCGCACCCAAGCCAGACTCAGGAGGCGCCACACCTGCCACTTCAACGGGAGCACGGGGTAGCGGTAGCTTAGGCATATCACGCGGAACCACAGCCGCAACATCTTCTCTCAAGGGAGGACGGATAATGGTTTGTCGCTTCAGAGGAACATTTGGATTACCAGCCGGCGCTGCACCCTTGCGATCAAGCAGCAATCTCTTTTCCTCTCTAATGATGGCGCCCATCGAATGTTAATACCATGCCATATACACATTCAGGGCCTTCGGAATGCAGCTCGGTTCACTAATGAAGAAGTTGGACCCTGTATTTAAGCGCATAAAATGATGCAACGCGCTTCGGATACCCTCTTCAGTAGCAGCCGGTTCTACCGAGAAAGCCTCAAGCGGGATGCCCTGATTATAGCTTAACTGCTGGGAAAAATGATGCGGGTTGTATCTCATGAACAACACCGAATCATTCTGTCTAAATACGAGAAAGCCCGGCCTGATGGAGTATAGATGAAGAATCTCCCGAGCTTTCAAGACAAAGGCCCCGTCTTTAAAAATGCCCTACAATGGCAGCACCGTTCTCGTGGATTCCTGGCCGACGGTCAGAATTTTATCGGTAAAGGACATGCCATCTCCAACCATGCGCGGACGAAGGACCAAACCCCTAGCTTCCCGTGGTGTCGGATTTACAATGGATGCATTGACCAGCCGCATGATCCGAGGGAACATACACCTATCATAAAAGCAAGGCCTTCTGTGGATACCGAAGACGCCAAGCACATGCAACTCGAGCCACGAGGTGAAATAATAGATCGAGAAGTTTGCAGGCTGCACCCCTGGTTCAGTAGTATCCTCTGCCAAGCTGAGGCCATGTTACAAATAGGCTAACCCAGCAATCCCGACGGCCACTTGTATCCCAGCAACCATTCAATGCGCTGGGTAGAAGACGGACGGCCTCATACGGCGAGGATGCATCGGAAGCGCAAACCAGCTCAGCCATAACCCGAGAAACCCCAAAAAGAACGTTTCTTCGTCGATCCCAGGAGCTGCCAGCTCTACAAAAGAGACGACCGGGGTGTCGGAGAGAAAGAAACTCTTTTGATCCACCTCCGTCGTCGGCAGGTTGTCCAAACCTAAACCAAAAGGATCGTCGAGTTTGGCAAATTTCACGACTTCCTTCGACAGGACTTCCGGGTGGAGAAAACAAGCGATAAAATCCGTAAAGTTAACCCCACGACCTTCGAATTCGAGAAAAAGGCTCTCATAGATATTCGGCACCTTTATCAAACTCGAGAATTGGTGTTGAATAGCGTTTTCCGGGGTAAGACCCATTACCACTAATTTGGTGGCGAAAATATACTCATCCGGAGGAAGCAGCTCCTCATAATGTTCTCCCCTAACAGGTAAACCAGAAACCTCGGCAAATTCCTCCAAAGAAATGAAGACTTCTCGATCCAATAAGACGAAGGTGTGGGTCAGAATGTTCCATTGCTCCAGAAATGCCTTGACCCACCATGTAGGAGGTGCGGAATACTGGAACAAAGAAGCATAGATCGCAGGGTACAATCCGAGCCTTAGCAGCTGTGACTTCTTTGCCGATAAAATGTATCGGTCCCACTACAGATATCTGGCTGGGTGACGGGGAGTTAGCCCTATGTTGCATGGCTGTCCCCAAGGGCGCGATTCGCCCTGACATATGCACCGTCCTAGAGTGTCCAAAGCCACCGGCGGTTGCACGGATATTGCGACCATAGAAGGCTGAAGGAGACCCTCGGAAGTCTAATTCACCTCCTCCACAGTATAGTTTATCGGGGGTGCATCTGCATAAGGGATCGCCGAAATGGGCTCCGAGGGTGTCACGCAAGAAAAGCTTCGTCGACCCCTGATGATTTGGTTGTACCATGTTCCCCACAAATGGAGATTCTTCCGCTCGGGATCGTGATCCTTGATCAGTAAAAAAGACTTCCCTGTCCACGGGCGCTTCGGGGAATCCTCCTTCCGAATGGACGAACGGGAAGGAAGTGTCGAAAGACATAGTACTTGTGCGGAAAATAACAAATTTTCATCCGCCAATGCTACAGATTAAGTTCTATCACTAGGTACTTTAAATCCGTATCGCACTGCAATGCAGTAAAAAGGGACCAAAGGGGACCCACATAATCTAGATGACAGTTCATCATTAATAAAACAGCCTCATCATTTGATGAGACTGTCATTAAATGAGGAAATCCTCAAAAGATTCTCATTCAATAAGAACCCCTCAGGCCGAGGAGTAAATCTCCCCTTGAGAGCAGCGCTCTGTGACAGAGCGACATCTGTCAACTCTAATGATAATAGGAATAAAAATTCCTCAAGAGCCTTACTCTGTAAGAATGATGGAATAACCCATCAGAAAACTTAAAGTAAAGTTTTAATGAATTAAAATTCCATGATCTTCAAGATCCATGAACAAACTCTTAAGAGTTCTTTATGAAAGATTAACAAATCTATATGACTTGAAAAGAAGAGCAAAGCTCTGTTAATGGGTTAAGAAACCCTAAGAAAGATCTCTTTAGATCTATGATTTCAAGAGAGCAAAGCTCTGTTAATAAAACCATAAAAAAGGTTTTCTTTAGATCGAAGATCTATGAAGAGCAAAGCTATGTTAATGGGTGAAACCCTAGATTCTTAAATAATCTTTTAAAAGATTTAATCTTTACCTAAATTTTAAGAGAGTTCTGTCCTTAAAGAAGTTCTTAAGATAAAGAGCTATGTTCTAAAAGAGAATTAATTCTCAGAAAGAAAGAAGATGAACAGAAATCATCTCAAGGGCCAAAATTCCTATTTATAGGCGCTGAGAGCCGTTTCAACTTCTGAGTTGATCCAAAGGTAGAGATGTTGCCACCGCTGCACTTACGTGTGGGCCAAGTAAGCGCAACAGTGGGGGGCATTTGTTTCCCCCAATCAGAGCAAAGCTCTGTTCAAAATTTCAAATTTTGAAATGAAGCAACACTTCATAGCAGCGCCGGCACTGAGAAAGAGTCAAAGACACTGAGGTAGCGCTCACGTGCAAAGCACATGAGCGCTAGCGCTAAGAGTGCTGCACTCTAAGTAGCGCACTACGTGCAAAGCACGTAAGCGCTAGCGCTATGTGCGCTGCACTCTAAGCAGAGCACCACATGCAAAGCACGGGAGCGCTAGCGCTGGAACTAAATGTTCCCAACCGTTGGATCAAAGATCCAACGAACATGATTAAAATCATCAATTAACCAGAATAAAATTCTGTTAAGGAGAGATTCCTCAAAATCTTTCCAAACAAAAAGATTGTGCTCTGTAAATCATAGCACCATCGGATCAATGATCCAGTGGTGATTAAAAATCACTAAAATACAGAATAAATTTTGTGTGGGGAAAGATTTCCCAATCTTGATAAAAACAAGAAGATTGCCTTCTGTAAATCAGAAGCTCTTGGATCAAAGATCCAACGAATGAGACATTCCCAAATCAATTAGAGAAAAAATCTCTTCAACTGATTGAACAAATCAGCCTTACCCTATATAAAGACCCCAAGACTTCAAGTCTCAGATAGAGGAACCCCCTCATAAACTTTGAGAAATCTCAGAAAGATGAGCAAGCCTTTGGTAGAAGAAGAAAATTCTCTTCAAGGTAAAAAGAACAGAAAGACGAAATCGTCTCATATTAAAAGAAGAATTCACTTCTTTTCTTTAAGATCAAAGATCTATAAGACCAAGGTCTTTCACAAAAAGAGATCAAAGTATCTCATCACAAAGAATAAGGGGAAGAACTTAATCTTCTTCAGATCATAGATCTATAAGACTAAGGTCTTTTTACAAAAGAGATCATGAATATCTCATTATAAAAAGGGGGGAGAATAATTTAGTTCTTTTAGGATCACAGATCCATAAAGGCAAAGCCTTTCACCAAAATAAGAGATTGAAACATCTCCTATAAAATAAGAACTTTGTTCTTAGAACCTTGAGACAAAGTCTCTTATAAAAAGAGAATTTAATTCTCAGAGCGCAAAACTGATCTAAGTTGCATAAAAGAAGAGCCTTAGTGCTCCTAATTTAAAAGAGCTTCAGCGCTCCACATCTAGCGCAAAGCGCTGCAGAGCCTTGGCGCTCTTAATTTTAAAGAGCCTTAGCACTCCAAATATAGCGCACTACGCTCATTGACTAGCGCTCAGCGCCAAGCGCACCACGTGCTCCTCATGTGTGCGCTACTTAACAGAAGTGTTTCAGCGCTCCACAATTAGCGCAATGTGCTGCAGAGCCTTAGCGCTCCAAATTTAAAGAAGCGCTCTGCACTCAAGAATGGTGCACAGCGCCAAGCGAACCACGTTCTCCTCACGTGTGTGCTCCTTAACAGAAGCGCCTCGGCGCTCCAAAACTAGCGCAAAGTGCTGCAGCGCCTCAGCGCTCCAAATATAGCGCAATGCACTCATTAACTGGCGCTAGCGCCAAGCGTGCCATGTGTCCCTCACGTGTGCGCTGATAGAACATAAACTATTCTCTAAATAAATCCCTAGTGCTATGATGAATGCTCAGCATTCAATAAAAGGCAGAAAGGCTGTCAGAACCCAAATCAATGCTCGGCATTGTCAAATGTTTAACATTTTAACTGAGTGGGCCAAGCCCAAGTTGGCCATAAACCCCTCATTCAGATTAATTGAGCCCATATGCTCATAAATCTCAGATCTTAGACCCAATTAGACTACAGATCTCCCAACCAAAATTGGTTCAAGGGTACATCTCTTCACTCCTCTGATATTTGTCGTTGTAATCCTTCAACGTCTTCAGAGAGGTGACGGGTCCCGACAACCAGACATTCTACGGACTGAGGGGTCCATAAACTCATGGACTATGATCTCCTTAACCTTGGACTGTGGGGTCCTTAAATCCATGGAATATGATGTTCTTAACCTTGGAATGTGGGGTCCTTAAACCCATGGACTATGATGTCCTTAACCTTGGATTGTGGGGTCCTTAAACCCATGGACTATGATGTCCTTAACCTTGGACTGTGGGGTCCTTAAGCCCATGGACTATGATGTCCTTAACCTTAGACCGTAATGTCCTTAAACTAATTATGGACCGCAATGTCCCTAAACTAAAACAATAGAGTCTAAATGCTCTTTTGTTGGATCTAAACGATCCCGTTAAGTTGATCTTAGTCTAAAATTAGACTAAAGTATCCTTAACAAACATTTAAGTTGATCTTAGTCTCAAATGAGACTAACGTATCCTTATACCCAACCCCAAACCCAAATCTAAGAAGATACGGATTTGGACTAATCCACGCCCTACGGGCGACAACATAAATTAGTCTCCGTATACAATCCACGGGCAACCAAAAACAAAACAAACAACCACGACACGAAGTGACCATCTGGAAAAGGAGAAAGTGGTTAGCGCGATGCGGTAGCGTAATTAACTGCAGGGTCCTGTGCCTGCAGGGAAGAGCGTCCCCATAATCAAAAAACCCTCAACGAGGGGGAATCTGAATAAGTCTGCTATATCGGCTGCATCCGTTTAAATCTTTGATACATGGTGTCATAAATCAACTTGGCATATTCGGAGAGGTGGACGGATAGCATCAAATAGCATCTGCCCTCGAAGCTCAGGCCGGACGTTCCCAACGTCCCGGTCGCGTCTTTCGGCAGAGAACACTAGCGTATAAGATTCTTGACCCATGTGATGGGCGATGGATGATCCCATATCCATTGGTGTTTGACACCAAGATTGTATACGAATGCTCAGTGGAGACTGGGTACACTGGACGGACTCACCGAGAACTCCTATATGGTATTATATCTATCGTTAGATAGCAGTTCTCAGGTGACACTGGTACAGGTTAGTCTGTAGACCCGAAATCGTCACAGAGTCTTGTGTGTTCTCCTAGTGTACTTTGATTTCCACCCTACCACGGCTCTACTGAGTCATGCAAACAGATGGATTTTGGGTATAGTCCCGAGACACATAGAGGAAATGAGTTATAGGAAGGGTTTCGTCTCTCCCGGTATTAGGGGTTGATTTTGCGTTGTGCTCGATTGGCTATATCAGCAAGTCCCTGACCAGGGCTGATGAGATTTACTGATAAGAGTTATCAGTAATTTCTCGATCTGTTATAGGTCATATACCGGTAAAACTTATTGAGTTATGGGGGTCGACGATACCATCCCTAGACTCGATATGCAACATATATGACAAAGATACCGAACTGTGCGGTAAGTGTTACCGGTTGGCTCGACGGGAGTTTTAACAGGTTCGCTTGTTTTTCTTCTGATCACTCAATACCTGGGAGCCGTTACGTACAACTTGTGCCACTGACGGTTTGTGGGTTTGTGATATGATCACTGCCTACTACTAGCGTATTGACGAGTGTTAGAGTCCCACAAAAGGGTTACCTAGCTCAGGCGAAACGATGTGGGGTGCATATAGGGATATACGTGGGGGCTTGATTAAAGCGTGTATATGATACCGCATTTTAATCTGGCGTTATCTATTTGTCGGGTCGTATGAGATATGACCGGATTATTAAATCAATTGTTGAATTAATATCAAGTGACCACTAGCTCATTTATTAAACCTTTTCTTTATGTTGTATGCATGGATGTATGTACGTACATATATTAATATGAATGCATACATACATGGATACATGTGTCATTGTTGATGATACATTGGAGATGGCTATGCAAAACTCACATGGGATAGATATTTATATATTTGTGATTATTGAGTAAAATAAAATTAGGATTAAATCATGGTTGGAATCTTTCTACACTCTTCATGACATGACATAATACAACCATGGTTTAATCTTTAATTATTCTTTAACTCATTATCAAAAATATCTAGATATTTTATCAACCATGGTTTGTGTGAGGGTGGCTCTCTCATATATTTGATTATTCCTTTTTCATTTGCATTATTATCTTCTGAGCTCAAGCTAAGCTATCTCCTTCTTCCTCCAAGCTCTCTACCTCTTCAAATAGTGAGCAAAGAAAATTAAAGAAAATGTTTTTAAGTGAGATCTAAACCCATATCACCAATCTATACTAGTTTAGCCCACTAGTGTACGTTGTTTGCTTCACTTCTATATAGTTCTTGTGAAGTTAGGAGCTTGAGCCAAGGGACTCCATGGTCGATCGTCGTGGACAACGAAGGACTCAAGCGGACCCATACAAACTCTAAGTTGATCCAAGGAGCCACAAAGGGGAGATCTACAAAGATTGTATTTCTCACCTCTTAGTGTTACTCTTATTTAGTATGTGATACTTAATTTTGTTACCCTAAATTTCTAGTTTGATCTTAGGTTAGTTTGCTTAGCATCCTAAAATTATATTGTAGCATATTTGATGTAAGACAAACCCTTGGTATGGTGCTCGGGAAAACTAACAGTGGTATCTGAGCCAAGCAAGAGCTTTAGAGTAACCTAGACGACGTTAAAAAATTTCGAACGAACATCGATTACCCCGAAAATTCTTCTCTGGAAATTTTTCAAAATGTTAGAAATTTTCATATTAAAAATATTCAGAAAATCATGCGGGTAATTCTACGGACCCTCTAGAAGAACGATACCCTAACTCGATCAAATGACCACAGAACCGAGAAAGAAGTATGCCTTTAGCGGCGGTTTCGCGGCGCCATTTGTGACGCACGGGTCGGCCCTTCTACGGTTGGTCCATAGGTACTATGGCATGCTTCTGGGTATTTTTAATACCGCTCAGGTGTTGAGCTTCTCTGTGGATTTTTTGGTAATTGATCGATCGATCAAATGGTTTAACATCGCCTAGTTTATTTGAATGTAATACAATAATTGGAATCTACACTTATTGGTTTTGTGAAAATTAATTATTGCTTGTAAATTTATCATTTCGGTCATGGATGGAATCGGGAATCTTGTTGAATTACCCAGTTTCTTTTGAAAAGGTGTTTTCATTATTGCGACCCAAATGTAAGATTTGCAATGCTAGGCATGAAATCCAGAATATGAGATGTTCTGGGTTTATGATGTCTAAGGATAGTGACGATTCCAAATATTGTAGATTAACATTCTATTTTGCGGCCATAAGTGTAGTATGTGGTGTATCGCCGGTTTCGTTGCTATATACCAACGAAAATTGGGGTACGCATACTTACTTGCGTTGATGATATATGATATTATGTGTTACTGAGATATGATGTACATGATCGTTGTGAATGAATGGCCGGGGGTTCGATGTGAGATGAGAGTTTTTCTTTTCTTTCATGTAATATTAATTGTATTTAATATTCTTTTATTTGGGGCACTTCCGGGTTGAGGATGATGTCACCATTGTTGTATACTATTTACTTTCCGCATTAGGATAGACCCAAGGAGGGGAGCATAAGTGACCGGGTTCTAGGGTTCAGTGGGAGGCCATCTCGAGGTGTCGAGACTGGGTCTCCTAGACTCTAGAATTGGTAGGGTCACTTGCCGCTCTCGTAGGGGTCTAGGGGTGTGGGCTTGGCTATTCATCACGACCGTGGAATCCGTATTTTCTATTGTTGGCTAAATACAAAATATGGACCTCCTAGTATATCCTGTATTTTCATATATGTGCTTCTGTTGTTGATATTCTGTGATGTGATCACATTATATGATGAGACGAATAGTATTATTATATATATGATATATAATAAACGTTGCTATGTTTTGCATCTGTGCTAGTCCCGCCCCGCTATACCGTTAGTTAAGTAATCTAACGGTGCATAACGGGACACTGTGGCGAATGCGTATGGCATAAGCGTACGTTGTATTTTTGTTTCTTTTTTATGATGGCTTAAGGAATTAAATGATGGGACTACATTAATGAGATTAATGTAAATGAAAATAAACCTAAAAGATGCTGTAGAATCAAATTTCAAACCCACTCGACTTTTTACGAAAAGGCTACATTTCAAAATTGGGGAGATTAAGCCACTCCTTTTGAAAACTATTTGATTCTACAACGATATCAAGTTCAAAGCGTTAAAAGTTTTTTAAAAACCATCCGTAACCCTCCGTCATTTTAGGAAGTAGAGTATTTAGTATTCGTGCTACGTTTGTTGACTATAATTAAGGTGTAGTGTACGGTAGCTAAGTGATGTCTTCCTATACAACATATGATGCGATTAATTGGGACAATTATATGACTTTGTTGACCATAGTTAAGGGTCATATAACTGGGTATAATTAATCAAGAAATGGCGGGTAGAGCTTGACTAGTGCTTGTGATTTGTTGACCATAGTTAAGGTCATGAGTAATAGGGGTAAAAACCATATCAGGAGTTTCAAGAGTTGAAATTTGCAATGAGATTGCATACCTTCCATAAGATGGTTGGATCACGATCCCAGTATGAGCAAGAGTTGCTCCCAGAAGAGTTTTACACTTTACAATTAGCTAACTCATTAAGTGTCTAGAAAGGTATCTACGGGGCTACACCTCTGGAAAAATGAGGTTTATTTTAATTAGGTCTGTGCGAAAGCACGAGGAACCTCCCTCAAAGTACCAACACTGGCTTGGCTGAACTGTTAGCGAAGTTGTACAATATAATTAATCCTGGCTAGTTTTCTTTTTAAGGTTTGAAGGAAAATTTGATAAAAGCAGTGGGAGATATCGATTAGATAAGATAATAACCAATCTAATCTTTGCAAGGGTTTTCACTGAGTGTATTCTTGTCTCTCTCCTAATGGCAGATACCCATGACTGGACTTAAGCTTCTATTAGAGAAAAATAAACTGAATGAGACCAATTATAAAGACTGGCTGAGGAACATTAACATTGCCCTGACTTATGATAAGGTATCATATGTCCTCACACCTCTAGCCCCACCCGTCCCAGGCCCTACATCTTCAGTTGCGGATAAGGAGATCCACAAAACATGGGATATTGACTGTGCTGCTACCAAATGCATCGTGCTTGCATTGATGGAAAATACACATCAAAAGCAGCACGAGCAGATGGATGTACAATCCTTCTTTCTCCATACAAAATAGTTGTATGGGGAGCAATCTCGGACCCTGAGATATGAAGCATCTCGAAAGTTGTTTCAGATGCGGATGGCTCTTGGCACACCAGTAGGCGATCACGTTTTGAAGATGATAGCTCTTATTGAAGATCTTGAGGACCTTGGATGGACAATGGAGAACGAATAATATGTTGATATTGTTCTACAGTCTTTCTCCCTTCCTTTGCTCAATTTGTAGTAAATTTCAACATGCACAACATGGAGAAGTCGCTACCTAAACTTCTCAATATGTTGAGGAGTGCAGAGAGCACACTCAAGGCAGTGAAGACTCCCACTTTGATTGCTGGGCCATCTTCCTCTTCTCGCCCAAAAGCCAAGGCCAAGGGAAAGATGAAGAAGAAACCCACCAACCTAGAGGTGGAGTTAAAAAAGCTAAGGGGAAAGACATGTCCACCGATGGGGAATCGGGAAAAGTGGAGTGTTATTACTGCCACAAATTGGGACACTGGAAGCGCAACTGTGCTGAGTACCTGGATCTCAAGAAGAAGAAGCGTAGTGATGCTTCCGCATCAGATGTGTTTGTGACAGAAAACTGTTTTTCTATAAACTCTACTTCCTGGATATTAGATACAGATTCAGGTTCTCACATCTGCAATTCCATGCAGGGGCTGAGAAATAGCCGAGTTTTGAAGACAGGTGACCATACTCTCCAGGTTGGAAATGTTTCCAATGTACATGCAGTTTCAGTGGGAGAGTATCACCTGGGGTTGCCATCAGGATGTATAATGGTTTTGAACCCATGTTATTATGTTCCTAGTATGATTTGTAATATAATATTCATTTCTTTGTTAGACAATGAAGTATATAATTTTGTATTGCAGAATAATATTATGAACATTAACCTGAATCAAATGTTGGTTGGGTATGGTACACTTAATAACGGGGTATACGTCCTAAATCAACACACAGTTTTCAGCATACAACACACTACTAAAAGAAAATTTTCAGATATAAATGAAGATTTTCTTTGGCACTGTAGACTTGGTCATATTAATGAAACAAGACTTAACAAGCTACATAAAGATGGATATTTGAATCCCTTTGAATATAAATCTTATGCGACTTGTCAGTCTTGTATCAATGGTAAAATGACCAAAACTCCGTTTACAGGAACGGAGAAAGAGCTACTGAGCTCTTAGGCCTCATAAATAGTGATGTATGCATGCCAATGTCTACACAGGCTAGAGGAGGTTTTTCTTACTTCATAACTTTTACTGATGATTTCTCAAGATTCGGTCATGTGTTTTTATTAAAGCATAAGTCTGAAGCTTTCGAGAAATTCACTGAGCACAAACTTGAAGTAGAAAAACAAACCGGATTGAGCATCAAGATATTTCGATCAGATCGAGGTGGGGAGTATCTCAGTACAGAGTTTTCAAACTTTCTAAAAGAGAATGGGATTCTCTCTCAGCTCACTCCTCCTTACACACCACAGCACAACGGTATGCCAGAATGACGAAATCGGACCCTATTAGATATGGTACGTTCCATGATGAGTGATGCTGAGTTACTTGTCTCATTTTGGGGACATGCATTGAAGACTGCAGCGTTTCTGTTGAACAGGGTTCCAACCAAGACTGTGTCTACCACACCATAAGAGATATGGTGGAGATATGGTATGGGAAGAGACCATCTCTTAAACGAGTTAAGATTTGGGGTTGTCCGGCCTATGTCAAAAAGCAGAATTCAGATAAACTCGAGACATGGTCAGTCATGTGTAAGTTTGTGGGATATCCAAAGAATTCATTTGGATATCTATTCTACCACAAGGAGGAACAAAAGGTATTTGTTTCTCAGTATGCCACATTTTTAGAAAGAGAATTTTTTACAAATGATACTGATGGCAATATGGTAGATCTAGAAGAGGTTCTAGAGACACAAGTTACAAATGACGACTTGGTTGAGCCTGTTGTTGCAATAGAAACTAATGAACCTCAGCCACTCCGTAGATCTGGTAGGACTTCTCATCCACCGGAGAGGTACTATGGTTTCCTCATTGATAGTGATAGAGAAAATTGCATCATGAACGATGATGATCCTACTAGTTTTCAGCAAGCTATCACGAGTGGTGACTCTGTGAAGTGGCTGGATGCCATGAGATCTTAAATGGAGTCTATGTACACCAACAAAGTATGGACTTTGGACGTTGTACCAGCTGGGGTAAAACCCATAGGGCGCAAATGGATCTTTAAAAGAAAAATTGGTGTAGATGGGCAAGTGGAGACCTATAAGCAAGACTTGTGGCAAAAGGATTTCGTCAAAGACCAGGACTGGACTATAATGAAACTTTTTCTCCCGTAGCCATGATTAAATCCATTCGGATCATACTTGATATTGTTGCTCACTACGACTATGAAATCTGGCAGATGGACGTTAAAACTACATTTCTAAATGGTGATTTAGTAGAATGCGTTTATATGGATCAGCCAGAGGGCTTCATTGACAGTGGGAGCAGCATGAAAGTATGTAGATTGCTTAAATCCATTTATGGATTAAAGCAGGCATCACGGAGTTGGAACATCTGTTTTAATGATACGATCAAAGAGTTTGATTTTGTCAAAAATCAAGATGAACCTTGTATTTATAAGAAGATTGTAGGGAGTGTTATCGCATTCCTCGTATTGTATGTGGATGACATCCTCCTCATAGGAAACGATGTTCCTATGCTACAATCGGTCAAATTGTTCTTATCACTAAGGTTCTCCATGAAGGACCTGGGTGATGCCTCATACATATTGGGCATTAAGATCTATAGAGATAGATCTAAACGGTTATTGGGACTATCCCAAACCAGGTACATTAACACCATCCTAAAAAGGTTTAGTATGGAAGACTCTAAGCGGGGTGCCTTACCCGCTTGTCATGGAGTCACTCTCTCCAAGGACTTTTGCCCAAAGACTGATGAAGAGAGAGCTCGCATGAGCATTATACCCTACGCTTCAGCCGTAGGATCTATAATGCATGTGATGTTATGTACACGCACTGATGTAGCTTATGCACTGGGTGTAGTAAGCAAGTATCAATCCAACCCAGGGGAGAATCACTGGACAGCTGTGAAGAACATTCTTAAGTACTTTTGAAGGACTAAAGAAATGTTCTTGGTGTATGGTAACGGAGATCTCCAAATGGAGGCCTTTACCGATTCGAGCTTTCAGAGTGATAGGGACAACAACAAATCTATCTCTGGGTTTGTATTTATCCTCAATGGAGGGACGGTGTGTTGGAAGAGTTCCAAACAGGATACCGTTGCAGACTCTACGATGGAAGCTGAGTATATTGCTGCAAATGATACCGCCAAGGAAGCTGTCTGGATGAGGAAGTTCA
Organism: Agapanthus africanus; assembly: GCA_030015575.1. NCBI lineage: Eukaryota > Viridiplantae > Streptophyta > Magnoliopsida > Asparagales > Amaryllidaceae > Agapanthus > Agapanthus africanus. The sequence continues at coordinate 560,230,721 of CM057340.1, forward strand.
TCTCGGAGCTAGGAGTAGTTCTAACCATTATTGATCCAATACCATTGTATTGTGATAATAATGGGGCTATGGCGTTAGCCAAGGATCCTACGACCCATCAGCGATCCAGACACATCCTGAGGCGATATCATCTGATCCGGAAGATGGTTGATCGCCGTGAGATCGAGATTCAGAGAGTAGATACAAAGAATAACACCGAGGATCCACTCACTAAGGCCCTTCCACAGCCGCAGCATGAGCGACTATTTGAGATGGTGGGTATGAGATACGCCAATAATTGGCCTTAGTGCAAGTGGGATATTGGTGGATATATGTATGCCCTAGAGGCCATTATTTGATAGTGGATGTATTTTTACATGTATATATATATATATATTCAGAGGACATTCTTGCTCGACATGATAATATGCTATCTGGTTACCCTTTATCTTAACATGTTCACTTGATCATGCTTTTATTCATTTGGTACATGTTGATAAAGCCCTGAGGATATTTGCTTGACTACTGTTATTATGATGCACATCATACTAGTGGGACATGTGTAGTTTATAAGCATATTCTGAAATGTCTCTAGTCGTAGGTGTATCGAGATAGGGCATCGATATTCCAGAGTAGACTAGCGTATACAATTCTTGACCCATGTGATGGGCGATGGATGATCCCATATCCATTGGTGTTTGACACCAAGATTGTATACGGGTGCTCAGTGGAGACTGGGTACACTGGACGGACTCACCGAGAACTCCTATATGGTATTATATCTATCGTCGGATAGCAGTTCTCAGGTGACACTGGTACAGGTTAGTGTTAGTTGTATGTATGCCCTAGAGGCCAGTATTGTACAGATGATGTATATTATATTGGATGCTTGGACATATATAGAGATGACTTTCTTGCTCGATATGATAGTATGCTATCTGGTTGCTCTTTATCTTAACATGTACACTTGTCTCTTTAAACTGTCTTATAGTTACATGTTGATAAAGCCCTTAGGATGTGTACTTGACTACCTGGACTATGATGCAGATCATACTAGTGGGGACATGGTAGTCCATAGGTACATCCTTCAAGGTCCCTAGTCGTGGGTGTATCGAGACGGGGCATCGATATACCAGTGTAGACTAGCGTATACGCTTCTCGACCCATGAGATGGGCGATGGATGATCTCATATCCATTGGTGTTTGACATCAGAGATGGTATACGGGTGCTCAGTGGAGACTGGGTACACTGGACGGACTCGCCGAGAACTCCCAGATGGTATTATACCTCACGTCAGTTGGCAGTTCTCAGGTGACACTTGTACAGGTTAGTCTGTAGACCCGAGATCGTCATAGAGTCTTGTGTGATTCCTACTGTGCTTTGATCTCCACCTTACCACATCCATGAGGGCGTGCAAAACGGTGGTCTTTGGGTACAGTCCCGAGTCACATGGAGGCAATGAGCGATAGGAGGGGTTTCGTCTCTCCCGGTATTGGGAGTTGATGTTGCGCTGTGCTTGATTGGCCGTAACAGGGAAGTCCCTGGCCAGGGATAATCAGAGATTTGCTGGTAAGTGTTACCAGTAGTTTCTCGACCCGTTATGAGCCTCACATCGGCACGACTTATCGGTTATTGGGGTCTGACGTTTACCACCCCTAGACTTGATATGCGACATATCAGACGAACAGACCGGACTGTACGGTAAGTGTTACTGGTTGGATTCACAGGAGTGTGAGCAGGCTAGCTCGTCGATCTTCTGATCGCTCAATACCCGGATGGCCTTTACGTTTAGCAGACCGCTTGCGGCTTGTGGGTGCTTGATATGATCATCATCTGCTACCGGCGTATTGACGAGTCTTTAGAGTCCTACACAGAGGTTTCCTGGCTCAAGCGAAACGAAATAGGAGCGCATATGAGATATGTGCAGGACCGAGAATAATGCGTGTATGTGATACCGCATTTCATTCTCGTGATATATGTTTCGATTGGTTATATTCGATATGACCTAGTTATCGAATCATTGATTCGATAAATCGATACATTGGATTCTAGTCGGTTATGTGCGACATGACCGGATCATTGAATCAAATGTTGATTTAATGATATAATGTATAATTATATATTTGATATATTGCATTGCATTAACTAGTATTGGTTCACTTTATATGGATTTTCTCACTTGATGTTCAAGAAGTATATGTGATATACTTTTGTGCACATATTTGTATCATGTTTGATGATACTTGATCATTTTGTTAAGTGTAAAGAATTAAAACCATGGTTAAGTGTTGATTAGGGTTTTGCATATTCATTTATTTATTTATTTATTTATTTGAAAAGGATTATGATGAGAATGGTGGCTTTCTTTGTTTTAAGTTGAAGCTTCATGAAACTTTGACTTTTGTAACCATTCTTGTCTTCATGCTTAACCCTAACTCATCCAAGTAACCATGGTCTATTCTCTACACTTAACTATAGTTAGCTTATGATAAGTATTGAATTATTATTCATTTTAACTCAACACTTATCATAATTCTAGCTTCATCTTCTTCTTCATCTTCAAAAGAAAAAGCTTGATGCCATTAATGGCAACTTAAGTTCCAAAGTGAGAAATCCAATTCTAAATTGAACCCACCTCCTATTTCTTCACCCTCTACCTCTTGCCAAGTTGTTTTGGGTGTTTTCTTCACAAGTTTCACAAATTTGTGAAGTCGGAGCTTGAACTTGTGATGCCTCGACGTAGATCATCTTCGGCACGAAGCCGACGACCTAGTCCGCCCAAATCTCCGATGAAGCCGACGTATGAGTTCGGGATTCGAGATGAACAGCGAGAGGATGCCTACATGGAGCTAAGGAAGTGGATAACCGGATCTACAAAGGTTGTAGCTCTCTTCCTTTAGTTAAGTTGTTAACTAGATTCGTTTTTCGCCTAAACTTCTAGTCAACGATCCGTATTAGGGTTTCTCGGCATCCATATTTTTTGAAATTGGCATAGTTGATGCCTTGTGAGACCTCTTGAGAGTGCCTAGGAACCCTATAGTTAGTCTGTAGACCCGAGATCGTCATAGAGCCTTGTGTGTTCTCCGACTATACTTTGATTTCCACCCTACCATGGCCCGACTGAGTCATGCAAACAGGTTGCTTTTGGGTACAGTCCCGAGACACATGGAGGCAATGAGCGATAGGAGGGGTTTCGTCTCTCCCAGTATTGGGTATTGATGTTGCGCTGTGCTGGATTGGCTATATCAGCAAGTCCCTGGCCGGGGCTGATGAGATTTACTGATAAGTGTTATCAGTAGTTTCTCGATCTGTTATAGGCCATATACCGGCATGACTTATTAAGTTATTGGGGTGGACGATACCATCCCTAGACTCGATATGCAGTATATCTGATGAAGAGACCGGACTGTACGGTAAGTGTTACCGGTTGGCTCAACGGGAGTTTTTACAGGTTCGCTTGTTTTTCTTCTGATCGCTCAATACCTGGGAGCCATTACGTACAGCTTGTGCCACTGACGGTTTGTGGGTTTGTGATATGATCACTTCCTACTGCTAGCGTATTAATGAGTCTTAGAGTCCCACAAAGGGGTTACCTAGCTCCGGCGAAACGATGTGGGGTGCATATGGGGATATGCGTAGGGGCTTGATTAAATGCGTGTATATGATACCGCATTTTAATCTGGCGTTATCTATTGGTCGGGTCGTATGAGATATGACTGGATTATTAAATCAATTGTTGATTTAATATCAAGTGACCACTAGCTCATTTAGTAAACCTTTTCTTTATGTTGTATGCATGGATGTATGTATGTACATATATTGATATGAATGCACACATACATGCATACATGTGTCATGGTTGATGATACATTGGAGATGGCTATGCAAGACTCTCATGGGATAGATATTTATATATTTGTGATTATTGAGTAAAAGAAAATTAGGATTAAATCATGGTTGGAATCTTTCTACACTCTTCTTGACATGACATAATACAACCATGGTTTAATCTCTAATTATTCTTTAACTCATTATCAAAAATATCTAGATATTTTATCAACCATGGTTTGTGTGAGGGTGACTCTCTCATATATTTGATTTTTCCTTTTTCATTTGCATTATTCTCTTCTGAGCTCAAGCTAAGCTATCTCCTTCTTCTTCATCCAAGCTCTCTACCTCTTCAAATAGTGAGTGAAGAAAATTAAAGGAAAGGTTTTTAAGTGAGATCTAAACCCACATCACCAATCTATACTAGTTTAGCCCACTAGTGTAGGTTGTTTGCTTCACTTCTACATAGTTTTTGTGAAGCTAGGAGCTTGAGCCAAGGGACTCCATGGTGGATCGTCGTGGACAACGAAGGACTCAAGCGGACCCATACAAACACCAAGTTGATCCAAGGAGTCATAAAGGGGAGATCTACAAAGGTTTTATTTCTCACCTCTTAGTGTTAGACTCTCATTTAGTATGTGATACTTAGTTTTGTTACCCTAAATTTCTAGTTTGATCCTAGGTTAGTTTGCTTAGCACCCCAAAATTATATTGTAGCATGTTTGATACAAGACAAACCCTTAGTATGGTGCTAGGGAAAACCAACAAGGTCAACTCAGAAAAGAACAAAAGAAATACCAAATCATTATCAAATCAAATATAAAGAATAATACAAATCTCGTCACTAAGTCCAAAGAATATACAACTGGTCTCTAAGTCTACCAAATATACATAGTCTGGTTAATAGAGCTTTTAACTAGATACAACTGAATAAAAATACATAATGGTGGTTACGATCCGGATTGTAACCCACCTACCAAGAAAATCACCCAAAGAAAAAGTATGCCAGCAAGCCACTACTGATCCGAGCGGTCGGTCCTAAAAGAAAACTATTGCACAATGGGGGTGAGTTTCCAACTCGTGAGTAGAAGACATCATCAGGTAGCAATCGAATATATAATGATCTACTTAAGTCATACTGTAATATAATAATGTCATACTGTGTGGTATCAAAGGTGAACGTGTATACATATGTATATAAATAAATAATATCATATCTGTATCAGTATGTGGTACCATGTCATCCATATCATGTATATATACATATCATTCGAGAAGTGTCCATCAACGACACTCGAAATCATCATAAAACCCTGAGTGTCCAGTATCGACACTCGAAATCATCATAAATCCTGTGTCCAGTATCGACACGTAAATCCTCATATCTCAGGCGCCATCTCATCGGATCGGCCATCATATCTCAGGCACCGTCTCATCAGATCGGTTCTCATATCCATCCAATACTGTCACCAGTAGGTAGTGTTCCCAGCCAGGCTCAATGCTTTTGTATATGATCTTCTTGCCTCTGGGTACCGTGCCGGGTCCACCATGTATCTGCAATTGGTCTCTCCACTGTCTCGATTCGGATAATAATTATATCTCATAACTGAGAAATCTCATGGTGGACGCCGAAATATCATATCAAGAGAAAACCACGTTTTTAAAACATTCACAAGTTTTTAAATAATATTTGTGGTTTCTCAAATCCAAAAATATCATGAAAACAGAATCTCATAAGAATATGATAATAATGAAAAGATATGTGTAGGCACAGAACAATACTGTAATGCATAGTAAGAATGTTTATCTAAACGTGTCGTATAGTATTGTAAAGAAAGTACTAAAAGAATCTAACATGCTAACAGGTATAGTGTGATGAAGTAGCATAACGAGTTCTATCTGTGTATGTGGCATGGTAATTACCGATGATATGTGTGTGAGCATGTGAGTATGTGCACGTGCAACATGTAAATCATTGGTAACAGTGTGCGTGTCCTAGTACGAGGTCAAGTAAAACTAAGGTATAAACGTAATAAGCATCGTAAATGATCGAAACGCGAGTGTATGTAGAAATAAGAAATCGAAAGGCGAACGTAAATGGAATAAAGAAATCGTAACATGAACAAGTACAAAAACACGCAACTATGTATGAGCCATACAGTTATAATTTAAAATAGTACGAAACGTTGTTTTAGAAAATAGGAGGCTACGATGTTTTTGAAAAGATGCCATTTGAAAAGTCGTAGCGTCCCCTTAAAGTTATCATTTAAAAGTACGTAACGATTCGTTAGTTTTGAAAGTAGGTACGGCTCTAAACATCTCATAATATTTACTCTGTAATTTTAAACAAAATTTCACGAGTCGAAATAAATATCGACGATCCATCCTCATCATATCACGTACGAAATATCCATCATACGATATTATCAAATCAATAATACCGATCTATAGTCGCGTACATCATCTCATCTCATCTCATCATATATCATCTCATGTCATCACGTATCATATCATATCGCATCGCCTCATATCATCATATCAACTCATATCATATTCATTCTCAATCATATATATATATATATATATATATATATTCAAAATAAGTACTCATAATATGTGTGTATATACGTATATATACATAGCTCAAGTACTAAGAAATAGAAACTAGATATGTATAAACTACTAAGTATAAAAATATCCATATAAGGCATTCCAATAACCCTATAGGCTAGGTTTACGCTTCTACTATAAATAATATCTTATTTCTACGGTTGCGGGGCTGCTATACGCCTTCCACCCGACTTCCCCCGTAGATATACATCTACTCACCTCAACACGCCCCGCCCTAGTCGATATCGAAGAATGCCTTGCTCTTCTTCGTCGTCTCGGAAATCCACGCGATAGTAGCTACAATCGAAATCATAACCGAAATCGCATAAAAACTCGATTCGAAATTGAAATCATGAGTGAATCATACATAGGTTAGAACCTAGAGTCAACGCATTCTAAAACAACAAAATAACCCCCGACGTCTAAATACGAACATCGAACGATCCAGTCACAACACAAATATCCAAAAACCAAGTTTCATATATCGCAAAACATTTCCAAAATTCAAGTAAAAAAACTCCAGATTTTTCTTTAGGTGATCTAATAGTTTTTAGCATATAGAGTAGTCTTAGTTATCAAGTGAGTGAGCTACAAAACAAACCCCAGACCCTAATTCCAAATTGACCCGCAAATTGCGGTAAAAATGAATAAAACAACGGTTTGGTTATGGAGTTGTGGGCTCGGGCTTCTACGGTGATCGTTTACTGGTCTATACATCTCTCTGTATTCTCTATTATATTTTCAGAGTTCTCTAGTTATCCGAGATTCCAATTAAACATCAATATCTCAAAGAAAACCGACATTCGAAATTCTAAACTCAACTTAGGAACTTCTAAACTCATCTAAACCAGGGATACTATTACTACTAGGCTAGTAATCACTCTCTAAAGCCTCTACTACACTACTACTATAAGTTCTACCCATTAAATCTCACTTTAGGATTCTCAAGTTAAGAAAACATACACTTTTGAACTCTAACTAGTTGTGAAAGGAAAGAACACTTAAATACTTGATTAAGAGTGAGATTATTACCTCAAGCAAGCAACTCAAGAAATTTCCAAGATGGCCAATGAAAGTCTACCTTAGCACCACCATGAGATTCTAAAGGCATCAAGCATGCCAAATTTTAATTTTTATTAGGTGCTAAATTAGACTAACATGATCATTACTAGATTATTAGGGTTTACCTTTGTGATGTGATTAAACCAAGAGATGAAATGAGCATACAACCTTTGTATTTCGATTCCTTCTCTTCTAAAGCTCCGGGTTGAAGTCCACGCGACTCTACAAGGCTCCTCTTCAAGTTGAATGACCCTCCTTCGTGATCTTCGTGCCAAAGACGATCCACCCTAAGTCCCTCTAGCTCAAACTAACTCTACACTAAACTCATTTACTGTAGCAAACACACCACACCAAATTGCTAGTTTGGTGTGGGATGGTGAAGTAGGGGATGTTAAAAGCTCACAAGATTGTGTTCAAGCTTCATGATTCACATCTCATGTGAGGGTTGAAGCTTGAACCATGACATTTGAAGAGGAAGATGAAGCTAGAGAGCAACCATGGGAGCAACTCAAGAAAAAAATGGCTAAATGTTGAGAATGAGACTAGAAATGAATGGCAACTCTTGACCCCCACTCATTCAAGTATGGAATTTTGAAATATAAAATTGCAACCATGCTTAAATAGTGAGTCAAGATGAATAAACTATGAATAAAGCCCATGCTTGCAACCATGCTCTCCTTTTCCACCTCTTTTTCTATTTTTCTCAAAAATAGAAATCATGCCATGCTTCAATATATATATATATATATATATATATATATATATATATATATATATATATATTTATGTATATATATATATTATAAAGAATAATTAGTGAGCTAATGATATTAGTTAAGATATAATTATATCACACATAATATATATCACATTATTAAATCAACACTTGATTTAATAATCCGGTTATATCACATATGACCGACTAATATCATATATCTGTATATCACATTATCAAATCAATACTTGATTCGACAATATGGTTATATCATATATAACCGAACCGATAACAGATAACTGCCAGATTACAATACGGTATCACATACACGTATTTAATCAGGCCCACACACATATCACATATGTGTCCTACTTCGTTCCGCTTGAACCAGGAAACTTCTGTGTATGGCTCTAAAGACTCGTCAATACGCCAGCAGTAGGTGATGATCATATCAATCACCTACAAGCCGTCAGCGGTACTAGCTGGACATAACGGCTACCCAGGTATTGAGCGATATGAAGATTAACAAGCAAGCTCGTCCATACTCTCTATGAAGCCTATCAGTAACACTACCGTACAGTCCGGTCTCTTCGTCTGATATTTCGCATATCATATCTAGGGGTGGTAAACGTCAGGCCCCAGTAACGTGATAATTCATGCCGATGTTTGGCCTATAAAGGTTTGAGAAATTACTGATAACTTTTATCAGAAAATCTCAGTAGTATCTTTGGCCAGGGACTTCCAATTATAGCCAATCGAGCATAGCGTAACATCAACCCCTAATACCGGGAGAGACAAAACGCCTCCTATCGCTCATTGCCTCCATGTGACTCGGGACTGTACCCAAAATCCACCTGTTTGCACGAATCCTTTGAGCCATGGTAGGGAGGAAATCAAAGCATAGTGGGAGCCACACAAGACTCTATGACGATCTCGGGTCTACAGACTAACCTGTACCAGTGTCACCAGAGGACTGCTATCTGACGATAGGTATACTACCACATAGGAGTTCTTGGCGAGTTCGGTTCGGTGTACCTATTCTCCAATTAGCACATGTATACAATCTTTGATGCCACACACCAATGGTTGTACGATCAACCATCGCCTTCTAAGGGACAAGAAATGTGCACACTAGTCTACACTAGAATATCGATGCCCTGGTCTCGATATTCCCACAACTAGGAACTGATTAAAGGATATACTTATGGACCACCCTGGCCCCACTAGTATGATCTCATCATAATCCTGGTAGTCAAGTACATATCCTAAGAGCTTTATCAACATGTGAGAGCAAGACAGTAAAGAATACCAGTCAACATGTTAAGATAAAGAGTAACCAGATAGCATACTATCATGTCGAGCAAGAAAGTTCTCTATATATATGTCCAAGCATCCACTATAATATGTAAGTCTACGTTACCCACCCAGGTGCTTACGGGAAGGCGGAATAGGTAAAAAAACGGTTTTTTTAACACAAGGTAACATGGACTAGAACTAGAGGATCTTTGCTAAACAAAAACTAACAAACTAACTACAAGTTCTAGCTACTATGTAAGATGGTTATACCTAGATCTTGAACTCCTTCTCTTCTTGTTGTGGTCCTCCTTCTTGCTTGCTCCTTGGAGTGGTGTAGACGGCTCCTCCTCGTTGTCTTCTCTTTGCCGAAGAAAGATCCACCCGAAGGCCTCTACCTTGAGCTCCTATCTCAACCAAGAGGTAACTAGAGTGCTTGGCTTGCTAAGCTAAGAAACCTAGAATGAGTAGAGAGAAGTTTTGATGGTTTTATCTCACAAGCTCATGGTTCTCAACACATGAGAGATGAGAGCTTTGAGAGAGGAAGAGGAAGAGCTAAACATGAGAGAGAAATAGCAAGAGAGAATGATAGAAAAATAACAACCATCTCTCATATGAGAGAAAATGATAATAATAATAATAATAATTAAAAGAAATTGTGATGGTTAGTTTGGAATGACCATTATCATTTCACATTAAATGAAATTTGCAAGAATCAAGAAGCATCTTGCAAATGAAATGATGATGGTCAAAAGGACAACAAAAGTCAACCAGTCAACCAAAGTCAAAAGGTCAACAAAAGTCAAATGGTCAATCTAACCATTGCACAATTATCCTTAATTAATATCATTAATCATATGTCTCATTCTCATTAGGGTTAAGAAAAAGTCATAGGTCAATAACCCTAATGAGATTCCTCTGCCTCTGTCAACTGTGCATACACACCCGCATCCGTGTTCCGAAGAACACGAATACAATGAGACAAAACCAATCCCAAAACAAATACTAGGATCTGGCTTAAACCAAAGCCCTCTAGTAATAAATGCCCGGACACCAAACGTGCACAAGTGCGCGGATGTGAACGAACCCCGTCGCAAAACCATGCGACCTCTACTCTATTTTGCCCAAAGGCGAACAGCCCTCTGTGTGGGACTCTAAAGACTCGACACTACGCTGGCAGTGGGTTTAACCACAGGCCGTAAGTGGTTCTAGCTGTACGTAACGGTCCCCAGGTAGATGCCGATAAGAAGACCGATGAGGTGAACCCATCTGAACTCCTACTGAGCCTGAATATGACAATCTCTATACAGTCCGGTCTGTTCGTCTGAGAGTATCGCATGGCGGGCCTAGGGGGTGGTAAACGTCAGACCCCTAATAGCGGTATAAGTCATGCCGGAGTGTAGCCCAGAACACCCTGAGAAACTACTGGAAACACTACCAGTAATTCTCGCTTACCCTGGCCAGGGGCTTTGTGTAATGGCTCTTCTAGACACAGCGCGATATCAACCCCCAATACCGGGAGAGACGAATCCTGTCTAACCGTCACTGCCTCCAAGTGCTTCGGGACTGCACCCAACTAGTACCTGTTTGCACGACTCATTTGAGCCGTGGTATGGTAGTAATCTAAGAACAGTGGGAACACACTCGAGGCGAAGTGACAGTGTTAAGTCAACGGACTAAGCTGTACTCCTGTCACCTGGGAACTGTTATCTGACGATAGGTATAGTACCAACCAACAGTTCCCAGCGAGTCCTGTCCAGTGTACTCGTAACCTAACGAGCACCCGCATACTATCTCCAGTACGACGTACTGATGGCTATGGGACAGACCATCTCCCCTGCTGGGATGAGAAGCGCACACGCTAGTCTACTCCGGAGTATCGATGCCCCATCTCGATAATCCTATGACTAGGGACCTGTATAAGGATGTGCTTGTAAATTAACCAGCCCCTACTAGTGTGATTGTCATCACAACGCTGGTAATCAAGCAAAGATCCTAAGGGCTCCACTAATATGTATAAGCGATATGCTAAAAGAAACACATGCACATATTAAAGTAGAAACAAACCAAGTAGCATATTACCATTTTGAGCAAGATTGTCTATACAACTGTGAATATCCCAAGCTTCCGTTAAGTAATATACAAACTAGTATGATACAGTAATGGCCTCTAGGACATATACACTAACAATCTCCCACTTGCACTAGGGCCATGTACTGGCGTATCGAAGACCTATCATCTCGATCAGCCGCTCGAACTGAGTCTGGGATATGGCCTTCGTGAATGGATCTGCAGTGTTATTCTACGAATCTACTCTCTTCACCTTGATCTCCCGGTGATCTACGATCTTCCTGATCAGGTGATACCGCTTCAAAATGTGTCTGGACTTCTGATGGGACCTGGGTTCCTTCACTAAAGCTATAGCGCCGTTGTTGTCACAATACAGCGGTATTGGATCAACAATGGTAGGAACCACCTGAAGCTCCGTGAGGTTCTTCATCCAGACAGCTTCCTTTGCGGCATCGCAAGCAGCTATATACTCCGCTTCCATAGTTGAGTCAGCAACGGTTTCCTGCTTGGAGCTCTTCCAGCAAACCGCACCTCCATTGAGGGTAAAGACATAACTCGATATGGACGTGGAGTCATCCTTGTCACTCTGGAAGCTGGAGTCAGCAAAGGCCTCAATCTGGAGGTCTTTTCTGCCATACACTAAGAACATCTCTTTAGTCCTTCTCAGGTACTTGAGAATGTTCTTTACTGCTATCTAGTGTTTCTCTCCTGGGTCCGACTGATACCGGCTTACAACGCTTAATGCGTATGCTACATCTGGTCTGGTACACAACATCGCATACATTATAGAGCCTACCGCAGATGTGTAGGGTATAGATGACATGCGAGCCCTTTCCAAATCAGTCTTGGGAGACATATCTTTAGAGAGGGTGATTCCGTAACAAGCCGGCAGATTACCGCGCTTTGAATCTTCCATACTGAATCATTTCAGTACGGTGTCGATGTACCTGGACTGCGATAGTCCCAACATCCTCTTAGATCTATCACGATAGATCTGGATCCCCAGAATGTAGTTGGCATCGCCCAGGTCCTTCATGGAGAACCTCTGTGACAAGAATCCTTTGACTGACTCTAGCATAGGAATGTCATTTCCTATTAGGAGAATGTCATCCACGTACAAGACGAGGAATACCACAGTTCTCCCTACAATCTTACTGTAAATGCATGGTTCATCCGGATTTTTGATAAAGTCGTATTCTTTGACAGTATCATCAAAGCACATGTTCCAGCTCCGCGATGCCTGTTTCAGTTCATAAATGGATTTAAGCAACTTGCAAACTTTACCGCTGCTCCCACTCTGAATGAAACCCTCCGGCTGATCCATATAGACGCACTCTTCCAAATTTCCATTTAGAAAAGCCGTCTTCACATCCATCTGCCAGATCTCATAATCGTGGAAGGCAGCAATGGCAAGAAGGATCCGAATGGATTTGAGCATAGCCACTGGAGAAAAGGTTTCGTCATAGTACAAACCAGGTCTTTGACGAAAACCCTTAGCAATAAGTCTAGCTTTATAGGTTTCAACCTGCCCATCTATACCAATCTTCTTTCTGAAGATCCATTTGCAGCCTACGGGTTTTACCCCTTCTGGAGCAATGGCCAAAGTCCAAACTTTGTTAGTGTACATGGACTCCATCTCGGTCCGCATTGCATCCAGCCATTTTACTGAGTCACCGCTCTGAATGGCTTGCTGGAAGCTAGTAGGCTCATCATTTTCAATAACGCAATCCTCTCGATCCCCGTCTATGAGAAAACCGTAGTATCTCTCGGGCAGATGAGACTGCCTACTACTCCTGCGGAGTGGCGCTGGGATGTCCAGTTCTCCTGAAACTTCTGGTTCTACCAAGCTTTCAGCAATAGCTTATGGTTCTAGAATTTCTTCCAGTTCTACTGTGCTCCTACTTGTTTCTTTTTCTAAAACCTGATATTCCAGAAAGTGGGCATGACGAGAAACAAAAACCTTTTGTTTCTCTGCGTAATAGAAAAGATACCCCCTGGAGTTCTTTGGGTATCCTACAAACTTACACAGTACTGAGCGTGCATCGAGTTTGTCCGCAAGCTGCTTTTTAACAAAAGCTTGACATCTCCATATCTTCAGATATTGAAGATGGGGTTTCTTCCCACACCACATCTGATATGGTGTGGTAGGCACTGTCTTGGAGGGAACCTTGTTCAAAAGATATGCAGCCGATTCTAGTGCATAACCCCAAAAGGATCGCGGTAACTCAGCCTTACTCATCATGGAACGAACCATATCCAATAGGGTTCGATTCCGCCTTTCAGATACACCATTGTGTTGTGGTGTGTATGGAGGAGTAAGCTGAGAGAGAATTCCATTCTCTTTTATGTAGTCCAGAAACTCGGCACTCAAGTATTCACCACCTCGATCGGATCTCAGTGTCTTGATACTCTTTCCTGTTTGTTTTTCAACTTCATTCTTGTATTCCCGAAATTTCTCAAAGGCCTCGGATTTATGCTTCATCAGGAAGACATGTCCATACCTATAGAAATCATCCGTAAAAGTAATGAAATATGAATAACCACTTCGCGCATATGTAGACATTGGACCACACACGTCACTGTGTATGAGTTCCAAGAGCTCGCTCGCTCTTACTCCGTGTCCTGTGAACGGAGTTTTTGTCATCTTTGCCATGAGACAAGATTCACAAGTAGCATAAGACTGATACTCGAACGGATTCAAGTATCTCTCTCTATGTAACTTTGTTAACCGTGTCTCATTAATGTGACCCAGTCTACAATGCCATAAGAAAGCCTGATTTGTTTCCGGAGACTTTCTTTTAAGTGTATTCTGGACACTGAAAACCTGAGCTTGATTCAGTACGTATATTCCATTTTCTAATGTACCTGACCCAATCAGAACTTGATTTAGGTGGATGTGGACCACATCGCTTACAAAAGTAAAATCATAGCCTTCCTTAGAAAGTATGGATACAGATATGATATTACAAGTCATACTAGGTACATACAAACAGTTACGCAGAATCAATATCTGCCCACTTGTCAATCCAAGGTGATATTCTCCTACGGATTCAGCGTCCACGCTCATTCCGTTGGCAACCCTGAGAGTCATATCATCTATCCTGATAACTCTACAGTTTCTCAGAGCCTGTAATGAATTACAGATGTGAGATCCTGATCCGGTATCCAATACCCAGGAAGTAGGGTTAATTGACATGCAGTTTTCTATTACAAACACACCCGAAGCCGAAGCCACAACATGCTTCGAATCCTGGCTACTGGCTTTGCTAGCCCTGCAATCTTTCTGCCAATGTTCATTCCCGTAACAATAGGAACGTCCCTCCTTTACTATATCTTGTCCTAAAACTTTTGCCCTTCCCTTTCCTTCTTCTTCCCTGGTTTCCTTCAGGGTATAAGTAGAGGGCAGAGACTGTAGAATCAAGTCAGTACTTGACCCGTTCTTTAACCTGGTCTTCAGGTCCGTGAGCTCATCAAAATAGCTAGTCTCTGTAAGGACGTTGTCCCCTAAAGATGACCCGAAAGCCAACCTCGCTTGAGGCAATTCATTCGAGGTCTCATATCTTGCGATACGAGTTTTCTCTCCATATAAATCTTTGTTATGGAGGAAGACAGAAGCTAAGTCCATCTTCTCGTGCTGCCTCTGGTATGCACCATCAACTGAGGCCAACACGAGGCACTTGGCATTCGCACAGTCTTTTTCCGATGTCTTATGGATATCAATATCCGTGACAGGGGAAACTGGTCCTGAGACGGCAGGGGTTTGATTAGTTAGGAGGTGTCCCAGCTTGTCATGGGTAATGGACATCTAGACAGACCTTTGCCAGTCATAAAAGTCAGATTCAGTCATTTTATTATCTAGATGTAACCTATGTCTGGTCACTGGGTCGCTGCATTTAAGAGAGAGAGAAGAAAACACTTAGCATGATGCTCTTGCAAGTTTAGATTGGTTTTTAGTTTATCTAAACAGGATGGCTCCCACTGTTTCTCGAATCCTTCCTCAAACCATAAAATAAGAATTAGTCGGGATTGATCTCACCGTACAATACTTGCTTAACCGTTCAGCCAGGCTGGTGTCGGTATTTCGAGGGAGGTTTTACGACGCTTTCGCGAAGTTCCTTAATTAAATAACCTCTTTTCCCTTTGGGGGTAGCCCCGCTAACACCTTTCTAGACACCTATTTGGTTTATAGCATTGATCGTTAAGTGAAAAATTTCCCGAGCAGTAGCGGATACTCACAGTAGGATCGGGATCTAAATATCATTGTGATATAATGCTGAAGGAATCCTACCAACATTATCAAACTCCAAATGGTATGCAGCACTAGCAAGTTTCAGTTTCTTTAGAAACTCCCGATGTGGATTTTTGCCCCATGCTCTTATGACCTTGACGAAGGCCAACATATCATAAGTCACATGTCAAGTTCTACCCGTCATTATCCAGGTTAATTTGAACCCACCCGCACATACCCTTGACGAAGGCCAAAATAGTAGTACGACTGTCCCAAACCAACGCATCTATCTATGCTACAGATAAATATTCAGCAGCTACCAATCACTATGCCTTGGCGAAGGTCAAAATACACAGCTTGAATACTACTGAATATTTAACTGAAATGACGGAGGGCTACGAATGGTCTTGGCGAAACCGTGAACGTAGTGAACTTGATATAATCGAAGGAACCTGATAGCTTTTAAAAGGAGTGGTTTAAGCTCCGCTTTTTTAAAAGTTTTTCTGTTTTGAAAAAACCGAGTGGTTTTGAAATTGTTCCAACGATTCAACTTTGATTTTTTTTCTTTGCATTAATTAATGCGTCATCAATTAATCCTACCATTGCAGAAAACAACGAAAATATGACGTACGCTTATGCCATCCGCATTCGCCACTGGGCCCCGTCATCACCCGTTAGGTTACTTAACTAACGACAGAGCGGGGGCTGGACTAGTGCGGATGCAAAACATAAGCAACGCCTACTAGATATCATATATAGATATATACATTCGTCAGATGCAATGGTAGCCATTCCAGATCACAGATGAACACATTGGATATGCTAGGAATCCGTGTTTCGTTCGAGCCTGCAACGAAAGACGGATTACACGGTCGCGATGAATAGCCAAACCCCACCCTAGACCCCTACGGGTGCGGGAAACTACCCGCCAAGTACCCGAAGTGAAGCAACCTCCCTCAACGACGTGAGTAGACCACTCGGCACTTCAAGGTACCCGGTAGTTTGTGCACCCCACCTTGGGTCTATCCTAGGAGCAAAAACAGTAAAAGAAATAATATACAATGGCGGCTACAACCTCATCCCGGATGTGCGGCCATAAAAATAATATTACATCAATTTACATATTACATCAAATGAAAGATAAAGAAACTCTCATCTCACAAACCCCTGCTATTCATCCGCGACAATCCAACAAGTTCATATACACAATCCAACAACACAGATCCCAGATATGTACAACCCCCACTAATCGACGTATAGCGATTAGTCGACGTTCAGTACATATATCACATTACAGATATAACCAATTAGCTAAAGTTTATAGAATTTCGATCAATATATCATTTTTAAACTACCCCAAAAACAATACTGTTCTCTGAAGAATCTGGGCAGAAACAAATCATCTTAAAAATCACAAAACAACAAACTGAGAACACTGCAGGAAAAACGAGTCGTGACCGTGTCGACTCGGCCGCGGATCCGCGGCGAAACGTTTGGTTTCGCCGTGCTTCCGCGGCGGCTTGATCGACTCAGGGGCTCGTTTTTCTTGGTTGTTCCTAAAATACCCTGCACGGATTTTTAAGGTCTGTGGAAATATTTTTAGGGCTGTTTTAAAAATCAGTAGAAAGTATGAGATTTTAACGTGTTTTGCGATTTTTTTTTCGGATCGAAGTTCTAAACACTTTGCTAACATGCTAGTTGTTGTTTAGGTAGGCTCTGATACCACTGTAAGTCTACGTTACCCACCCCAGTGCTTAAAGAGAGGCGGAATAGGTAAAAAAATGGGTTTTTAACACAAGGTAACATGGACTAGAACTAGAGGATCTTTGCTAAACAAAAACTAACAAACTAACTACAAGTTCTAGCTACTATGTAAGATGGTTATACCTAGATCTTGAACTCCTTCTCTTCTTGTTGTGGTCCTCCTTCTTGCTTGCTCCTTGGAGTGGTGTAGACGGCTCCTCATCGTTGTCTTCTCTTTGCCGAAGAAAGATCCACCCGAAGGCCTCTACCTTGAGCTCCTACCTCAACCAAGAGGTAACTAGAGTGCTTGGCTTGCTAAACTAAGAATCCTAGAATGAGTAGAGAGAAGTTTTGATGGTTTTATCTCACAAGCTCATGGTTCTCAACACATGAGAGACGAGAGCTTTGAGAGAGGAAGAGAAAGAGCTAAACATGAGAGAGAAAGAGCAAGAGAGAATGATGGAAAAATAACAACCATCTCTCATATGAGAGAAAATGATAATAATAATAATAATTAAAAGAAATTATGATGGTTAGTTTGGAATGACCATTATCATTTCACATTAAATGAAATTTGCAAGAATCAAGAAGCATCTTGCAAATGAAATGATGATGGTCAAAAGGTCAACAAAAGTCAACCGGTCAACAAAAGTCAAATGGTCAACCTAACCATAGCACAATTATCCTTAATTAATATCATTAATCATATTTCTCATTCTCATTAGGGTTAAGAAAAAGTCATAGGTCAATAACCCTAATGAGATTCCTCTGCCTCTGTCAACTGTGCATACACACCCGCATCCGTGTTCCGAGGAACACGAATACAATGAGACAAAACAAATCCCAAAACAAAGCCCCAAACGTGCCCGGACACCAAACGTGCACAGGTGCGCGGATGTGAACGAACCCCATCGCAAAACCATGCGACCTCTACTCTATTTTGCCCAAAGGCGAACAGCCCTCTGTGTGGGACTCTAAAGACTCGACACTGCGCTGGAAGTGGGTTTAACCACAGGCCGCAAGCGGTACTAGCTGTACGTAACGGTCCCTAGGTAGATGCCGATAAGAATACCGATGAGGTGAACCCATCTGAACTCCTACTGAGCCTGAATGTGACAATCTCCATATAGTCCGGTCTGTTCGTCTGAAAGTATCGCATGGCGGGCCTAGGGGCGGTAAACGTCAGACCCCTAATAGCGACACAAGTCGTGCCGGAGTGTAGCCCAGAACACCCTGAGAAACTACTGGAAACACTACCAGTAATTCTCGCTTACCCTGGCCAGGGACTTTGTGTAATGGCTCTCCTAAACACAGCGCGATATCAACCCCCAATACCGGGAGAGACGAATCCTGTCTAACCGTCACTGCCTCCAAGTGCTTCGGGACTGCACCCAACTACTACATGTTTGCACGACTCATTTAAGCCGTGGTAGGGTAGTAATCTAAGAACAGTGGGGACACACTCGAGGCGAAGTGACAGTGTCAAGTCAACGGACTAAGCTGTACTCCTGTCACCTGGGAACTGTTATCTGACGATAGGTATAGTACCAACCAACAGTTCCCAGTGAGTCCTTTCCAGTGTACTCGTAACCTAATGAGCACCCGCTTACCTCCAGTACGATGTACTGATGGCTGTGGGATAGACCATCTCCCCTGCTGGGATGAGAAGCGCACACGCTAGTCTACTCCGAAGTATCGATGCCCCGTGTCGATAATCCTACGACTAGGGACCTGTATAAGGATGTGCTTGTAGATTACCAAGCCTCCACTAGTGTGACTGCCATCACAACGCTGGTAATCAAGCAAAGATCCTAAGGGCTCCACTAATATGTATAAGCAATATGCTAAAAGAAACACATGCACTTATTAAAGTAGAAACAAACCAAGTAGCATACTACCATTTTGAGCAAGATTATCTATACAACTGTGAATATCCCAAGTTTCCATTAAGTAATATACAAACTAGTATGATACAGTAATGGCCTCTAGGGCATATACACTAACATAATATACATCACATGTACAATAATGGCCTCTAGGGCATACATATTCCTAACAATCTCCCACTTGCACAAAGGCCTGTTGTTGTAGTATCTCATACCCAACGTCCCAAAAGTCTCTCGAATAGAATCTGGGGGATGGTTTCGGTGAGTGAATCCGCTGTGTTATCCTTTGTGTCAACTCTCCTAACTTCGATCTCCCGGAGATCAACTGTCTCTCTGATCAGGTGATACTGTCTAAGAATATGTCTGGATCGCTGACGAGACCGGGGTTCCTAGGCCAAAGCCATAGCTCCATTGTCATCACAATACACAGGTATTGGATGCCTAATGGTAGGAACCTAGTTCATCTCATGAACTCTATTCATCCAGACAACCACTTTGGCAGCATCGTTGGTAGCGATGTAATTAGCCTCTATCAATGAGTCTGCTACGGTATATAGCTTGGACCCTTCCGACATACCGTCCCTCCACTGAGGGTAAAGACAAAACCCGAGACTAACTTTCAGTCATCCTTATCACTCTGGAAGCTCGAATCGGTAAAAGACTCCATCTAGAGTTCACCGTTACCATACACAAAGAACATCTCTTTAGTCATTCTCAAGCACTTAAGAATGTTCTTCAGATGTCCAGTGGTTTTCCCAAAGAACTTTTTGATACTTATTCACTACACCTAGCGAGTAAGCTACATCTGGTCTAGTACATAACATCGCATACATGATTGACCCATCTGCCAAAGCATAGGGTATCCCTTGTATGCGAGCCCTCTCCAAATCAGTCTCGAGAGACATCTCTTTGGAGAGAGTGCTTCCTGAACAAGCGGGTACATTACTACGCTTAGAATCATCCATACTAAACCCCTTTAGCATGGTATCTATATACCTGGATTGGGACAATCCCAAATACATTTAGATCTATCTCTATAGATCTATATCCCCAAGATGTAGGAAACATCAGTTAGATCTTTCATGGAGAACCTGTGTGATAAGTGGTGCTTGACCGAGTGTAGCATAGGAACACCCTTTCCTATCAAGAGTATGTCATCCGTGTATAATACGAGGAAGACAAACATACTCTCTAAAACCTTCTTATTTATACATGTTTCATCTACCTTTTTGATGAAGTCAAACTCTTTAACAGCTTCATTAAAATAGATGGTCCATCTCCGCGATGCCTGCTTTAACCCGTAGATGGATTTAAGCAGCATGCACATGCTTCCGCTGCTCCCATTATCTACGAAGCCCTCTGGCAGTGTCATATACGCACTTCTTCTAAATCACCATTTAGAAAAGAGGTTTTGACGTGCAGTCTGCCAGATTTCGTAGTCATGGTATGCAGCAATGGCAAGTAGGATCCTGATGAACTTAAGCATAGCTTTGAAAGTCTCAACTTTTCCATCTACACCAATTTATCTTTCTCAAAGATCCTCTTGCTCCCGATGGGTTTTACCCCTTCAGGAGCAACATGCAAAGTCAACAAATTGCTGGTGTATATAGATTCCATCTCAGTTCGCATAGCATCCATCCATTTCATATAGTCTTTACTTGTGATGGCCTGCTCGAAACTAGTTGGGTCATCATCTACATGATGCAATCCTCGCTCCTACCGTCTATGAGAAAACCGTAGTATCTCTCAGGTGGATGAGGAACCCTACTAGATCTGCGGAGTGGCTTCGGTTCATCTAGGACTATTGAATCCTCCGGTTTCGCCAAATCGTCAGTTATAGTTTGTGTTTGCTGGAACTACTTCCAGTTCTACCTCATTGCCACTAATTTCTTCCATAAGAAATTCCTTTTCCAAAATGGTGGCATGTCGAGAAACAAAACATCTTTTGTTCCTCGGTATGGTAGAAGATATACCTTCGCGAATGGTCGAGATATCCTACAAACTTGCACAGAACTGACATTGCCTCGAGCTTGTACGGATTTTTCTTTTCAACATAGGCCGGACAACCCCATATCTTAACTCGTTTAAGAGATGGTCTCTTCCCATTCCATATCTCATATGGAGTGGTAGGCAACGGATTTGATCGGAACTCTATTCAATAGGTATGCATCTTCTCAAGTGCATGTTCTTGAATGGAATTAGGCAACTCAGCAGTACTCATCATGGAGCGCACCATGTCTCATAGGGTACGATTCCTCCACTCCGATATACCGTTGTGCTATGGTGTATACGGAGGAGTAAACTGAGAGAGAATCTCATTCCCTTTTAAATAGTCTCGGAATTCCGTGCTCCAGTATTCTTCTCCCCGATCATATCGAAGGATTTGAATACTTTTACCCATTTGGTTCTCTTCTTCGTACTTATATTCCTTGAAATTCTCAAAAGATTCAGTTTTGTGTTTCAACAAGAACACATGTCCGTATCTTTAGAGAACATCGGTGAATGTAATAAAGTACGCAGAACCATCCTGGCATATGTAGACATAGGACTGAATACATCACTATGTATCTGTCCAAGAGTTTAGTAGCTCTTTCTCCATTTCCAGTAAACGGAGATTTGGTCACCTATTCTTTGAGACATGACTGGAAAGTTTCATAAGATATAAATTCGAACGGATTCAAATATGCATCCTTATGAACTTTAGCTTGTCTTGTTTCATCGATATGACCCAGTCTACAATGCCACAAGAAGACTTTGTTCATTTCTAAATTGTTCCTCTTGTGTGTGTTCTGTACGTTAAAACTGTGTTTTGATTCAGAACGTGTATACTGTCATACAACATACCTTACCCAATCAACACTTGATCTAGGAAAATATTCACAATATTATTGGTACGAAATAACAGTCGCTAAGAATCAATAGATTACCAGTTGGTAATACCAGGTGATATCTGCCAACTGCTTTGGCTGCAACAATTGCACCATCTCAACTACTAGAGATATATCACCCATTCCCAGTTCACAACCTGTTTTTTGCCCATGTAACAAATTACATATATGGGATCCTGATCCGGTATCTAATACCCAGGACGTAGAGTTAACTGAGAAACGGTTCTTGGTAACGAACACACCCGAAGAAGATGCATCAACATGCTTATTCTTCGTATGGGTGGCGTGGGAATCCGAGTATTCCCCTATTCCTTGCTCTGACTTATGACAATCATAAGATAGAGCAGAACCTAGCCTAGTATAATAAGTAGGTTCGGTCAATACATCCATATTATTATCTTGATTAAGGCATTTCATTGATCGCTACCAGGAGAGAGAGAAGGGTAATCACTTTGCGTGCGCTCTTTGTAAGGTTAGATTGGTTATTTTATCTAATCAGGATGACTCTCACTATTTTTATCAAATCTTCCTTCAAACCCTAAAAGGTAAGATTAGCCGGGATTAATTACACCCTACAAGTTCGCTAATCGTTCGGCCAGGCTAGTGTCGGTACTTTGAGAGAGGTTCCCGGTGTTTTCGCACGGACCTAATTAAAATAAACCTCGTTTTCCCAGAGGCATAACCCCATTGACACCTTTCTAGACACCTACTTGATCGGCTAATTGTAAAGTGCAAAATTCTTCCAAGAGTAACTCTTACTCGCAGTAGGTATCGTGATCCAACTATCATATAGAAGGTATGCAATCTCATTACAAATTTCAACACTTGAAATTCCCGATAATGGTTTTTACCCCTAGCAACTTATGACCTTAGCTATGGTCAACAAATCATAAGTACTAGCCAAGTTCAACCTGTCATTTCATGATTGAATTAAACCCACCCGTGCGACCCTTGGCTAAGGTCAACAAAGCCGCACGACTATCTTAATCCAGTCACATCACATGCTGCAGATAAGCATTAATTAGCTACCGCACACTACGTCTTGGCTATTGTCGACAAACGCAGCACGAATACTAAATAGTACTTATCTGAAATGACGGAGGGCTACGCAGGTTTTTAAGAAAACCATGAGCATAATGAACATGATATCGTTGTAGAATCTAGTGATTTTGAAAATAAGTGTTTTTGAGGCGTTTGCTAGTTTCGCTAAAGAGGTCACTCCCGGTGAAGGGATCTCGGATCTTTCCTCATCGAATGAGGTGCGGGATATTCAGGAATAACACTATGCAAAGCAAGAAATATAGAAGCAATCAACAAAAACCGAGTGAGTTTCAGCATTTGCTAGTTTTGCTAAAGAGGTCACTCCCGGTGAACGGATCTCGGCTCTTTCATCATCGAATTAGGTGCTGGATATTCATCAAGGAATACCATTATGCAAAGCAAAAACTAGAGCTACCCTTTTTGAAAATTTGATTCAACAACATCTTTTGGTTTCTTTCTTTTCATTAATCACATTAATGAAGTCCCGTCAATTAATGTTTCCTAAAAATTACAGAAAAATGAAACGAAAATAGAACGTACGCTTATGCCATCCGCATTCGCCATGGGGCCCCGTCATGCACCGTTAGGTTACTTAACTACCGGCAGAGCGGGGACTGGCCTAGCGCGGGTGCAAAACATAAGTAACGTTTATTATATATCATATATATAATAGTACATTCGTCTCACGTAGTTATATGATCAACATCACAGAATCAAGCAGCAGAAGCAATATATGAAATATTGGATATACTAGGATGTCCGTGTTTTAAATTTAGACAGTAATGTAAAACACGGATTCCACGGTCGTGAAGAATAGCCAAACCCACATCCCTAGACTCCTACGAGAGCGGCAAGTAACCCTGCCAATTCTAGAGTTAGAAGACCCGGTCTCAACTCCTTGAGATGGTCTCCCAATGGACTCTAGAACCCAGTTACTTGTGCTCCCCGCCTTGGGTCTATCCTAATGTGGAAAAGTAAATAATATACAACAATGGTGAAATCATCCTCAACCCGGAAGTGCCCCAATAAAAGAATATTACATACAGATTTTACATGAATTAAAATAAAAACTCTCATCTTACATAGAACCCCCCGGATATTCTTTCACAACGATCCAATAAATCATATCAACAGCAACACATGATATCACATATCATCAACGTAAGCAAATATGTGTATTCCTAAAATTTGTTGACATATAGCAACGAGATTGGGATACCCCACATATTACACTTACGGTCGCAGAAAAGAAAACAGAAAACTACAATAATTAGAATCCGCAATATCCTTAGACATCATAAACCCGGAATATCTCATTTTCCGGATTGCATGCCTAACTTATAAAACATGCATTTTAGTCTCAAATTAAAAACTCTTTTCAATTGGTTGTCGGATAATTCAACAAGATTCCCGGCTTAATGATCGTGTATACGCAATTGCGACGGAGTTATGATCCGAATCAAAACTTCGTGGCAATCGATCAATTGAGACTAAACGGCTAGCTTTACAATATACTAACTAGTTTTCATAAAACTAATTAATCCGGATTCTAATAATTGTATCACACATCACAAATCTTATAAAGTAACCGCGACATTAGAATTCCGCACGCAACTAGCAAACTAAACTAATTTTTCCAACACTTGAAAAATCAGTGAGCTAAAGTTTCAAAACTGATCGTTTTAAGCCAATCCAGGAGTCGAAATGAACTCGAAACCCGCCCGAATCTTCACGGGGGTGAAGACCATAAATAAGTATCGAATGGGGGGCTCGGGGGGTACCACCCCCGGGGGCCACCTCAAGGTGGCCCCCGGAAGTTGGCAGACCCGAGAGCACCCATTTGGGGTGCTCTCGGGCCACCCACCCCTAAGGCCACCGAGTGGTGGTCTTGGGGTATGGTCCCAGCCTCTAGTCCTCCTCGAGGCATCCCCGGGGTGCGCACGCTCCACCCCGTGTATTCTCGGTTCAAACCGTGAGCTCGTGGGGTGTGCAAACATCTCAAAACATCATTTTCGAAACTGTTTTTATAGGCAGTTTTCGCGCGATAAAAACGACGGATTTCTAACGTCGCTACAAATTACCCTAATTTTCTAGCTTGGCTCTGATACCATGAAAGTCTACATTAGCACCACCATGAGGTTCTAGAGGCGTCAAGCATGCCAAATTTTAATTTTTATAACGTGCTAAGTTAGACTAACAAGATCATTACTAGATTATTAGGGTTTGCCTTTGTGACGTGATTAAACCAAGAGAAGAAAAGAGCATACAACCTTTGTAGTTCGAGTCCTTCTCTTCTAAAGCTCCGGGTTGAAGTCCACGCAACTCTACAAGGCTCCTCTTCAAGTTGAACGACCTTCTTTCGTGATCTTCGCGCCAAAGATGATCCACCCGAAATCCCTCTAGCCCAAGCTAATTCTACACTAAACTCCTTTACTGTAGCAAACACACCACACCAAATTGCTAGTTTGGTGTGGGATGGTGAAGTAGGGGATGTTAAAAGCTCACAAGATTGTGTTCAAGCTTCATGATTCACATCTCATGTGAGGGTTGAAGCTTGAATCATGACATTTGAGGAGGAAGATGAAGCTCGAGAGCAACCATGGGAGCAACTCAAGAAAAAATGGCTAAGTGTTGAGGATGAGACTAGAAATGAATGGCAACTCTTGACCCCCACTCATTCAAGCATGGAATTTTGCAATATAAAATTGCAACCATGCTTGAATAGTGAGTCAACATGAATAAACTATGAATAAAGCCCATACTTGCAACCATGCTATCATTTTCC
Source organism: Agapanthus africanus (assembly GCA_030015575.1). Lineage (NCBI taxonomy): Eukaryota > Viridiplantae > Streptophyta > Magnoliopsida > Asparagales > Amaryllidaceae > Agapanthus > Agapanthus africanus. Next base: position 560,256,850 of record CM057340.1, read on the forward strand.
ACCTCTTTTTCTATTTTTCTCAAAAATAGAAATCATGCTATATATATGATATATATATATATACATATATCATATATATTAATATATAAATATTATAAAGAATAATTAGTGAGCTAATGATATTAGTTAAGATATAATTATACCACATATAATATATATCACATTATTAAATCAACACTTGATTTAATAATCCGGTTATATCACATATGACCGACTAATATCATATATATGTATATCATATTATCAAATCAACACTTGATTCGACAATCTGGTTATATCACATATAACCGAACCGATAACAGATAACTGCCAGATTACAATACGGTATCACATACACGTATTTAATCAGGCCCACACACATATCACATATGTGTCCTACTTCGTTTCGCTTGAACCAGGAAACTTCTGTGTGGGACTCTAAAGACTCGTCAATTCGCCAGCAGTAGGTGATGATCATATTAATAACACACAAGCCGTCAGCGGTAGTAGATGGACGTAACGGCTACCCAGGTATTGAGCGATATGAAGATCAACAAGAAAGCTCGTCCATACTCTCCATGAAGCCTATCAGTAACACTACCGTAAAGTCCGGTCTTTTCGTCCGATATGTCGCATATCATGTCTAGGGGTGGTAAACGTCGGGCACCAGTAACTTGATAAGTCATGCCGATGTCTGGCCTATAACGGATTGAGAAACTAATGATAACTCTTATCAGTAAATCTCAGCAGCAGCCCTAGCCAGGGACTTACAATTATAGCCAATCAAGCGCAGCGCAACATCAACCCCTAATACCGGGAGAGACGAAACCCCTCCTATCGCTCATTGCCTCCATGTGACTTGGGACTGTACCTAAAATCCACATGTTTGCATGACTCCTTTGAGCCGTGGTAGGGAGGAAATAAAAGCACAGTGGGATCCACATAAGACTCTATGACGATCTCGGGTCTACAGACTAACCTGTACCAGTGTAACCAGAGGACTGCTATCTGACGATAGGTATACTACCATATGGGAGTCCTCGGCGAGTCCTGTTTGGTATACCCATTCTCCAATGAGCACCTGTGTACAATCTTTGATGTCACACACCAATGGTTGTGGGGATCAACCATCGCCTTCTAAGGGACAAGAAACGTACACACTTGTCTACACTGGAATATCGATGCCTTGGTCTCGATATTCCCACGACTAGGATCTGATTAAAGGATGTACTTATGGACCACCATGGCCCCACTAGTATGATCTCATCATAATCCTGGTAGTCAAGTACATATCCTAAAGGCTTTATCAACATGTGAGAGCAAGACAGTAAAGAATACCAGTCAATATGTTAAGATAAAGAGAAACCAGATAGCATACTATCATGTCGAGCAAGAAAGTTCTCTATATATATGTCCAAGCATCCACTATAATATACATCACATGTAAAATAATGTCCTCTAGGGCATACATATTCCTAACAGCCAAAAGAGCTCAAAATGAAAACTTGGTCCCACCATGAGGCTTAGGATAAGATTAGAAACATTTTTTTGTGAAGGCTATATGATGTTTTAAGGCGGTTTGCGGGTGATGTATAGTGGTAGAAGGTGATGGTGGAGGTGGAGAAAGAAGAGGAAGAAGGAAATGAAGATGAGGAAATGAAATGAAGGATGCAACAAATGGTTGCCATGCCCTCTCTCTCTCACTCTCTCTCTCTCTCTCTAATCCATACCTATGTGTTTCCTTGTCCCCCCCTCACATTATTTTTCTTTTCTTTTCTTATCTTTTCTCTTTTCTGTTTCTCTTTGCAAAAGTAAAGCCATCACAATTTAAAGAAAAGAAAACTTGTAAATAACATGTCATGCACACAAGCATGGTTAACAAAATAAAATTTAGTTTAGTGTAGTAATTAGTAAAACACTAATTAATTTTAACATTAAACTTGTATGTATATATTTATATACTAATTTATGAAAAGCCTAATTTAAATAAATGTTCACATAATTAAAAATTCATTTTTAATTTCTGATTATTTTCCAAAAATATAGGTATATAATTATACTAATCTACGAAAACTCGTATCTATACTCGTATAATATCCGTAAAATTTATTATTTTAGTATTTAAATTCCAAAATAATATTTTCTATTTTCTGAAATGGTACATTTGTCTCGTGTGAGTTCCCATTGTACTTAGATCACTATCCTACTACGGCTCTACTGAGTCGTGCAAATAAGTTTTGGTTAGGTACAGTCCCGAGCCATATAGAGGCAGTGAGCGATTGTCGGGGATTCATCTCTCCCGGTATTGGGATTCGATATCGCACTGTATTCGGTTGGCCAGAACCATAAGACCTGGCCAAGGCAATTGAGATTTACTGATGGTTAGATCAGTAGTTTTCTCAGATCGGTCCTGAGCCACATCGACACGACTTATCAGGTTATTAAGAGTCTGACGTTTATCACCCCCTAGACCCATATGCAATACTTTTAGACAAAGAGAATGGACTGTACGGAGATTATCATGGATAGGCTCAGTAGAGGTTCGGATGAGCTTGCTCCCCGGCCTTCTTTTCGACATATATCTGGGTAGCCATTACGTACAGCTAGTGTCGCTGACGTGCTTGTGGTTAAACCCACTGCCAGTGTACTGTCGAGTCTTTAGAGTCCCACACAGAGGGTTTTCCTAGTTCAGGCAAAACGATGTAGAGGCCGCATGTTTATCAATCTCTTGGTATTCCTATTTTTGGTACGAATACGGGTGTGTATATATGGTTTGGTATTCTTTTATTTATACAAGAGCAGCTTCTAGAAAATAGACACCTCATTTGTGTTTTTCTATTTATTGAAAAATAAGAAATGAGATGGCATGAAAGGTGGCATGAAGAGTGAAGAGAGGAATGGGCAAATGAATTATATATTCATTTGGTACGGTAACCATTTTTAATTGTGAAATTATTTTCACAAAAAAAAATAGTTATGATATTTTTAACACCTTTGTTCTTATTTTCTTGAGCTCATTCTCTCTCCTCTCAAGCTCTTATCTTTTTCTTCAATCTCAACCCTCTCATGTGTTGAGAATCATGAGTTTTTAGAGATAGATAAACTCCATTAATAATCTTGACATCTTCTAAATGATCTAGACTAGCAAACTTGTTTGTTTAGTTATTTCATTTGTGTAACATTTCAGAAATATAAAATATTATTTTTGGAATTTAAATAATAAAATAATAAATTTCACGAAAACTATAAGAGTATGGATTTGAGTTTTCATAGGATGGTATAATTATATACCAATATTTTGGAAAATGTTTGGAAATTAGTATGGATTATTATTTATTGAAACATTTTTTGGATTTGTGCTTTTATAAATTATTATACAATCAGTTAAATACAAGTTTATGTTAAGCTTGATTAGTATATTACTAATTACGTATTAAGCCAAATCCGTTTTTGTTAACCATGTATTTGAGTGTGCATGACATTTCGTGACATGTTGTATTTAGATTTTATTTGGAAATATGGTTTTGTTTTAAGAAAAAGGAAAAAGAAAAGAAATGAAAAAGATAAATGGGGGACAAAGAGACATAAGGATATGGGCATGAGAGAGAAGGAGAGAGAGAGAGATGTCATGGCAACCATAGCCATTTGTGATTCTTCACTTCATTCTCACCTCTTCTTTTCTTCATCTCATTACCCTTCTTCCTTCTTCACCTCCACCACCCTCAACCACCATGAAACCATCCCCAAACTTCATCAAAACTACACAAAACCTTCACAAAAATTGTCCATCACCTCATCCTATACCTCATGGAGGGATCAAGTTTCAGTTTTGAGCATCTCAGGCCATCTTGGAATTTTTTTCAGTTGCTCCATGAGATAAAAACATCCACATCTTACCAAGTTATTAAGTCTCTTAACCTCCTACGTGTGTTTAGAGCTAAAAAATGCATGATTAGTGAACTTGGAAAATTCTAGGGTGAGGATTAGGGGGTAAAACTTGTAGTAGTGCTTAGTATAGGGTTTAGGAAGTGCTTACAAGACCTTTATTGATAAGTGAGGGTGATATAGTAGAGAAATTCTCGGATTCGACGAACTTGGAATTTTCCGATATCGGGTTTGTTTTTTTTGAATTGTGATGATCCATTAGGATCTGAGATGAATCGGAGACTCTAAAAATTAAGTTGCAAACATAGAGAGATGTGCAGGCTATTAGGAATATACCCTAGAATCCCGAGACCCCAACTTCCAAACTTGGCCGCTAAAATAATCCAAATGGCCGCAAATTGCGGCCTGATCTCTGAGTTAGGGTTTGGTTCTATAGTACACACATATGATGAATAGACCTACTCTATATACAAAATGTCCTAATTTCACCCTAGGTAGAATCTGGGAATGATTTTCTAAGTTGCTGATTTCGTTTTGTGACTTTTGAAAAATTAGGTTTTGATATTTGAGTTTTGACTCGGTCGTTTGACGTTTGTACGTCAACATCCGGAGTCGTTTAGTTGTTCTTACTGTAGGGTTCCTAGGCACTCTAACAAGGTTCTACAAGGCATCAACCATGCCCGATTTAAAAAAAAATAGCCGTGCCGAAAAACCCTAACCAAGATCGTATGCTAGAGATTATGCAAAAACAAGCAAGTTAAACATTTTAACTACAAGTGAAAGGGATTACAACCTTTGTAGATCCGGTCCTTCACTTCTAAAGCTCTGTGTTGACGTCCCTTCGCTGCGATCATCGGGATCCCGGACTCTAGCGATGGTTTCTTCGGAGAAATGAGCGGGCTAGGTCGTTGACTTCGAGGCCGAAGATGATCTACGTCGAGGAGACTCAAACCCAAGCTCCATCTTCACTAGGTCAAGAACTTTGTGAAGAGAACACCCTAAACTAAATGGCAAGTAGTAGAGGATGATGAAATAGGAAATGGGTTCACTTTAGATTTGGATTTCTCACTCTTAATCTTCACTTGAAAAATTCTAGAAAGCTTTTCTTCACTTGAAGAAGAGGAAGAAGAAGAAAAGAATATGAATGAATTATCTTTAAATCAATAATCAAGTGAAGTCGATCATGATGCAACCATGGATGAGTTAACCTATGAAGAGACTAAACCATAGTTAATTATAATGGTTCAGTTAATGAATATCTTAAACAAGACAAAATGAGTGGACTTTGTCAAACTTGTTTCAAGCTTCATGAAGCTTCAAGCCATGACAAAAAGAAGCCACCATTTTGAATAATTAAGATAAATAAAAACCTAAATTATAATTAACACGGTGTATGTCACACACACACCCATGTTTGCATGTATCGTCAATCATGATACAAACTAGTGCACAAACATATATCATATATACAACTTGTGCATATCAAGTGAGAAAATCAATCTTAAGTGAACCAATACTAGTTAATGTAAAGTAATATATCAAATATATAATTATACATTAAATCATTAAATCAACACTTGATTTAATGATCCGATCATATCGCATATAACCGACTAATATCTAGTGTATCAATGTATCGAATCAGCACTTGATTCGGTAACCCGGCTATATCTCATATAACTGTCCGATGATACAAATTGCGAGAATAGAATACAGTATCACATACTGGTATTATTCTCGGTCCCGCACATATCTCATATGCGCTCGTATTTCGTTTCGCTTGAGCCAGGAAACCTCTGTGTAGAACTCTAAAGACTCGTCAATACGCCGGCAGTAGGTGGTGATCATATCAATCACCCACAAGCCGCAAGCGGTCTGCTAAACGTAACGGCCACCCGGGTATTGAGCAATCAGAAATCAACGATCAAGCCTGCTCACACTCCTGCGAATCCAATCAGTAACACTTACCGTACAGTCCGGTCTGTTCGTCTGATATGTCGCATATCTCGCCTTGGGGTGGTAAACGTCAGACCCCAGCAGCTTGATAAGTCATGCCGATGTAAGGTCCATAATAAGCATGAAACTACTGATAACACTTACCAGTAAATCAGTGCAACCCTGGCCAGGGATTTCCAGTTATGGCCAGTCAAGCATAGCGCAACATCAACCCCCAATACCGGGAGAGACGAATCCCCTCCTATCGCTCATTGCCTCCATGTGAATCGGGACTGTACCCAAAAACCACCTGTTTGCATGACTCAGTAGAGCCGTGGTAGGGTGGAAATCAAAGCACGGTAGGAGACACACAAGACTCTATGACGATCTCGGGTCAACAGACTAAGCTGTACCAGTGTCACTAGAGTACTGCCATCTGACGTGAGGTATAATACCATCTGGGAGTTCTCGGCGAGTCCGTTCAGTGTACCCAGTCTCCACTGAGCACCCGCATACCGTCTCTGATGTCAAACACCAATGGATATGGGATCATCCATCGCCCATCACATGGGTCGAGAAGATACACGCTAGTCTACTCTGGAATATCGATGCCCCGTCTCGATATTCCCACGACTAGGAACATTGAAGGATGTACTCATGGACTACCCAGGCCCTACTAGTATGATCTGCATCATAGTCCTGCAAGTCGAGTACACATCCTAAAGGCTTTATCAACATGTAATAGAGAGATAGCAAGTATACATGTTAAGATAAAGAGCAACCAGATAGCGTACTATCATGTCGAGCAAGAAAGTCCTATCTATATATGTCCCAGCACCTACTACAATATACATCTCATGTACAGTAATGGCCTCTAGGGCATACATATAACTAACAATCTCCCACTTGCACTAGGGCCATCTGTAGTAGTGGTTGAAGTATCTCATACTCAACCACCCCATAAAAGTCTCTCTCTGGGAAAAAAGCCTTTATGAGTGGATCCGCCGTGTTGTCCTCTGAGTCTACTCTCCTAACCTCGATCACCCTGGATATCTACTATCTCCATGATCAGGTGATGCTGCCTCAGAATATGTCTGGGTTACTGATGGGACCGGAGTTCCTGGGCCAAAACCATACTTCCATTGTCATACAATGGTAGGAACCTAGTTCATCTCATGAACTAATATACACCCAAACTTCCTCTTTGGTAGTATCTTTGATAGCGATGTCACCGGCCTTTATCGTCTAGTTTGCCACGATATCTAACTTGGAACTCTTCCAACATACCGTCCCTCCACTGAGGGTAAATATAATGCCTGTGTCTGACATTCAGTCTACCTTACCACCCTGGAACCATTCCAGTGATTCTCCCTAGGTTCAATTGATACTATCTCACTACACCTAGTGAGAATCCTAACATCCATTAAGATCTATCCCATAGATCCAAAACCCAGGATTTAGGAGGTATCATCTTTATCCTATATGGAGAATCCTTGTGATAAGAGGAGATTGACCGTGCGTAGCATAGGAAACTCTTTTCCTATCAAGAGTATGTTGTCCACGTACAATACGAGGATGACCACCTTACTCTCTACTACCTTTTTGTATATACAAGGTTCATCTACTATTTTGATGAAGTCAAACTCTTTGACTACCAAATCAAAACAAACGTTCCAACTCCGCGATGCCTGCTTTATCCTGTAAAGCAACTTGCACACGTTTTTGCTGCTCCCACTGTCTACGAAGCCCTCTGGCTGTGTACTTATAGACGCTCTCTTCTAAATCAATATTTAGAAAAGCAGTCATGACACCCAACCACCAGATATCGTAATCATGGTATGTAGCAATGGCAAGTAGGATCCGGATGGACTTAAGCACAGCCACTGAAAAAGGTTTCATCATTATCCATGCCTGGTCGATGACGAAAACCTTTGACAGGTCTAGCTTCGAAAGTCTCAAGCTTTCCATCTACACCAAGTAATCTTCTCAAGATATACTTGCTCCTGATGGGGATTTAACCCTTCAGATATAGCATCCAAAGTCCATACTTTGTTGGTGTTCATGGATTCCATCTCAGATCGCTAAGCATCCAGCCATTCTTACAGAGTCCTCACTCTCGATGGCCTGCTCGAAACTAGTTGGGTCATCATCTCATGATGCATTCCTCGCTCCCACCGTCATCGAGAAACCGAAGTATCTCTCAGGAGGATGAGGAACCCTGCTAGATCGGCGGAGAGGCTGAGGTTCGTCGGCAACTATTGAATCTTTTGGTTCTATCAAATCATCAGCTATAGTTTGTATAGCTTGGAAATCCTTCCAGTTCTACAGAACTGACCTTGCCTCGATCTTGTCCGGATTTTTCTTTTTACATAGGCCGGACAACCCCAAATCTTAACTTGCTTAAGAGATGGGCTCTTCCCATACCATATCTCATATGGAGTGGTAGGCACTGATTTGATTCGAACCCAATTCAATAGGTATGCAGCTTCTCAAGTGCATAACCCCCAAAAGGAAACAGGTAACTCAGTAATACTCATCATAGAGCACACCATATCTCATAGGGTGCGATTGCTCCTCCCCGATACACCATTGTGCTGTGGTGTATTTAGAGGAGTAACACCGAGCGAGAATCTCATTCTCCTTTAGAATAGTCCAAGAATTCCATGCACAAGTATTCTCCTCCCTGATCTCATCATAGGACATAATACTTATACCCGTTTTGGTTCTCTACTTCTAACTTATATTCTTTGAATTTCTCAAAAGCTTCAGACATGTGTTTCAACAGGAACATGTGTCCGAATCTTGAGAGATCATCAGTGAATGTAAGGAAGTACAAAGAACCAGTCCTGGCATATGTAGACTGAGGACCTTCATATATCACTATGTATCAGTCCCAAGAGTTTAATAACACTTTCTCTGTTTCCAGTAAACAGAGCTACGGTCATCTTATCTTTGTGACATGACTGGCAAGTTTCACAAGATGCAAATTCAAACTGATTTAAATATGCATCTAAATGTAACTTAGCTAGTCGGGTCGCATTGATATGACCTAGTCTACAATGCCTCAAGAAGGATTCGTTCATTTTCTGAACTCTTCCTCTTGTGTATGTTCTGTACATTAAGAACCGTGGTTTGATTCAGAATGTATATGCTTTTAGATAACGTGCCTGAACCGATCAATGCTTGACATAGGAAATGTTCAAAACATTATCCAACAATACAAAATTATATCCTTCTTTAATAAAAAGAGATTGATATGATGTTGTATATCAGGTTCGGTATCTAATAACATTCGTTCAGAATCAATGTATTCTAGTAATACAGGGTGATAACTATCAACAGACTTGGTTGCAACACTTTCATCGTTTCTATCTCATGAAATTTATCACCCGTTCTCAGTTCTCTACCTATCTGTGGCCCATGTAACAGATTACATTTGCGAGATCCTGATCCGGTATCTAATACCTAGGACGTAGAGGATACAGAGAAACAGTTCTATATTATGAACACACCCGAAGATGATGCAACATCATGCACTTTCTTCGTATGGGCGGCACGGGAAATCTGGTATTCCCCAATTTCCGGCTCTGTCTTATAATTATAAGTTGGAGCGGGACCAACGTTTCCCAGCGCAGTATAACAAGCGGGTCCGGTCAATACATCCATATTATTATCTTGATTAATGCGTGACATGGTCGCTACCTAGAGAGAGAGAGAGAAGAAAACACTCTGCGTGCGCTCTTGCAAGATTAGATTGGTTATACATTTTATCTAATCAGGATGGCTCCCACTGTTTTTATCAAATCCTCCTTCAAACCTTAAAAGGAAAGACTAGCCAGGATTAATTACACTCTACAAGTTCGCCAATCTTTCAGTCAGTCCAGTGCCGGTACTTTGAGGGAGGTTCCCCGTGCTTTCGCACAGACCTAATTAAAATAAACCTCGTTTTCCCAGGGGCGTAACCCCGTTGACACCTTTCTAGACACCTACTTGATCGGCTAATTGTAAAGTGCAAAACTCTCCCAGGAGTAGCAATTACTCGCAGTGGGTATCGGGATCCAACTATCTCATAGAAGGAATGCAATCTCATTGCAAATTTCAACACTTGAAACTCCCGATAATGGTTTTTACCCCTGGCACTTATGACCTTAACTATGGTCAACAAATCACTAGCACTAGTCAAGTTCTACCCGTCATTTCGTGATTAATTAGACCCACCCACATGACCCTTAACTAAGGTCAACAAAGTCACATGACTGTCCTAACTAATCGCATCATATGCGGTGTAGGAAGACATCACTTAGCTACCGTACACTGTGCCTTGACTATGGTCAACAAACACGGTACCAATACTAAGTACTCTACTTCCTAAAATGATGGAGGGTTGCGGATGGTTTTTAAGAAAACCTTTAACGCTTTGAACTTGATCTCGTTGCGGAATCAAATGGTTTTTAAATGGAGTGTTTTTGAGGCTTTTGCTAGTTTCGCTAAAGAGGTCACTCCCGGTGAAGGGATCTCGGCTCTTTCCTCGTCGAATGAGGTGCAGGATATTCACAATACCACTATGCAAAGCAAGAACTAGAAAAGCAATCAAAAGACAAACCGAAGGTTTTAGCATCTGCTAGTTATTGCTAAAGAGGTAACTCCCCGTTAAGGGATCTCGCCTCTTTCCTCATTGAATAAGGTGCTGGATGTTCTACAAGGAACACCGCTATGCAAAGCAACAACTAGAGCTACCATATTTTTGAAATTCGATTCCACAATATCTTTTAGGTTTATTTTCTTTCATTGATCTCATTAATGAATGTCCCATCATTTAAGTCCACATAAACATCACAGATAAATATAACGTACGCTTATGCCATCCGCATTCGCCTCGATGTCCCGTCTGCACCGTTAGGTTAGGTAACTAACGGCAGAGCGAGGCAGGGCTAGCGCGGGTGTAAAATATAAGCAACGTCTATATAATGTATCATATATACTATATACAATATCTATCTGAACATATCACATGATCACATCACAGATAACGCAGCAGAAAATATCATATGAAATATTGGATATACTAGGACGACCGTGTTTTATTTTGAGCCTGCATAAAACACGGATTCCACGGTCGTGATGAATAGCCAATCCCACACCCCTAGACCCCTACGAGAGCGGCAAGCAACCCTACCAATTCTAGAGTTAGGAGACCCGGACTCGACTCCTCGAGATGGTCTCCCACTGGACCCTAGAACCCGGTTACTTATGCTCCCCTCCTTGAGTCTATCCTAATGCGGAAAAGTAAATAATATACAATGGTGACATCGCCCAGAAGTTCCCCAATAAAAGATTACATACAAGTTTTTACATGAATGAAAATGAAAAACACTCATCTCACATAAAAAACCCGGCTATTCAAACACGACTATCCAATATAACATATCCACCAACACATAACATCACATATCATCAACGTAAGTAAATATGCGTATCCCAATTGTCCAGAGAAGGGTATTCGTCGGGGTTTACGGGTTCGATCGGACTTTAAACTTCGCCTAGACTTCGCGTAAAGCTCTAGCTGGGCTCTGATACCACTGTAGGATTCCTAGGGACTCTAACAAGGTTCTACAAGGCATCAACCATGCCCGATTTAAAAAAAAATAGCCGTGCCGAACAACCCTAACTAAGATCGTATACTAGAGATTATGCGAAAACTAGCAAGTTAAACATTTTAACTACAAGTGAAAGGGATTACAACCTTTATAGATCCGATCCTTCACTTCTAAAGCTCCGTGTTGACGTCCCTTCGCCGCGATCATCAGGATCCCGGACTCTAGCGATGGTTTCTTCGGAGAAATGAGCGGGTTAGGTCGTTGACTTCGAGGCCAAAGATGATCTACATCGAGGAGACTCAAACCCAAGCTCCATCTTCACTAGGTCAAGAACTTTGTGAAGAGAACACCCTAAACTAAATGGCAAGTAGTACAGGATGATGATATAGGAAATGGGTTCACTTTAGATTTGGATTTCTCACTCTTAATCTTCACTTGAAAAATTCTAGAAAGCTTTTCTTCACTTGAAGAAGAGGAAGAAGAAGAAAAGAATATGAATGAAATATCTTTAAATCAATAATCAAGTGAAGTCTATCATGATGCAACCATGGGTGAGTTAACCTATGTAGATACTAAACCATAGTTAATTATAATGGTTGGTTAATGAATATCTTAAACAAGACAAAATGAGTGGACTTTGTCAAACTTGCTTCAAACTTCATGAAGCTTCAAGCCATGACAAAAAGAAGCCACCATTTTGAATAATTAAGATAAATAAAAAACCTAAATTATATTTAACATGGTGTATGTCACACACACACACCCATGTTTGCATGTATCATCAATCATGATACAAACTAGTGCACAAACATATATCATATATACAACTTGTGCACATCAAGTGAGAAAATCAATCTTAAGTGAACTAATAATAGTTAATGTAAAGTAATATATCAAATATATAATTATACATTAAATCATTAAATCAACACTTGATTTAATGATCCGATCATATCGCATATAACCGACTAATATCAGGTGTATCAATGTATCGAATCAACACTTGATTCGGCAACCCGGCTATATCTCATATAACCGTCCGATGATACAAATCGCGAGAATAGAATACAGTATCACATACTGGTATTATTCTCGGTCCCGCACATATCTCATATGCACTCCTATTTCGTTTCGCTTGAGCCAGGAAACCTCTGTGTAGGACTCTAAAGACTCGTTAATACGCCGGCAGTAGGTGGTGATCATATCAATCACCGACAAGCCGCAAGCGGTCTGCTAAACGTAACGTCCACCCGGGTATTGAGCGATCAGAAGATCAACGAGAAAGCCTACTCACACTCCTGCGAATCCAATCAGTAACACTTACCGCACAGTCCGGTCTGTTCGTCTGATATGTCGCATATCTCGCCTAGGGGTGGTAAACGTCAGACCCCAGCAGCTTGATAAGTCATGCCGATGTAAGGTCCATAACAAGCATGAAACTACAGATAACACTTACCAGTAAATCAGTGCAACCCTGGCCAGGGATTTCCAGTTATGGCCAGTCGAGCATAGCGCAACATCAACCCCCAATACCGGGAGAGACGAATCCCCTCCTATCGCTCATTGCCTCCATGTGAATCGGGACTGTACCCAAAAACCACCTGTTTGCACGACTCAGTAGAGCCGTGGTAGGGTGGAAATCAAAGAACAGTGGGAGACATACAAGACTCTATGACGATCTCGGGTCAACAGACTAAGTTGTACCAGTGTCACCAGAGAACTGCCATCTGACGTGAGGTATAATACCATCTAGGAGTTCTCGGCGAGTCCGTTCAGTATACCCAGTCTCCACTGAGCACCCGCATACCGTCTCTGATGTCAAACACCAATGGATATGGTATCATCCATCGCCCATCACATGGGTCGAGAAGATACACGCTAGTCTACTCTGGAATATCGATGCCCCGTCTCGATATTCCCATGACTAGGAACATTGAAGGATATACTCATGGACTACCCAGACCCCACTAGTATGATCTGCATCATAGTCCTGCAAGTCGAGTACACATCCTAAGGGCTTTATCAACATGTAATAGAGAGACAACAAGTATACATGTTAAGATAAAGAGCAACCAGATAGCGTACTATCATGTCGAGCAAGAAAGTCCTACCTATATATGTCCCAGCACCCACTACAATATACATCTCATGTACAGTAATGGCCTCTAGGGCATACATATAACTAACAATTACATGTGTGGACCATAGGTTCTAACCTATGTACGTTTCTCTTGTCGTATTGGTTTTTGGATTTGATTTTGATTTCATTATGATATGCATTGATTTGTAGGTACCTTCGTGTGGACTTCCCGGACGACGAAGGAGAGCAAGACATTCATCGACTTCGGCTAGAGCGAGGACGGTAGCTGAGTAGATGTATATCTACGGGGGAAGTCGGATGGATGGCGTATAGAACCCCCACAACCATAGCAATAGGAGATCAGAGATGTAGTATATATAGATACATACGCTTACATACATACGGATATAACTATAAAGATAGGTACGAGATGATATGATGAGTTGAGGACATAAGGAAACAAGATGACATGAGTCGATATGTTTGATACGGGGATGCGAGGCGATACACACACACACACACATATACTAAGTTATGAGATAAGATAATATACACACACACACACACACATACAAGAATATGAGATAATATGATGTATGTTACCATAGATCCGTACTTTGATTTGATGATACCGTACGATGGATTATACTGTACGTGATATGATGTGCATGAAACGCCGACACATATATATCGATTCGAGGAATATTGATTAAGAACACTTAAGTAGATATTAAGATATATATTCGGAACCATACCTATTTCTAAAATTAACGAATCTTATGCACTTTTAAATGACAACATCAAGGGGCGCTATGGATTTTCAAATGGTATCTTTTTCTCAAAAACACCGTAGTCCCCATTTTCAAAAAAAACAATTCATATTATTTAAGCTATAACTTTATGGTTCATATGCAGTTACGTATTTTATAATGTTAGTGTTACGTTTCCCTGTGTTTATCTTTATATGGTTTCGTCTGCTAGAACACATGCACCATTACCGATGATGCGCATGTTGCACGTACACATACTCGCCGGCTCACACTCTCATCATCGGTGATTGCCATGCTACTTACACATTAGAAACTGCTATATCGCTGTATTGTTTTAAATTGTAGAATTATAGTTATTGTTCAGTACTTATTACCGCACATGCAATTTTAGATATTGCACTTCCTTACCCAGTTACACGACATACTTATTTGAAAATACAGGATAGGACTTACAGTATTGTTCCGTGCTTGTATTTGTTTTTCCATCATGCTTATATGATTATGAGATTCTGTTTTCATGAGATTGTTGGGTTTGAGAACCGCAGATATATTATAAAATAATATGATTGTTTTAAAAACGCGGTTTCTATTGATATGATATTTCGATATCCATCATGAGATTTCTCGGTTCTGAGCTATGATACTACCTAATTCGAGGAGTGAGGAGGAACCGTCTGCGGGTAAATGGTGGATCCGATACGGTACCCCGGGGTAAGAAGATCGTATAGAGAGACGTTGAGACTCGACGGATATTCGGAGGATACCGAACGGAGCGATTGAGACAGATGGATATGAGGGCTGATCCGATGGGATGGCACCTGAGATATGAGGATTTACATGTCGATGCTGGACACGGGTTTTATGATGATTTCGAGTGTCGATGCTGGACACTCAGGTTTCATGATGATTTGATGTGTCGTTGATGGACACACGTTGGATGATACACGTATATATCTACGTATGGCACGGATGACTCGGTATTATATACTAATACTGGCACGACATTGTTATTTTACACATATGTATACACGATCACCCTAGATACCACACGGTATTATTTTTTTTTTTACAGTAAGACCTAGGAGATCGTTATACATTCGATTTCTACCTGCTGATATTTTCTACTCACGAGTTGGCAACTCACACCCGTTGTGCCATAGTTTTCTTGTAGGATTGACCACTCAGATTAGTAACGGCTTGCTGGCATACAGCTTTTTTTCTAGGTGATTTCCATTGGTAGGTGTGGTACACTTGGATTGTGACCACCTTTTATATATATTATTTTCAATTGTATCTAGTTAAAATCTCCATCAATCAGACTATATATATTTGGTAGACCTAGACACCAAATTTGTATATTCGTTGAGACTTGGGCGAGATGGGTGTATTATTCTTTATTTTGAGCCTGATGATGTCTTGGTCTTCCTTATTTTTCTTTCTGTGATTGATCTTCGCCTTGGGCGTCGTATATTTGTATATTGTGTGGTTATGATTCCGCCAATTGGCGAAGAGTTAGCTCCTTCTTGGGGATGCATATATTATTGCTGTGGTGTATTGGTTTTTGTATCAAAATTTACAAGGGAGGTGCTGCCCAAACTTCAAATGACGAAAATGTTTCCAACTATAGTATACAACTCACTTGTATTTCTATATGTCATTATTTATACTTTTAAAGAAAGAACTTGATTACGTTACACCTTTATTTCAAAACTGCAGCTCCATTATTTTCCGAAAAAGGTTTATATTTCTGGACTTTCGGCTTACTTGGATTACAATGGGGTCCTATAGACTTCACGTGCTTCAAGTGCCGGTCACGTACCAATTCAGGGGCGTGACAATTTATGAAGTGCAACCTTGAACTATATTCCTTCGGGTGGATCATCTAGGATTGAGAAGGCTTCCATGCAAGTTTTCTAGGACCTTAAGGAGCACAAGAAGAAAACGCTTTGAAAACCGAAGGACTTGATCTTTTAGGTATAACCCCTTTGCATAGTAGTTAAACTCCTTGTAGTTGCTAGTTTAGGATTATGGTTTGATCACTTTGGGTTTTATTCATTGTGCTTGCTCAAAATTTGATTTTTGTGGATTCCGCCTCTCTACTTTCATTGTAGAGTGGGCATAATTAACTAACAAACCTTCTTACCAGATCTATCTGTCATTTTTTATGAAGTCAAATACTATGACTGTCACATCAAGAATATATAAGCTATCTCCGCTCTCTTTTCTTTAGTCTATAAATAGACATAAGTACCTTGCCCATCATTCTTCCGCTGCTCACACTGACTACAACAACCCTCTGGCAGAGTCATATATATGTACACTTCTAAATTCAATTTAGAATGACGTTATAATCATCCACCTGCCAGATCCCATAGTCAAGGACAGCGGTAATGATAAGCTTGGGTCATCAAAACCTCTTTGTCACCGTCTTTGAGGAAACTGAAGTATCTCTTATGTGGCTGAGGTTACCCACAAAATCTGCGGAGTGGCTAATAGATTGTTGAATCCAATTGAATCCTTAGATTCTACTAAATATTCAGTAACCGTTTGTGGTTCTGGAACAACTTCCAGTTCTACCATACTCCCACTAATGTTTTCTGAAAAGAATTCATTTTACTAAAAATGTGGCGAGTCAAAAAAAATATAACTATTGATCATGCAAATGGTAGAATGTTATCTCTCGTCAAACCCCGAGATAACCCACAAACTGCCATTACTGAAACATGCCTTGAGTTTATCCGGATTCTGCTTTTAAGCATAAACCAAACAACTTCATATACCTTAACATCGTTAAGATATAAATCCATTTTATATCCAATATAGAAATAAAGGCATAAATTTAATTGGAACCAGATTTAAAAATCATGCAGCTGTTTTCAGTGCATATCGACTAAATGGAAGGACATGCAGCATTACTCATCAAGAAGCGTACGCACGAATGAGTAACCTAAGAGAGAAGTAAGTTCTCAAATATATTATTTATGACGCAATATCTAGCATAAGTATCTACATTTTCGATCACCTCGAAAAATCCTGATACTTCCAACATATGATTCTCTACTTTATTCTTATACCTATAACTTCTCAAAATTTAGACCTTGTATTTCAAAAAAATCCGTGTCTAAAACCAAAGAAATCATAAGTAAACGGAATATAGTACGAGTACCAACCCTTTGTCCTAATGGACATTGGAAAACGTATAATAATTTGTATAAGTCCTCTGAGTTTAATAACTCAAACCCTGTATGTCGTAGGTTAAAAACTGTATTATAGTTAAGAAAAATTATACCGTTATTGAATGCATCTTACCTAATTATCAACTGATAAAGGTAAATGTTATAAACATAATTTTAAAAAGTTATATCTCACTTTATAAAATAAACGTACAGATATATCAATTTGAAATTGGTGTATAACAATGGATATTCAAAACCAAATATTTGTCGTTAGGCAAAACCCAGGTGATTTCCACAAAAATTACTAATTACAGGGAATTCTGATATTGAGAATCTAATCACCCAATTCCCAATATTCTACTCCCACTCAGCATCTATAATGCCATACAGATGTGAGAACCAAGTCCGGTAAATACATACCCTGGAGTCAGAATTTAATTGGGAAAGCAGTTTTCAATTAACACCGCACAGTAAAACTGAAACATGAAAATGTTTCGAGAGAGTGGTCGGGTATTCCTAGTAATGCATCTTCCAATATTAGACTCATGACATTAATTACAATTTCCATTGCCCTTACTCCAATACTTTTATATGTCTTTACTTCTTATCTTCTGTACACCATACTTAAGCTAATTGGTTTTCTTCATTCTCTACCTTTTGACACAAGCCTAAACTTTGAAAGATGATTATTCAAAAGCGTAATAGGTGTACTCTCCTAATACAAGGAGCCTTCACAACCTGAGAGAAGGAAAAGAGAAAAAACAACCGAATAATTCTATTCTATTTCTCCAGAACCGAAATCCATCCTCGAACTGAAATAAATTTCTGCGAGTTCGTATGTGTTTGATAGATTTTTAGTATGCTAGTTTTAATTACCGCAATCAAGAAGATTTCTCTTGGTAGCTAGCCGGATGAGTACGGATCGGTCCACGGAGAGATGGGAATCATTTTCTTAGTGTTTTAACGAGTTAAGTCCAAATTGTTCGAGTTTGTTCAAGATTAACTATGTGCTAAATATGTATGTTAAAAGAGCTTGTTAGGGTTAGGATTAGGTTAGTTTGAGTTAGGAGTTCGCTCACTTCTTTCGTTTGCCACTCTTAATATCAATGTTACGGTAATCGGCAACAACGGGGATTAACACGACTAGGAAGGAAACTTGCAAGTATAAGCTAGGCTTTCCAACGCTTAATTCCTTCCTTTTGGTCCTTGTTCGTCCGTTCTTGGCTCTTAGACATAACCTCCGGTTAATTCAACCATAACCGGTCTCACTAGGGTGTCACCGCTATCATGTAGGATAGGGTGTTGTAGGGAGCGGATTGTGGTTGCCTTGACGGGAATTCCAAGCAAGATGTTGGGCAAACAAAAGAGTGAGAGAGATTTCCTTCTCTCAAACTTTCTTTATCCTACCTTAACAAGTGAGAAACTACTCACCCATTATAAAAGAAAAAAGAAAATAAAACAAACAAAGAAGAAAGAAAGAAATAATGTAGAAAATTATAACTAGCTATTTGGGACCTCACTTATGCAAGGATCACACTTAAGCATCATGGTTGCAATGATAAAAGAAAAGAGAAGAAGAACAAACAAACAAACAAACAAACAAACAACAACTACTTAACAAAGAGAATTACATGTAACAAATATAAGAACAAAATTATAAGACATGCATATGAAAAGAACTTTTCTTTATCATCATTCACTCAAAAGATCACTACGAGGAAAGATGGAGAAGGAAGAGAAGTTACAAACTAAACTATACTAAATCCTAACAAAAGAATAACCATCCTCACTTGGCTTGAAACTGAGCCATTTATAGGCAGATAGACAAAACCCTAGGGCCAAATTCTGAGCCCATACAAAATTACAAAAGTACCATAAAAATATCTTCTGATTCCGAGTCGACTCGGCCATGGAACCGCCGCATAAATGCCACATCGGCCGCGGTTCCGTAGTGCTTTGGATGAGTTTCTGTCTCGTTTTTTTCTGGGATATTCCATGTTGCTTTCTTTTTTTGTTTAGTACACTTGGTTTTTCAGAATCATTCCATTTTTCTCCCAGATTCTCAACAGTCTAAAATGATGAAAGAATGTGGACTTTTTGACTTAATCTTCTTGAGCTCCGCGTTATCATCTCGATTCTTGTGCTGCCTCTCTTGTTCTTTGTGCATGAATGACCCTTGATTGACATTTTTCTCTCGAACTGGTAGGCAGCACCTGACGGATGGTGAGCGAAAACCCGTATTTTATCTGTTGTTGGCAGTTGTCCTTAATTTTTCATGACTGCTCCTAATTTTCATTGTTTTGAACTGAGAACCTGTAACCTGCAATTATGTAGCAAATACGGATCAAGAGTACCTACCTATATGCAATGCGATCAAGAATGGGTGGTATAAAAGTGCAAAATTCTGATATGAACAGTATGTAACTATACGAGATAGTTTTATCCATTCTATGTGGATTTTCGTAGTAATATGGAATGTTCTGGAGAAAGCAAAGCGTAAAGCAGGAGTGGCGTAGATATATGTGACTTTGTCGTGAATCATGACAAAACAAAACCAGGTTTGTAAAAAGGAGAGAGAGAGAAGAAACACTCAGCATGCACTTTATAAAGATTAGATTAGTTAATCACTTTATCTAATCGGGATGGCTCCCACTATTTCCTTGAATTGTCCTTCAAACCCTAAAATGAGAACTAGTCGGGATCATTTACACCTTACAAGTTCCCTAACCGTTCAGCCAAGCTAGTGTTGGTACTCCGAGAGAGGTTTCTCGTGATTTTGAACGGACCTAATTAAATAACTCTGTTTCTACAGAAACGTAATCTCGTCAACACTTTATAGACACATAATAGGTTAGCTAATTGTGAAGTGAAAATCTTCTGAGGAGTAATACCTACTCATTAGTGGGAATCAGGACCCAACTATCATCATGTGATAACTTTGATGGAAGCTGACCAAAATCACCACTCCAGAAGGTATGCGCATATTTGGCAAGTTTCCCTTATATTTGAAACTCTCGATATTGTTTTTACCCCCATGCGCTTATGAACTTGACTTTTTCCGACAAATCATAACACGCAAGTCAAGTTCTACCCGTCAATATCCAGATTATTTTAGACCCACCCGTGCTCATCTTTGATTTTGGCCAATAAGATGGTACGACTGTCCTAAACCAATGCATCTATCTATGATACAGATAAGAAACACACAGGTACCATTCACAATGCCTTGACTTTGGCCAACAAACACCTCATGAATACTAGTGCTACTTATCCGAAATGACGGAGGGCTATGACTGGTTTTTAGCGAAAAACCCCTTAATGTAATGAACTTGATATCATTGAAGAAACTCGAGTGGCTTTGAAAAAGAGTGGTTTAGGCTCCTCTTTTAAAAGAAGTGATTTTGATGAAAACCGAGTAGTTTTAAAACATTAGTTCCGACAACATCATTTAAGTTTGCATTCCTTGCATTAATCCTATAATGCAATTGTTAGTTGTATGTATGCACTAGAGGCCATTATTGTACATGATTGTATATTATAGTGGATGCTTGGACATATATAAATAGGACTTTCTTGCTCGACATGATAGTATGTTATCTGGTTGCTCTTTATCTTAACATGTATACTTGTATCTTTATACTGTCTCTCTGTTACATGTTGATAAAGCCCTTAGGATGTGGACTTGACTACCAGGACTATGATGGAGATCATACTAGTAGGGCCAGGGTAGTCCATAAGTCCATCCTTTAATTGTTCCTAGTCGTGGGAGTATCGAGACAGGGTATCGATATTCCAGAGTAGACTAGCGTATACGTTTCTTGACCCATTTTATGGGCGATAGATGATCCCACATCCATTGGTGTTTGATATCAAAGATTGTATACGGGTGCTCAGTGGAGACTGGGTACACTGAACAGGAATCGCCGAGAACTCCCAGATGGTATTATACCTATCGTTAGATAGCGGTTCTCTGGTGACACCGGTACAGGTTAGTCTGTAGACCCGAGATCGTCATAGAGTCTTGTGTTATTCCCACTGTGCTTTGATTTCCACCTTACCACGTTCAAGAGAGCATGCAAAACGGTAGTTTTTTGGTACAGTCTCGAGTCACATGGAGGCAATGAGTGATAAGAGGGGTTTCGTCTCTCCCAGTATTGGGGGTTGATGTTGCGCTGTGCTCGATTGGCTATAACAGGAAGTCCCTGGCCAGGGCTGATACTGAGATTTACTGGTAAGTGTTATCGGTAGTTTCTCGACCCGTTATAAGCCTCACATCAACAAGACTTATCAAGTTATTGGGGTCTGACGTTTACCACCCCCAGACTAGATATGTGACATATCAAACGAAGAGACCGGACTGTACGGTAGTGTTACTTATTGGATTCTTGGGAGTATGAACAAGCTTACTTGTTGATCTTCTGATCGCTCAATACCCGGATAGCCGTTACGTCCAGCTAGTACCGCCGACGGCTTATGGGTAACTGATATGATCGTTACCTACTGCCGGCGTATTGACGAGTCTTTAGAGTCCTACACAGAGATTTCCTGGCTCAAGCGAAACGAAGTAGGGCACATATGTGATATGTGCGGGACCGAAATTAATACGTGTATGTGATACCGTATTCTAAACTCGTGATACTGGTTATATGTGATATAACCGGATTGTTGAATCAAGTGTTGATTCAATGATATGTTATATGTATAGGTGATATACATATAAATGATATTAGTCGGTTGGATGCGATACAGCCGGGTTATTAAATCAAGTGTTGATTTAATAATTTAATGTAAGATTATAAATTTGATATATTAATATACATTTACTAATATTAGCTCACTTAAGAAATTGTTTTCTCTAAATACATACAAATATATATGTGATATATATTAATGTATTTATTTTTGTGTCATGCTAGATCATACATTGGACTTGGGTGTGTGAGACTCATACCTAACTTAAGATAATTTAGGTGTTTAAATATTAAGGGAAAAATCAAAATTAGTTGGAAATTAGTAAAGCTTGAGATGCCTGTGGAAGCATGGAGAAGCTTTGACTTTAGTCCACTAATTTTGTTTTACTCTAGATATTTATTAACCTAACCATTATCTTTAGCCATGGTTTAGTCTCTACATAAGTTATATGAGATATTTTCTCACCCATGGTTCATTACACTTGATCACTTGAGTTTCTTCTTCATCTCCTTCTTGCTCTCTAGTTTTAAGTGAGGTGAAAAAGAAAATAGAGAAAAATTATTCTAAAGTGAGAAAAATTCCTACTTCATCAATCTATACCAAACTAGCCATTTAGTATATGTTTTTTGCTTCACTAATTCTCAATTAGTGAAGAGGTAGCTTGAGTTAGAGATTTTTCGAAATAGATCATCTTCGGTCTCGAAGATCCTTGAGCAAGCGTGTTCCTTTCGCAGTGGAGCCTAACGAGAGTCCGGGAGACCACTACTTGGAGCTAAAGGACTACTACACGGAGCTTTAGAAGTGAAGGACCGGTCTACAAAGATTGTATTCGTTGTTCACTTAGAGTAAAGTTGTTTACTTACTTAGTTATACCCTAATTCACTAGTTAGATCCTTGGTTCAGGCTCGTTCGGCACCCTAAAATTTTGAAATAGCATACTTGATGCTTGCCGAAACCGTGTCGGGGTGCTAAGCTAACCAAGTAGTGGTATCAGAGCCAAGCTAGAGCATTAGGAGTGACCTAGATGACGTTAAAGTGTTCGATCGAACTCCGAAAACCCGATTTTCCATGCTCTCTGGATATTTTTCCAAATGTTGGATTTTTGCAAGTTAAAAATATTCAAAAAATCATGCAGGGTTTTCTATGGATCCCCAAGAAGAACGAATTACTATCTTGACTATACGACCGCGGAACTGCGGCCAAACCCTAGGGTTTGCGGCGGTTCCGCGGCGCCGTTGGTGAGGCCAGAAACGGCCCTTCTTATGTAGGTCCGTAAGTGCTTGTGGCATGTTCTGGGTATTTTTTCTGATGCTCAAGTGTTGAGCTCTCTGGGAAATGTGGGTGTTTGTTTATTCGATCGAAATGTTTAATATCGTCTAGCTATCTGTGATATGTGATGCAATATTTGGAATCCACAATAATTAGTCTTGTGAAAACTGGTTTGAATTTTGTAAATCTAGCAATTTAGTCTCTTTTGATCAGTTGTCGCGGGGTTTGATTTGGATCAAAACTCTCTCGCAATCACGTAGTGTACGCGGATACTCGCCGGGTAACATTACTGGATAGACACGCCCCATAGCCCCGACCAAATGACTATAGGAGAACCCCGTTGCCAAAAGTATCCCCCCGGCACAGCCGCGGTGTTCCGCCTAAGTGCACTTCGTCGACGGCATCGGGGGGTACGGTCGTCTACTAAACTTTCCGACAAGCATTCGATCAGGTTGTCAGGAATCTTGTTGAATTACCCGACTGGTTGTTGAAAAGTGTTTTCAATATTGAGACTAAAATACGGGGTTTATAAGGTTAGGCATGAAATTCCGAATATGAGATATTTCGGTTTTATGATGTCTAAGGAATTTATATGGTTAGGCATGAAATCCGAAATATATGATATTTCGGGTTTATGATGTCTAAGGATATTGCGGATTCCAATTGTTGTAGTTTTCACTTTCTTTTCTGCGACCGTAAGTGTAATATGTGGTGTATCGCCGGTTTCGTTGCTATACGTCAACGACAATTGGGATAAGCATATTTACTTACGTTGATGACATGTGATATTATGTGTTGTTGTGATATGTTATATTGGATCATCATTTTTTAATAGCTGGGGGTTTCTGCGTGAGATGAGAGTTTTTCATTTTCATTCATGTAAAAACTTGTATGTAATATTCTTTTATTGTGACACTTCCGGGTTGAGGATGATGTCACCATTGATGTATATTATTTACTTTTCTGCATTAGGATAGACCCAAGGCGGAGAGCAGAAGTAACCGGGTTCTAGAGTCCAGTGGGAGACCATCTCGAGGAGTCGAGACCGGGTCTCCTAATTCTAGAATTGGTAGGGTTGCTTGCCGCTCTCGTAGGGGTCTAGGGATGTGGGTATGGCTATTCATAATGACCGTGGAATCCGTGTTTTTTACTGGCTTAATTTAAAACACGGACCTCCTAGTATATCCAATATTTCATATGTTGATTTCTGCTGCAATGTTCTATTATGAGATCATATAACTACGTGAGACGAATGCTTTATATTATATATATGATATATAATAAACGTTTCTTATGTTTTGCATCCGCGCAAGTCCTGCCCCGCTCTGCCGGTAGTTAAGTAACCTAACGGTGCATGACGGGACTCCGTGGCGAATGCGGATAACATAAATGTACGTTGTATTTTCGTTTCATTATATGTGATGCATAGGAAGAATAAATGACGGGACTTCATTAATGAGATTAATGAAAGAAAACAAACCTAAAGATGTTGTAGAATCAAATTTTCAAAAAGGGTGGCTCTAGCTTTTGCTTGGCATAGTGGTATTCCTTGATGAATATCCAGCACCTCATTCGATGAGGAAAGAGCCGAGATCCCTTCACTGAGAGTGACCTCTTTAGCGAAACTAGCAAATGCTACAACCCACTCGGTTTTGTCTTTTGATTGCTTCTATATTTCTTGCTTTGCATAGTGGTATTCCTTGGTATCCAGCAACTCATTCAATAAAGAAAGAGCCGAGATCCCTTCACCGGGAGTGACCTCTTTAGCAAAACTAGTAAAAGCCTTAAAAACACTCCTTTTCAAAATCACTTGATTCTACAACGATATCAAGTTCATTATGCAAAAGGTTTTCTTAAAAATCTGTCGTAGCCCTCCGTCATTTCAGATAAGTGCTATTTAGTATTCGTGCTATGTTTGTTGACCATAGCCAAGGCGTAGTGTGCGGTAGCTAATTAGTGCTTATCTGCAAGCATATGATGCGATTGGATTAAGGTAGTCGTACGGCTTTGTTGACCATAGCCAAGGGTCGTACGGGTGGGTTTAATTCAATCAGGAAATGATGGGTTGAACTTGGCTAGTGCTTATGATTTGTTGACCATAGCCAAGGTCATAAGTTGCTAGGGGCAAAATATTATTGGGAATTTCAAGTGTTGAAATTTGCAATGAGATTGCATACCTTCTATGAGATAGTTGGATCCCGATACCCACTGCGAGTAAGAGTTACTCTTGGGAGAGTTTTGCACATTACAATTTGTCGATCAAGTAGGTGACTAGAAAGGTGTCAATGGGGTTATGCCTCTGGGAAAATGAGGTTTATTTTAATTAGGTCCGTGTGAAAGCATAGGGAACCTCCCTCAAAGTACCGACACTGGCCTGGCTGAAAGATTGGCAAACTTATATGGTGTAATTAATCCAGGCTAGTCTTACCTTTTAGGGTCTGAAAGAAGATTTGATAAAAACAATGGGAGCCATTCTGATTAGATAAGATAATAACCAATCTAATTTTGCAAGAGCGCACGCGAGTGTTTTCTTCTCTTTCTCTCCAGGTAGCGACCGTGACATGCCTTAATCAAGATATAATATGGATGTATTGACCGAACCCGCTTGTTATACTGGGCTGAGGAACGTTGATTCCGCTCTACCTTATAACTGTTATAAGTCTGAGCAGGAAATAAGGGAATATCCGGATTTACATGTGACCCAAACGAGAAATAAGCATGTTGATGCATCTTCTTCGGGTGTGTTTGTCACCAAGAACTGTTTTTCAGTACACTCTACATCCTGGGTATTTGATACCGGATCGGGATCCCACATGTATAATATGTTACATGGGCTAAAGAAAGGTAGAGAACTGGGAAAATGTGATCATTCTCTAAGAGTAGGGAATGGTGCAAATGTTGCAGCCAAGGCAGTTGGCGAATATCACCTTGTATTACCAACTGGTAATACATTGATTCTGAACGAATGTTATTACATAACGAACCTAATATGCAATATTATATCAGTTTCTTTATTAAGTAAAGAAGGATATAATTTTGTATTGCAGGATATGTTATGAACATTTTCCTAAATCAAAAGTTGATTGGATCAGGCATGTTATGTAATGTAATATACATTCTAAATCAAACTACAGTTCTTAACGTACAGAACACACACAAGAGGAAAAGTTCAGAAATGAACGAATTCTTCTTGTGGCATTGTAGACTAGGTCATATCAATGCGACACGACTAACTAAGTTGCATAAGGATGGATATTTGAATCTGTTCGAATTTACATCTTATGAAACTTGCCAGTCATGTCTCAAAGGTAAAATGACTAAAACTCATTTACTGAACACGGAGATAGAGCTACAGAACTCTTGGGACTGATACATAATGATGTATGCGGTCCCATGTCTACACATGCCAGGAATGGTTCCTCGTACTTCATTACATTCACCAATGATCTCTCAAGATTCGTACATGTGTTCCTGTTGAAATACAGGTCTGAAGGTTTTGAGAAATTCAAGGAATATAAGTATGAAGTAGAGAACCAAACGGGTAGAAGTGTTAAATCCTTAAATCTGATCGGGGAGGAGAATACTTAAGCACGGAGTTACTCGATTATTAAAAAGAGAATGGGATTCTCTCTCTGCTTACTTCTCCGTATACACCACAGCACAATGGTGTATCGGGGCAGAGGAATCGCATCCTATTAGATATGGTGTGCTCTATGATGAGTATTACTGAGTTGCCTATTTCCTTTTAGAGTTATGTGCTTGAGAGGCCGCATACCTATTGAATAGGGCTCCGACCAAATCCGTGCCTACCACTCCATATGCGATATGGTATGGGAAGAGACCATGTCTTAAACGAGTTAAGATATGGGGTTGTCCGACCTATGTTGAAAGGCAAAATCCGGACAAGCTCGAGGCAAGATCTGTTCTGTGTAAGTTTATTGGATATCCCAAACATTCGCGAGGGTATATCTTCTACCACACCGAGAAACAAAAGGTGTTTGTTTCTCGGCATGCCACCTTTTTAGAAAAGGAATTTCTTGAAAAGAAATTTGTGGTCATGAGGTAGGATTGGAAGAAGTTCCAGCTACACAAATTACAGCTGATGATTTGGTAGAACCGAAGGATTCGATAGTTCCTGACAAACCTCGGCCTCTCCGCCGATCTAGCAGGGTTCCGCATCTGCCTGAGAGATACTACGGTTTTCTCAATGACAGTGGGAGCGAGGATTGCATCATGGAAGATGATGACTCGACTAGCTTCGAGCAGGCCATCACGAGTGGGGACTCTATAAAATGGCTGGATGTTATACGATCTGAGATAGAATCCATTTATACCAAAAAAGTATGGACTTTGGAAGTTGCACCTGAAGGGGTAAAACCCATCGGGAGCAGGTGGATCTTGAGAAGATTCTTGGTGTAGAAGGAAAAGTGAGACTTTCAAAGCTAGACTTATAGCAAAAGGTTGTCGTCAACAACCAAGTATGGATGATGATGAAACCTTTTCTCCAGTGGCTATGCTTAAGTCCATCTGGATCCTACATGCCATCGCTGCAAACCATGACTATGAAATCTGGCAGATTGATGTCAAGACCGCTTTTCTAAATGATCATTTAGAAAAGAGCGTGTGCATGACACTGCCAGAGGGCTTCATAGACAGTGAGAGCAGCGAAAAGGTTTGCATGTTGCTTAAATAAATTTATGGATTAAAACAGGCATCGCGGAGTTGGAACATCTGTTTTGATGTGGCAGTCAAAGAGTTTGACATCATCGAAATGGTAGATAAACCTTGTATATACAAGAAGGTTATAGAGAGTAAGGTTGTCTTCCTCGTATTGTACGTGGATGACATACTCTTGATAGAAAATGGTGTTCCTA
Organism: Agapanthus africanus; assembly: GCA_030015575.1. Taxonomy (NCBI): domain Eukaryota; kingdom Viridiplantae; phylum Streptophyta; class Magnoliopsida; order Asparagales; family Amaryllidaceae; genus Agapanthus; species Agapanthus africanus. The sequence continues at coordinate 560,285,107 of CM057340.1, forward strand.
TGCTACACTCGGTCAAGCTCTTCTTATCACAATGATTCTCCATGAAGGATATGGGTGATGCCTCCTACATCCAGTGATTAAGATCTATAGAGATTGATATAAGAGGATGTATCATACTCACTAGGTGTTGTGAGTAGGTGTCAATCAGATCCTGGGGAGAAACACTAGATAGCAGTGAAGAACATTCTTAAGTACTTGAGAAGGACTAAAAAAATGTTCTCGATGTATGGTAACGGTGAACTCCATGTTGAGTCCTTTACCGATTCGAGCTTCCAGAGTGATAAGGTCGACTGTAAGACAGTCACGGGTTTTGTCTTTACCTTGAATGGAGGGATGGTATGTTGGAAGAGTTCCAAGCTAGATACCATAGCAGACACGATGATAAAGGCTGAATACATCGCTACCAACGATGCTACCAAAGAGGCCGTCTAGATAAAGATGTTCATGAGATGAACTTGGTGAGGTTCCTACCATTGTGGTGACAATGGAGCTGTGGCTTTAGCCTAGGAACCCCGGTCCCATCAGTAATCCAGACATATTCTTAGGTAGTATCACCTGATCAGGGAGATAGTTGATCTCTGGGAGGTTGAGATCAGGAGAGTTGACACGAAGAATAACACGGCGGATCCACTCAAGAAGACCTTTCAGTAGAGAGATTTTAAGAGATGTTGGGTATGAGATGCTATAACAACTGGTCTTAGTGCAAGTGAGAGATTTTTAGTTGTATGTATGCCCTAGAGGACATTATTGTACATGATTGTATATTATAGTGGATGCTTGGACATATATAGAGAGGACTTTCATACTCGACATGATGGTATGCTATCTAGTTGCTCTTTATCTTAACATGTATACTTGTATCTTTATACTGTCTCTCTGTTACATGTTGATAAAGCCCTAAGGATGTGGACTTGACTACCAGGACTATGATGGAGATCATACCAGTGGGGCCAGGGTAGTCCATAAGTCCATCCTTTAATTGTTTCAAGTCATGGGAGTATCGAGACAGGGCATTGATATTCCAGAGTAGACTAGCGTATTCGTTTCTTGACCCATTTGATGAGCGATGGATGATCCCACATCCATTGGTGTTTGACATCAAAGATTGTATACGGGTGCTCAGGGGAGACTGGGTACACTGAACAGGACTCGCCGAGAACTTCTAGATGGTATTATACCTATCATCAGATAGCAGTTCTCTGGTGACACTGGTACAGGTTAGTTTGTAGACCTGAGATCGTTATTGAGTCTTGTGTGATTCCCGTTGTGCTTTGATTTGTACCTTACCACATTCAAGAGAGCATGTAAAACGGTAGTTTTTTTTGGTACAGTCCCGAGTCACATGGAGGCAATGAGTGATAGGAGGGGTTTCGTCTCTCCCGGTAATGGGGGTTGATGTTGTGATGTGCTCGATTGGCTATAACAAGAAGTCCCCGGCCAAGGCTGATACTGTGATTTACTGGTAAGTATTATCAGTAGTTTCTCGACCCGTTATGAGCCTCATATCGGCATGACTTATCAAGTTATTGGGGTTTGACGTTTACCACCCCCAGACTAGATATGCGACATATCATACGAAGAGACCGGACTGTACGGTAGTGTTACTTATTGGATTCATGGGATTATGAACAAGCTTGCTTGTTGATCTTCTGATCGCTCAATACCCGGGTAGCCGTTACGTCCAGCTAGTACCGCTTACGGCTTGTGGGAAACTGATATGATCATTATCTACTGCCGGCGTATTGACGAGTTTTTAGAGTCCTGCACAGAGATTTCCTGGCTCAAGAGAAACGAAGTAGGGCACATATGTTATATGTGCGGGGCCGAGATTAATACGTGTATATGATACCGTATTCTAATCTCACGATACTGGTTATATATGATATAACCGGATTGTTGAATCAAGTGTTGATTCAATGATATGTTATATTTATATCTGATATACATATAAATGATATTAGTTGGTTGTATGCGATACAGCGGGGTTATTAAATCAAGTGTTGATTTAATAATTTAATGTAAGATTATATATTTGATATATTAATATACATTTACTAATATTAGCTCACTTAAGAAATTATTTTCTCTAAATACATACAAATATATATGTGATATATATTAATGTATTTATTTTTGTGTCATGCTAGATGATGTTGGATATATGTATCACTACTACAAATAAGGGTTGCCCCTACGGATTTATCCGTAGGGGCAACCCACTGCCCCTACGGATATATGCGTAGGGGCGAAAAAATACCCCGTAGGTGTAAAGGCCGCAGGTGCAAGTTGAGGCCCTGAACTTGCCCCTACGGGCAAATTCTTGCCCCTACGGATTTATGTGTAGGTCCTGTTGCCCCTACGGATTAATCCGTAGGGTATAAGATTTTATATTATTTGCGGTTTTTTTAATAAATTACATGTACCTACAGATATAACCGTAGGTCCATGTACTACCCCCTACGGATATATGCGTATGTACTTTTCCGTAGGGGCAAAATATCAGGATTCCTGATATTTAGACCCTACGGATACCGCCGTAGGGGAGAGGCAGTAGCCCCTACGGATATGTCCGTAGGGGCACTCTCAACCCCCTGGCACTGAGATCAGGGGGGAAATATCAGTTATTGCTGATATTTTGCCCCTACGGATATATCCGTAGGGGCAACATGTTTACCTACTGATTAATCCGTAGGTACATATTATCTGTATTTTTTTTTTTAAAATGGGCTGCTTGATTTTTTCCCGCCCTGTGCACAATAATATATACATCAATCAAATCATATATTGCAGTATTCATAATCACATCTCACGCATATATATAATATACAAAAGAAACCCAAAAACTGAATATGATATAAATACAAACCAATATCAATATCGTTTCAAAATGTAGTACAATGTGTATGATATAAATAAATACATGTTTCAAAAAATAAGAACCAAAAAGCTACCCTAGTTCGGTCCAGCTCCACTTCTGAATAACGATAGAATAACGCGCGCCTGCTCCTCGGTCAATAAACTCTGTAATTCGTCGCGAGCGGCAGTCTGAGCGGCATGTGGAGCTGGCGATGTGGTCTGCGCAGCCGCCGTCGAGGTAGTCGCTTGCGGAGCCGCGGCTGCGGGAGTCTGAGTGGGCGGTGGAGCTACAGGAGCTGTCTGCGGAACCGCAGCCGATGTAGTGGCTTACGGAGCCGCAGCCGAAGGAGATGCATGTGGAGGCTCGGCCGATGTACCCTGTCGCGTCTGGACCTAACGTGTGTAATAAGCGTGTAAGAACTGTGTATTATTCGAATTCGTATCATTATTAAGTTATTTCGAAACCCCGTTTGGATATCTAGTTTGTTGTTTATTTTAATTACATCTGTATGTATGATTAATCAAACTTAAGTCTAAAACCAAATAAGCTCAAGCTACGTACTAATTATGGATATGTTGATATCTATATAATATGATATGATATTTTACTATAAAGCAGTATACATACCAGCATCTCCTTCAACTCCTGAACGGTGGCCCTTAAGCTCTCCAGTTCCTGATGGACACGTCGGTCACTGGAGACGGAGGAAGTAACCGCCGGGGTGGAGTCCAACCTCATATGGGCCCTGCTAGGGCCCAGTCCCCGGCCTCTCTCCCAACCTCCGTGGTGCCCTCCGTATGCGGCGTCCAGAACTGGGGTCAGCAGCCTCGGATCGCTCTGTCCGGTAAAATCGATCCCCGAGGCCTGGGCCTGCTCAACCACCCGCTCCTACACCCACATTAAGCAGTAAAGTATAAGTATAAGATTTAAACTTGAACCTTCCAAAACTAAAATTTCAAATTTGGATAGAAAAATATTAACACTTACGCGGTACTCCTGGGTAGTAATGTCGGGATATCGAAGCTCGCCCGTGGCGGGATCTGTCGAGGTGCCGTGGACAGCAAGATATGCGGACAGCATGCTCGGTGTACCACCTGACGCCACGGTCCGAGATGTCTGCAATATTAGAAAGTAACTCTTAATATTAGAAGTATTAGAAAATAACTCTTAATATTGCAGAATATCACAAAGGTCGGTCTATTGTAATTTACCGATAACTCCATGGCTCGAGTAATGTTCCTCGAGCCACCTGTGTAAGTGGGGCGACCCCTCTTCGCCGACTTCCTGTTCTCTGTATTCTGAGCGGCCTATTTCTGCACAACGCATTAACATTTAGTTTTCTAATTAAGAAACACAAAGAAATAAAATATATCATAAATAATGAATTACATTTAAAATACATACCTGTTTGCGTTGGGAGTCGAAATAAGCGCACAATAGAGGCCATGTCTCTACGTCGACTCTCGCAAACGCCGGAGTAGATAGGAGGGCCGCTCTCTCTGCCTCGGGGGTCGCCATCCACAGGGAGTAGCAGTCGGCCTTCAGCTCATTCCTGTTGTATCGGACTTTGGCCTGCATGTTCTTCATCAGGCCATTGTACAGAGCATGAAGGTCGAGACCCTCCCCGGGTGATCAGGGTCGACTACAGGCTGAAAATCGTAATCCAACTGAAAATACAAAAAAACATTGTTATTAGATTGCAAGTGTTAATAATAAATATATTGGATAGATCAAATGAAAATATATATTAATACATACCCGAGCCTGATCAAAGAAGAGGGCGAATGAGCGCTGGTGCTGCTCGCCCCACTCAACGTGAAGTGGATAGTTCTTCACGAGCCGGCTCTCGTCCCCCAAATACCGGCCGAACCTCTCGGCATGAGGACCAGTATAGCGATAGTCAAGGGTAAAAAAGGGGGGGAATGCTGCCTCCCCCTAGCTCTGTCAGGCCTCAGCCTATGGGACTGATTCGGGCCTCGAGTCCCCCTCTGGGGATGGGGAGGCCCTGCGTCTGCACGAAATATCAAGACAATCAATAATAAGACAAAGTTGTATTAAGAAATCAAGGTTAAACGAAAATTCAAGTGTGATATATACCTCCGGTGACTATCGCACGAGCCTGGGCCCGGGCAGCAGCACGAGCGGGATGATAGTTCCTCCGGTGAGGAACAACCGGGGTCCCGGATGCGGACGCATCCCCTCCGACTAGAAAATAAACATCGACGCTAAATTTCCATGAAGTTCATATTTATTCTATAGAGCATATGTAAAATGAATAAATATTTTAAATTTATTCATACTAACCTGCAGACGATGCGGAGGGTATGGAAGCGGCAGGAGTGGCCCCTGCGGAAGATGTGGACGCACCACCTATAATTAGACAATTAAAAATAGATTATATAAGTAATTGCAAAAAGAATGTGTAGATCAATAATATAACGTTCTAAATCAATATGCATGCACTATAGGATATATAAACATACCCGCAGGTGCGGTGGTGTCACCACCTACAGCTAGACAATAATAAAAATTGCTAAGTAAGAGCAAAAGGAATGTGTGTATTTATGATATAGCATTCTAAATCAATATACATACACTATATGATATATAAACATACCTGGAGGAGCGGGGGTGGCCTCTGTCTCAGATATGGACGCATCACCAACAACTAGACAATCAAACATTGACAGTATAAGTATTACATTCAAAATGGATATGCGTGCAGTATACCTGGAGATGTGGCAAAATCCACACGGAAGGAGGCATCCGAAGGGGTCTCCGATCTAGGTGCAAGACCGGCCCTCTGAAGCTCCCTACGGAGCTCTCCGGGAGGCAGAACCTCTCTGCCTCTGCCTCTGCCTCTGCGGCGGCTGGAGCTCCTGCCGCCCCTCGCTGCTCCCGACATCGTCATCAAATCTAGATAAACGGTTCGTGGACGCATTAGACAATCATTAAAAGTATTGACTATATATGTATAAAGCGTAAAATGTGAAGTAATAATATAACATTACTGATAACCTTTTTCGTTTTGTGGGCGCATCATACATATCTACTTGGATTTCATCGTCGATGTCATTTCTAAGCCACGTAACTTCATGATCGGTCGAAGACAACCCGTCCTTCGAAATAGACGGTCGGAGCACTTTAAGCCTTCTCTCTTCTTCGTCCTCATCGCTGTCCTCGTATTCTGGGACATCGTATACATCTCTGGGTTTCCATCGGCATACAACACTCCACCCCGGATGCTTCAAACACTGTGCGTAGTATACTTGGAACGCTTGGTTCGGAAAGATAAACGGATCATCCTGACCGTAAAATCGAAGTGTGTTCACACTGGTCAATCCATATTCATCTTTCCAAGTCCCAAGACTGCTTCTCCACCTGTCCGTATCGGTTCGCGGATCGTACCAAGTACACTGGAATATATAAAAGGGTTCTGATCGTCCGGAATAGTGGATGCCGAGTATACAATTTAAGTACCCATAGTAAATCACACCGTCCGATCCTACCGTCGCAATCCCACTATTCTGAGTGGTTCTAGATGTTTCTATGTCCTTAACTTCGAATTTGTATCCAAGGACACCAAATCCTTTGTAATATGCAACCTCCATACTAGGAAATTGAGCTAAACATCTTGAATCACTCTCAAATGATGCAGACAAGTTCGGATCGTGGATCTAACAAAACAAATTTTACGACAAATACATAACGATAAAAGTTTAGATTAAAACTAATAGCAATAAAATGTAATTCGAATAACTTACATGCACTGTGACCCAATCACAAAAATTATCCTGATGGTATTTTTCCAAACGTTCTTCGTTCCAATCAGGATGCCCCTCACGTACCTCGCTAAAATGAGTTCTGTTTTCGACAAATAATTGTGACATTAATATTATGTCATTTCATACACACAAACACAGATATAACAATTAATCCAAAAGAACTTACTCTTTAATTTGTTCAAGACATGCGCAATTAAGCAAGATAAACCGGTATATCTTGTTGATAAACATAGTGTCTACCCTCTTATACTCGGCTTTACCATATGGCCCGTCTTGAATTCTTCGTGGTCGGTTAAGCCTTGTCTCAATGTTCTTGTCCAGATAGCGGGAACAAAATGTGGTTGCTTCATCAAGAAGATAACCTTGCATGATAGAACCCTCTGGTCGATTTTTATTGCACATATACTTCTTAAGAGTGTAAAGGTACCTAATGAGAATATGTTGAATAAATAAATACGGGCATACAGGACAACAATAAATTTATAAATTGCGCGAAACAAAAAATTACACGTACCTCTCGACGGGATACATCCATCGATATTGTACCGGTCCGGCTAATTTCGCCTCAGTTGCAAGATGAACCGTCAAGTGTATTATGATATCGAAGAATGACGGTAAGAAAATACGCTCAAACTTGCAAAGTATCAACGCAATAGAATTTTCTAGTTTATCCAGCGTCGCAACCTCCAGTGTTTTAGCACACAACTCCCTAAAAAAACAACATAGGTCGTTGATTACTAGACCAACCGAGTCAGGGAGAGAAGTCCTGAGGGCTAATGGAAGAAGGTGCTCCACGATAACATGGTGATCATGACTTTTCAGCCCATCGATCTTGCCCTTCACAATTTTTATTTTCTTGCTGAATGGTCCTGAGAAACCTGTGGGGACTTTCAAATCATGCAACACCTGCAGGAATCTTTTCTTCTCCGGTTGTGACATATGATAAGCGGCATTGGGAAGTACAAACTTGCCCGGTTTACCCGCTACCGGTTTAGGGTGCAGTTCACTTCTTATTCCCCACTCTTGTAGATCCATCCGAGCATTCATGTTGTCTTTCGATTTCCCGTCTTTACACAGAAGCAAGTTAAGTATGTGCTCTGATACTCCCTTCTCTATATGCATGACGTCCAAACAATGACGCACTGAATTTGTAGACCAGTACGGAAGCTCAAAGAAAATGCTTAACTTGTTCCAATATTTTGGTTTGACCTGTTTCGTCGGATCCATCCCGAAGGTCACGTTATTGTAACCATCCCATTTAGCAGTCACGTCCTCTCCGGACAATGGGGATGGAGGTCCAAGAAGCTCCTGATGACCATCAAAGTGAACCGTGTCTAACCTATAGGGGTGGTCTGGAGGCAGAAAATGTCGATGGCCGCAATAACAAACCTTCCTGCTAAAATTCAAAAATTTTGATGTTGTGTGTTCATGGCAATGAGGACATGCTTTGTGACCATGTACGGACCAACCTGATAGCATTCCATACGCAGGAAAGTCATTAATTGTCCACATTAAAGCCGCACGCAGTATGAAGGTTGTATTTGTGTTTGAATCATATGTCTCTACACCATCAATGAACAAAGTTTTCAGCTCCTCGATCAGAGGTCGGAAATAGACGTCGATATTGTTCCCCGGTGAGTTTGGTCCGTCGATAAGAAGAGGCATCATAAAGTATGATTGGTCCATAGCCAACCAGGGCGACAGATTATAAATTATCATTACAATGGGCCATGTACTGTGACTTCCAGCCATATAGTTGAATGGGCAGAAGCCATCGGTAGCCAGTTCGAGCCGGACATTGCGAGGATCGCTACTGAATATTGCGTGCCTCCTATCGAAATCCTTCCATGCCGGTGAATCTCTTGGATGGCTCATTTTTCCATTTTCGCTTGGAGGAGCACGGTGATGCCAAATCATTGCCGCGGCTGTTTTCTTGCACCTGAATAGCCTCTGTAGCCTCTGTGTTATGGGAAAGTATCGTGCTATCTTCACAGGTATATCAGGCTTCTTATCAGAATCTTTCGGCTTATAGCTGGCCTCTCCGCATGTTGGACACTCTTTCAAATCTGAATTCTCTTTCCGGTACAACACGCAATTTTTAGGACATGCTTGAATCTTCTCGCACTTTAGACCCAAATCAGACATCATCTTCTGGGCTTCGTACCAGCTTTCGGGCACATTATTTCCCGGAGGCATAGAATCTTTCAAGAACGAAAGAAGTATTGTGAATGACTTGTTACTCCATCCATTTAGGCACTTAATCTGGAAAAGTTGGACGAACCATGAGAGGGTGGAATACTTCGTATTCTCATAAATTGGTTTCCTAGCATCATTCATGAAATTTTCATATTTATCCGTACGCGGTCCTTGACCGGAAGGAATGTCATCTTCGGTACGAATAGATTCACCTAGGGCAGCCTCTACCATATCCTCCATTTCTTCTGATGGAAATAAATTTCCGTCTCCTGCCGTATTACCGAATTCTTCTTCTTCTCCTGCCGCATTATCGTGTTCTCCTTCTTCTTCTACCGCAGTACTACATTCTTCTCCTTCCCCGTGATATTTCCAAGTTGAATAAAGTCTAGTAAACCCATGTTTTACAATATGAAGCTCTGCCAATTCTACCTTCTGCCAGTACTTATTGCCACATCTATCGCACGGACAGAGAATCTTCTCTATTATGATCTTATTATGTGCGCGTGCAAATTCAAGGAAAGCAGCAACTCCTGCGAAAAACTTAGGTTGCATACGTTGTTTCCAATCCACATACATCCAGTCCTTAAATCTGACGTACTCATGGGCCATGTTAGACTGAATAACATATAAATTGTAGGTTATGCTGACTATATTGAGAAATATAAGAACGGGATAGTTACTGACAAAGGAGAAAATCCGTGTATATGCTTTGTGTGTGCGTTTGTCGTTGAAAAGAATAAATTATCGCACGTATGTTAACCGATAGACGGGGACTAAGTGGCACTTTTAGTTTCATATATGAGTATCGATGGGAATATGAAGGTTTCATATTATCATATATTGGTTTTAACCCGAACATCTCGAATCGCTCTCTAATTATGCGTTTGTATGTGTGTGTTCCGGCTGTCGGGGGTAGGCTTCTATCCCATTAAGAATGTATAGAGCTAACGCCCATCACTTGTGCTTTCAACCGTTTCGAGTAAATTTCGGCAGCACCTCCTCGCTGTTCTCCGAGTACACTGTAATAGAATAGATAATCATTTCAAAGCTGTGAAACAACGTTGAAATGAACATCTAATCTATCTTTGTACACGGAGAACCAGCGGAAAGGTACCGACGAAATATCTCGAAACGGATGAAAACACAAGTGAATGAAGGCGTTTGCTTTATACATTCTTAACTTGTCCACACGGGACAAATCTATGGGTTACCATACGATTGAATTTTCTCGTCGCGTAGACTATACGACGGTTGTTAGTATCGAGCTATACTATCCGATATTTAACAACCTTCGTATAGTTCTAGGTCACGACGAGCATCGCGCGTATGTTAACCGATAGACGGGGACTAAGTGGCGCTTTTAGTTTCATATATGAGTATCGATGGGAATATGAAGGTTTCATATTATCATATATTGGTTTTAACCCGAACATCTTGAATCACTCTCTAATTATGCGTTTGTTGTGTATTCTTGTTGTATGTGTGTGATCCGGCTGTCGGGGGTAGGCTTCTATCCCATTAAGAATGTATAGAGCGAACGCCCATCACTTGTGCTTTCAACCGTTTCGAGTAAATTTCGGCAGCACCTCCCCGCTGTTCTCCGAGTACACTGTAATAGAATAGATAATCATTTCAAAGCTGTGAAACAACGTTGAAATGAACATCTAATCTATCTTTGTACACGGAGAACCAGCGGAAAGGTACCGTCGAAATATCTCGAAACAAATGAAAACACAAGTGAATGAAGGCGTTTGCTTTATACATTCTTAACTTGTCCACACGGGACAAATCTATGGGTTACCATACGATTGAATTTTCTCGTCGCGTAGACTATACGACGGCTGTTAGTATCGAGCTATACTGTCCGATATTTAATAACCTTCGTATAGTTCTAGGTCACGACGAGCATCGCACGTATGTTAACCGATAGACGGAGACTAAGTGGCGCTTTTAGTTTCATATATGAGTATCGATGGGAATATGAAGGTTTCATATTATCATCGAGTATCATATATTGGTTTTAACCTGAATATCTCGAATCGCTCTCTAATTATGCGTTTGTTGTGCATTCGTGTTGTATGTGTAACATGATTTTAAACCATTGAGATCAAGATTGATAGAACTGATCATCCTACATTGCAATTCAACCAAAAACTATTATTGCAATGGTATTCATCTATAACAATCAACAATTAAAACTACAAATGTAGGATACTGATATCATAAAGCGTTATACGCAACATTGATAGAACTGATAAATAAAAAAACGAAACACAAACCGTATCAAGATTTAACAACTTTGATTATGTCATATACGCGGGCCGATATTTTCATATTAGCCAATAGGCAAAAATAGATTGCGGTCTGGATATGGCATATTGGCAGATGTTACCTATATGCATACATGCATGTTGTCTCCCCATTTTTTCATAAATCAAACCAACTACATACATCAAACTAGTCCATGCCACCAATCGGAAACTCCACTATGTCTTTGAATTATTATTTTTCCAAATAGCATTGAGCTCCTATTGACATTGTCCCATCCAACAAATTTGTTGTGCTTGCCTCGACCTTCATCTAGCTTTCACATACCATACACATTAGATGAGTAATATAGTTATAAATTATGGTATTTTGTTGTCATCAATCCACCTAACCCTAACCCTAGCCCCAGCCCCAGCCCCAGCCCCAGCCCCAGCCCAGCCCCGCCCTAACCTAACCCTAACCCCAGCGCGGCCAGCTAAACCCCAACACCAACCCTAAGGCAAACCCTAACCCTGGCCCCAGCCCCAGCAGCAGCCGAACCCCAACCCTAACCCTAACCCTAACCCCAACCCCGACCCCGACCCCGACCGCGATCCCTGCCGAACCCCAACTCGCGCGCGCAACCCCAGACCCAGCCATGAACCCTAAGCCCAAAATAATCAAAAAATTCTTTAATTTACCTGAAGATTTACTCACCTGAACGGCGGTGGCGACGACCTGAACGGCGGTGGCGACGACGAGAACGGTGGTGGCGACGAGAACGGCCGTGGCGACGAGAACGGCGGTGGCGACGAGGAGAACGGCGGTGGCGATGACGAGAACGGCGTGGCGATTTGGGGATTTTTTTCACGCGCGATCGACAGAGAGAGGAAGAAAGTGAGCGTAGGAGATCGATCTGTGCCTTTATTAAATCGATATTTACTTGCCCCTACGGATTTGCCCGTAGGTCCTTTGTTTGCGGCTCCATAGGGGCAAACACCAAATTAAGAATTAATATTTTTATTCTTGGACGTTTGGGCCCGTAGGGGCAACCTTTTAGCCCTACGGATAAATCCATAGGGCATAGTTAAATCTGCCCCTACGGATTTCAATATCCGTAGGGGCAACCCCCTATTTTACTAGTGTATGCCCTAGAGGCCATTATATGATGGTGTATGTACCGGTATGCGCGCGCGCGTGTGTGTATTCAGAGGATATTCTTGCTCGACATGATAATATGTTATATGGTTGCACTTTTATCTTGACATGTTCATTTGATCATGTTTTCATTCATTTGGTACATGTTGATATAGCCCTAAGTATATGCTTGATTACTGAGATTATGATGCGGATCATACTAGTAGGACATGTGTAGTTCATATAAGTATATCCTTAAAATGTTCCTAGTCATGGATGTATCGAGATGGGGTATCGATATCACCAGAGTAGACTAGCGTATACATTGCTTGTACCATATGATGGGCGATGATCCTATATCCATTGGTGTGGTGGCACCAAAGACCGTATACGGGTGCTCAGTGAGACTGGGTACACTGAATGGACTCACCGAAAACTCCTATGTGGTATTATATCTATCGTCGGATAGCAGTTCTCAGGTGACACTGGTATAGGTTAGTCTGTAGACCCGAAATCGTCATAGAGTCTTGTGTGTCCTCCCACTATACTTTGATCTCCACCCTACCACGGCTCTACTGAGTCATGCAAACAGGTGGATTTGGGTACAGTCCCGAGGCACATGGAGGCAATGAGAGATAGGAGGGGTTTCGTCTCTCCCGATATTGGGGATTGATGTTGCATTGTGTTCGATTGGCTATAACAAGAATTCCCTGGCCACGGCTGCTGAGATTTATTGATATGTGTTATCAGTAGTTTGTCGATCTGTTATTAGCCATATACCGACATAATATTATTGGGTTAATGGGGTCGACGATACCACCCTTAGACTTGATATGCTACACTATTGACGAAGAGACCGTACTGTATGGTAAGTGTTACCAGTTGGCTCGATGGGAGGTTTAGCAGGTTTGCTTGTGTTTCTTTTGATCGCTCAATACCTGGGAGCCGTTACGTACAGCTTGTGCCACTGATGGTTTGTGGGCATGTGATGTGATCACTGCCTACTGCTAGCGTATTGACAAGTCTTAGAGTCCCACAAAGGGGTCTCCTAGCTCAGGCGAAAAGATGTGGGGTGCATATGTGATATACGCGGGAGCTCGATTGAATGCGTGTATTGGATACCGTATTTTAATCGGGCGTTTACTATTGGACGGGTCGTATGAGATATGACAGGGTTATTAAATCAAGTGTTGATTTAATATTATGTCCATTAGCTCATTTATTAAAACATATTTCTTTATGTTGCATGCATGAGTGTATGTATATGTTGGTATGGATGCACACATGCAAGCATACATGTGTCATGGTTGATGATACATTAGTAGTGGCAATGCAAGACTTACATGGTAACATATTTAGATATTTTGATTATTTGAGAAAAGCAAAATGGGATTAAAATCATGGTTGACTATTCAACTCTCTTGAGTTAACAAAAGTCAATGGTTTTATTACCCATGGTTTTAGCCCATGGTTTTGCTTAAACTCAAGTTACAAAATATCTAGATATTTTGTAACCATAGTTTAGCATGGCATGGCTATCACTTACTCTCTTAAGTTGAGTTAGAGTTTTTGATTATTCTCTTGAGTCAAGCTTGAGCCATCTCCTTCTTCCTCTCTCTCCTAAAAGCTCTTTAGGGTTTTAAAAAGAAAGAGAAGAAATAAAAAGAAAAGGTTTTTAAGTGAGATCCAAACCCACATCACCATTCCAATTTAGTCTTGCCCACTAGTGTGGAGTGTTTGCTTCATCTTCATCCTTGATCAAGTGAAGCTTGGAACTTGGTGCAAAGGAACTTCGTAGTGGATCATCATGGACTTGGAAGAACACAAGCCAACCGGTTCAAACCCCACTCGATCCAAGGAGTCAAGGAGGAGGTCTACAAAGGTTGTATTTCTCCCCACTTAGTGTTAGACACATGTAGTATATGATACTAGCTTATTGTTACTCTATTTTTCTAGTTCGATTCATGGTTGGAATTGTTTAGCACCCCCTTAATTTTTTTTATAGCATGTGTGATGCAACCCTAAACCTAGGATGGTGCTAGAGAATCCCTACAGTGGTATCAGAGCCAAGCTAGAAACTTAAACGGTGTTAGATTAATTACGAAACCGAAACAACTCCGAATTAACAAAACTGCATCCCTGAAATTAGGCTTCTCTGTCTTTTTTTAAATGTGCTCGAAAAAAAAATTTAAACAACTGCAGAAGCTTACTGGTACTACACTGAGAACACCAGAGAAAAACAAGGGAATTCTACCATAAAAAAACCGGCCACATGGCCCAAATTTCCGGCCTGCTCGGCCCCCCTGCTTTAGAAATCCCTCATTTTGCTCTGGTGCTCTGGTCTCTTGGTTTTGGGGTTTCAGGTGTTTTTTGTTTAGGCCAAAATTTCATGTGATGCTAATTTTGGTTAGGGGCTTATTCGGAGTGTTTCGTAGTCATATATTTTAACATTTTATTGGTAACTTGGACGATATTTGACAGTTCGAGCAAACATCAATCACCCCCCATTACCCTCGCTGAAAATTTCCAAGTGTTGGAATTTTCCTAAGTTAAATATATTTGAATGTTCATGCAAGTAACCCTATGGACCCTATAGAGGAACAAAACCCTAACTCGATTATATGACCATGGAACCGTAACTAAACCTTAGGGTTTTCCATAGTCCTGTGGCGCCATAGGTGAGGCAAGGGTTGACCCTTCTATGGTTGGTCCATAGACACTGTGGCACGTTTTTGGATATTTTAGGTTTGCTCAAGTGTTGAGCTTTCGGGGTAATTTGTGGGTGTTTGTTGACTCGATCGAAACGTTTAACATTGTCTTGATATTTGTGAATGTGATACAATAAATGGAATTTACACTAATTAGTTTTGTGAAATGTAATTTGTTGTGTGTAAGTCTAATATTTCGGGCTCGGTAGAATCGGGAATCGTGTCGAATTACCCGGCTTCTTTTGAAAAGGCGTTTTCATTATTGAGACCTAAATATAAGATTTGCATTGTTAGGCATGAAACCCAGAATATGTAATATTCCGGGTTTATAATGTCTAAAGGCAGTGTTGATTCCAATTGTTGTAGTTTTTCACTTTCTTTTCTGTGACCGTAAGTGTAGTATGTGGTGTATCGCCGGTTTCGTTGCTATACATCAACGACAATTAAGGTACGCATACTTACGTTGATGATATGTGATATTAAGTGTTGCTGAGATATGATGTACAGGATCGTCGCGAATGAATAGCCGGGGGCATTATGTGAAATGAGAGTTTTTCTTTTCATTCATGTAAAATTAATTGTATGTAATATTCTTTTATTGGGGAACTTCCGGGTTGAGGATGATGTCACCATTGTTGTATATTATTTACTTTTCCGCATTAGGATAAACCCAAGGAGGGGAGCACAAGTGATCGGGTTCTATGGTTCAGTGGGAGGCCATCTCGAGGTGTCGAGACCGGGTCTCATAAACTCTAGAATTGGAAGGGTCACTTACCGCTCTCGTAGGGGTCTAGGGGTGTGGGCTTGGCTATTCATCGCGACCGTGGAATCTGTATTTTCTATTGTTGGCTAAATACAAAATACGGACCTCCTAATATATCATGTATTTTCATATATGTGCTTCTGCTGTTGATATTCTGTGATGTGATCACTTTATATGCTGAAACGAATGGTGTATTATATATATGATATATAATAAACGTTGCTTATGTTTTGCATCTGCACTAGTCCCGCCCTGCTATTCCATTAGTTAAGTAACCTAACGGTACATAACGGGATATTGTGGCGAATGCGGATGGCATAAGTGTGCGTTCTATTTTCCTTTCTTTTCTGTAATGGCTTAGGACTTAAATGATGGGACTGCATTAATAGGATTAATGTAAACAAAAGAAACCTAAAAAGATGTTATAGAATCAGATTTGAAACCTACTTGGCTTTTTGTGAAAAAGCAAGTTTTCAAATTGCGGAGCTTAAGCCACTCCTTTTAAAACCATTGGATTCTACAACGATATCAAGTTCAAAGCGTTAAAGGTTTTCTTAAAAACTATTCGCAACCCTCCGTAATTTTAGGAAGTAGAGTACTTAGTATTCGTGCTACGTATGTTGATTATAGTCAAAGTGTAGTGTACGGTAGCTAAGTGATGTCTTCCTACACAGCATATGATGCGATTAATTAGGACATTCATGTGATTACGTTGATTATAGTCAAGGGTCATGAGAGTGGGTCTAATTAATCATGAAATGGCGGGTAGAACTTGACTAGTACTTATGGTATGTTGATTATAGTCAAGGTCATAAGTTACTATGGGTAAAAACCATATCGGGAGTTTCAAGAGTTAAAATTTGCAATGAGATTGCATACCTTCTATATGATAGTAGGATCCCGATCCCACTGTGAGCAATAGTTGCACCCGGGAGAATTTTTCATTTTACAATTAGCTAACTCATTAGGTTTCTAGAAAGGTGTCAACGAGGCTACGCCTCTGGGAAAATGAGGTTTATTTTAATTAGGTCCGTGCGAAAGCATAGGGAACCTCCCTCAGAAGTACCGGTACTGGCCTGGCTGAACGGTTAGCGAAGTTGTAGAATGTAATTAATCCTGGCTAATTTTTTCCATTTAAGGTTTGAAGGAAAATTTGATAAAAGCAGTGGGAGACATCGATTAGATAAGATAATAAATCAATCTGATCTTTGCAAGAGCTTTCGCTGAGTGTATTTTTTTCTCTCTCCTAATGGCAGATAACCATGACTGGACTTAAGAAACTATTAGAGAAAAATAAGCTAAGTGGACCGAACTATAAAGATTGGCTGAGGAACATTAACATTGCTCTCACATATGATAAAATATCATATGTCCTCACTGCCACAGCCCCGTCCAAACCAGGCCCTGAATCTTCTGTTGCGGATAGGGAGATGCGCAAAACGTGGGATATTGACTGTGCTACCACCAAATGCCTCGCGTTTGCATCGATGGACAATACACATCAAAAGCAGCACGAGGTGATGGATGTTCAATCCATCTTTCTCCATACAAAGGATTTGTATGGAGGGCAATCTCGTATCCTACGATACGAAGCGTCTCGAAAGTTGTTTCAGATGCGGATGGTTCTTGGCACATCAGTAGCTGACCACATTTTGAAGATGATAGCTCTTATTGAAGAGCTTGAGGGCCTCGGATGGACAATGGATAACGAGCAATATACGGATATTGTTCTACAGTCTCTTCCCTCTGCCTTTGCTCCTTTTGTAGTAAACTTCAACATGCACGACATGGAGAAGTCACTACCCGAACTTCTCAATATGTTGAGAAATGGGGAGAGCACGCTTAAGGCGAAGTCTCCCTCCCTGCTTGTTGAACAATCTTCCTCTTCCGTCCCAAAAGCCAAGGCCAAGGGAAAGAACAAGAAGAAATCCACTAAGACGGGAGGTGGAATCAAGAAGGCAAAGGGGAAAGACAAATCCAAAGCTGCGGAGTCAGGAAAAGGAGAATATTTCTTTGGAAAGAAGACGGGACACTGGAAGAGGAACTGTACTGAGTACCTTGGTCTCAAGAAATGGAAGCATGGTGATGCTTCAGCTTCAAGTGTGTTCGTAACCGAAAACTGTTTTTCTATAAACTCTGCTTCCTGGGTATTGGATACCGGTTCGGGTTCTCATATCTGCAATTTTGTGCAGGGGCTGAGAAATAGCAGTGTTTTGAAAATAGGCGATCATACTCTCCGGATTGGAAATGGTTCCAATATACATGCAGTTTTAGTGGGAGAGTATCATCTAGGGTTGCCATCGGGTTGTATATTGGTTTTGAACCCATGTTATTTTGTACCAAGCATGCTTTGTAATATAATATCCGTTTCTTTGTTAGACAATGAAGGGCATCATTTTGTATTGCAGGACAATGTTATGAACATTAAACTAAATCAAGAGTTGATTGGTTGTGGTACACTTAATAACGGGATATACGTCCTTAACCAACACACAGTTTTCAACATATAACACATAAACAAAAGAAAATTTTCAGATATAAATGAAGCTTTTCTTTAGCATTGTAGACTTGGTCATATTAATGAAATAAGACTAAACAAGATTCATAAAGATGGATATTTAAATTCTTTTGAGTATAAACCTTATGCGACTTGTCAGTCTTGTATCAAAGGGAAAATGACCAAAACTCCGTTTACTGGACACGGAGAAAAAGATACTGAGCTCTTGGGCCTCATATATAGTGATGTATGTGGGCCAATGTATACACATGCGAGGGCAGTTTTCTTACTTCATAACTTTTACTGATAATTTCTCAAGATTCGGTCATGTGTTTTTAATAAAACATAAGTCTGAAGCTTTCGAGAAATTTAAGGAGTACAAACTTGAAGTAGAAAAACAAACTGGAATGAGCATCAAGATGTTTCGATCAGATCGAGGTGGAGAGTATCTTAGCACAGAGTTTTCGAACTTCCTGAAAGAGAATGGGATTCTCTCTCAGCTCACTCCCCCTTACACACCACAGCATAATAGTATGTCAGATGTTAGTTATACGTATGCCCTAGAGGCCATTACTATACATGAGATGTATATTGTAGTGGATGCTTGGACATATATAGGGAGGACTTTCTTGCTCGACATGATAGTATGCTATCTGGTTACTCTTTACCTTAACGTGTACACTAATTGTCTCTCTGCTACATGTTGGTAAAGCCCTTAGGATGTGTACTTGACTACCTGGACTATGACGCGGATCATACTAGTAGGGACATGGTAGTCCATAAGTACATCCTTCAAGGTCCCTAGTCGTAGGTGTATCGAGATGGGGCATCGATATACCAGAGTAGACTAGCGTATAGCTTCTCGACCCATATAGATGGGCGATGGATGATCCCATATCCATTGGTGTTTGACATCAAAGATGATATACGGGTGCTCAGTGGAGACTGGGTACACTGGACAGACTCTCCAAGAACTCTCAGATGGTATTATACCTCACGTCAGATGGCAGTTCTCTGGTGACACTGGTATAGGTTAGTCTGTAGACCCGAGATCGCCATAGAGTCTTGTGTGATTCCCACTGTGCTTTGATTTCCACCTTACCACGTCCAAGAGGGCGTGTAAAACGGTGGTTTTTGGGTACAGTCCCGAGTCACATGGAGGCAATGAGCGATAGAAGGGGTTTCGTCTCTCCCGGTATTGGGGGTTGATGTTGCGATGTGCTCGTTTGGCCATAACAGGGAAGTCCCTGGCCAGGGCTGGTTTAGAGATTTACTGGTAAGTGTTACTCATAGTTTCTCGACCCGTTATGCACCTCATATTGGCATGACTTATCGGTTATTGGGGTCTGACGTTTACCACCCCAAGACTTGATATGCGACATATCAGACGAGGAGACCGGACTGTGCGGTAGTGTCACTGTCAGGCTTTTTGCAGGAGTTGGAGCGGGCTTGCTTGCCGATCTTCTGATCGCTCAATACCCGGGTAGCCGTTACGTCCAGCTAGTACCGCTAACGGCTTGTGGATGCTTGATATGATCATCACCTACTGCCGGCGTATTGACGAGTCTTTAGAGTCCTACATAGAGGTTTTACTTGCTCAGGCAAAACAAAATAGGAGCGCATATGTGATATGTGCGGGACCGAGAATAATTCGTGTATTTGATACCGTATTTTATTCTCGCGACTTTTTGTATCAGTCGGTTATATGAGATATAGCCGGGTTATCGAATCAAGTGTTGATTCGATAAGGCGATACATTGAATGTTAGTCGGTTATATGAGATATAACCGGATTATTAAGTCAAGTCTTGATTTAATAATTTAGTGTATAATTGTATATATGATATACTAATTTACATTAACTAAAATTTGTTCACTTAAGGATTTTGCTCACATGTGCACAACTTTAATATATATGTGATATATATTAAAATATGTTTTCTTTTTGTATCATGGTTGTTGATACAACATTCATGGGTGTATGAGACTTACACCATGCTATTTGTTATGATTGTGTTTAATATTTAAAGTAATTACAAAATTAGTGGAAGATTAGAAAAATGCATGAAGCTTGTTGAAGCTTGTGGATGCATTGACTAAGTCCACTAAGTTTGTTTTTTACTTTGGATATTTGTTAACCTAACCATCACACTTAGCCATGATTATGTCTCTACATGAGTTAGTATATGATACTCACTCACCCATGGTTAGCTCACTTGACTTGATCATTATCTTTCTCTCTTTATTTCTTCATCTTCTTCCTTGAGCTAAAAAGCTCTCTAGGGTTTGATCCAAAGTGAGAAACATTGTGAGAAAATAAATTCTAAAGTGAACCCATTTCCTATTTCTACATCTTCTACTAGATTAGCACTTTAGTATAGGGTGTTTTCTTCACTTTTGTGAAGTGGTAGCTTGAGTTCGTATTCCCTCGACGTAGATCATCTTCGGCCTCGAAGACTTCGAGCAAAACCGTTGCCCTCTTCTCATGGATCCGTCCGAGAGTCCGGAAGTTCAATGATCGCAGCGAAGGGACTACAACAAGGAGCTTATGAAGTGAATGACCGATCTACAAAGGTTGTATTTTGTATTCACTTAGTTGTAATGATATTTACT
This sequence comes from Agapanthus africanus, assembly GCA_030015575.1. Classification (NCBI taxonomy): domain Eukaryota; kingdom Viridiplantae; phylum Streptophyta; class Magnoliopsida; order Asparagales; family Amaryllidaceae; genus Agapanthus; species Agapanthus africanus. The sequence goes on from CM057340.1 coordinate 560,305,909, forward strand.
TGCATGTGTAACCCTAATAATCTAGCAAAGATCTTGTTTAGGGTTGTTCGGCACGGCTAAAATTTTAATCGGACATGGTTGATGCCTTGTAGAACCTTGTTAGAGTGACTAGTAACCCTACAGTGGTATCAGAGCCTAACTAGAGCATTAGGCGACGTGTATACGAAGTTAAAACTCCGAACGAACCCAGAAAGATACACTAACGGAAATATATATTACTGTACAAAAACAAAAGCCCATTGCTACAGTACGGCCGCGGATTCGCGGCCCAAGAGAGGTATGGCCGCGGTTCCGCCGCGCTCCATAAGGATTAGGTGCTCGTTTTCTACAGTAATGCTTATATTTACCTGCTAATTTTTTTAGGTTCGTTCGGTGTTTTAACTTCGTATACACGTCGCCTAATGCTCTAGCTAGGCTCTGATACCACTGTAGCCGCGGATCCGCGGTCGTACAGTGAGGTTTGACTTTTCTTTTGGCACAGTAATGCCCTTACCTGCTATTTATATTTTATGGGTATTTTTTATCTGACTCCAGTGTTGAGTGATCTGGGGTTTATTTTGTATTCGTTGATTCAATCGAAAAATTTAAATTCGTTATGTTTTCCGGATAATTTAGAAAGTATTAAAATGTTTGAACGGATATCATTAACTCATTTCTTCCCGGCATGAAAAACTTTCAAGTGTTGAATTTTTCTTGAGTTTAAATCTTTCGGAAAAACGTGCAAGTAACGCGATGGACCCTCTAGAAGAACACAAACCTTAACTCGATTATGTGACCGTCTGAACCGCCTCTAAACCTTAGGGTTTGGGGCAGTACGGCATGCCACATGTGAGGCATTGGCTTGACCCTTCTACGGCTGGACCGTTGGTACTGTGACGTATTCTGGAAATTTTGAACTCCGCTCAAGTGTTGAGCTATTTAGGAAATCTTGGGTATTTGATTATTCGATCGGAAAGTTTAATACTGTCTATTTATCTGGAATGTGATACAATATGTGGAATTCATATAGTTAGGCATGAAATGCGAAGTATGTGATATTTCGGATTTACGATGTCTAAAGAAATTGTGGATTCCAAATGTTGTAGTTTTATATTTTCTTTTCTGCGACCGTAAGTGTAATATGTGATATCGCCGGTTTCGTTGCTATATGTCAACGACAATTGGGATGCGCATATTTACTTACGTTGATGACAAGTGATGTTATGTGTTGCTGGATATGTTATATTGGATCATCGTGTTCTGAATAGCCGGGGGTTTTATGTGAGATGGGGTTTTTTATTTTTATTCATGTAAAATTAAATGTATGTAATATTCTTTTATTGGGGCAATTCCGGGATGAGGTTGATGTCACCATTTGTATATTATTTACTTTTCCGCACTAGGATAGACCCAAGGAGGAGAGCACAAGTAACCGGGTTCTAGAGTCTAGTAGGAGACCAACTCGAGGAGTCGAGTCCGGGTCTCCTAACTCTAGAATTGGAAGGGTTGCTTGCCACTCTCGTAGGGGTCTAGGGGTGTGGGTTTGGCTATTCATCGCGACCGTGGAATCCGTGTTTTATAAAGGCTCAAAATAAAACACGGACCTCCTAGTATATCCATTATTTCATATGTTTCTTCTGCTGCGATAACTGTGATGTGATCATTTGATATGTTGAGATGGATACTGTATATAGTATATATGATATATTATATAGACATTAATTATGTTTTACACTCGCACTAGCCCTGCCCCGCTCTTCCGTTAGTTACCTAACCTAATGGTGCACGAGGGGACATCGAGGCGAATGCGGATGGCATAAGTGTACGTCGTATTTATCTGTGATGTTTAGGTGACTAAAATGATAGGACTTCATTAATATGATTAATGAAAGAAAAGAAACCTAAAAGATGTTATAGAATCAAATTTTTCAAAAAGAGTAGCTACAGTTTTTTCTTTGCATAGCGATATATATGATATAACATGCACCTTATTCGATGAGGAAAGAGCCGAGATCCCTTCACCGGGAGTGACCTCTTTAGCAAAACTGGCAGATGCTACAACACTCGGTTTGTCTTTTGATTGCTTTTGGAGTTTTTTCTTTGCATAGTGATATATATGATATGTCATGCACCTTATTCGATGAGGAAAGAGCCGAGATCCCTTCACCGGGAGTGACCTCTTTAGCAAAACTGATGAAAGCCTCAAAATCACTCCATTTCAAAAGTCACTCGATTCTACAACGATATCAAGTTCATTACGCAATAGGTTTTCATAAAAACCTGTCGTAGCCCTCCGTCATTTCAGATAAGTTGTATATAGTATTCGTGCTGCATTTGTTGGCTTTCGTCAAGGTGTAGTGTGCGGTAGCTATATGCTGCTTATCTGCTGCATATGATGCGATTGGATTAGGGTAGTCGTACGGCTTTGTTGGCTTTTGTCAAGGGTCGTGTGGGTGGGTTTAATTCAGTCAAGAAATGTAAGGGTTGAACTTGACTAGCGGGCTATGGTTTGTTGGCTTTCGTCAAGGTCATAGCACGTTAGGGGAAAAATATTATCGGGAATTTCAAGTGTTGAAATTTGCAATGAGATTGCATACCTTCTATGAGATAGTTGGATCCCGATACCCACTGCGAGTAATTGTTACTCCTGGGAGAGTTTTACACAGGACAATTAGCCAATCAAGTAGGTTTCTAGAAAGGTGTCAACGGGGTTACGCTTTTGGGAAAACGAGGTTTATTTTAATTAGGTCCGTGCGAAAGCACGGGAAACCTCCCTCAAAGTACCGACACTGGCATGGCTGAAAGATTGGCGAAATTGTAGGGTGTAATTAATCCCGGCTAGTCTTTCCTTTTAGGGTTTGAAGGAAGATTTGATAAAAACAGTGGGAGCCATCCTGATTAGATAAAATAATAACCAATCTAATCTTGCAAGAGCATACGCTAAGTGTTTTCTTCTCTCTCTCTTCAGGTAGCGACCATATCACGTCTTAATCAAGAAAATAATACGGATGTATTGACCGAACCCGCTTGTTATACTGAGCTGGGGAACGTTGGTCCCACTCCAACTTATAAATGTTATAAGACAGAGCAGGAAATAGAGGATTACCAGAATTCCCGTGCCGCCCAAACGAAGAAAGTGCATGTTGATGCATCATCTTCAGGTGTGTTCATTACAGAGAACTGTTTCTCGGTATCCTTTACGTCCTGGATATGAGATACCGGATCAGGATCCCGTAAATGTAATTTGTTACATGGGCTACAGATAGGTAGAGAACTGAGAACGGGTGATAAGTTTCATGAGATAGAAACGGTGCAAGTGTTGCAGCCAAGTCTGTTGGTAGTTATCACCATGTATTATCAGAATACATTGATTCTGAACGAATGTTATTAGATACCGAACCTGATATACAACATCATATCAGTCTCTTTATTAGTAAAGAAGGATATAATTTTGTATTGTTGGATAATGTTTTGAACATTTTCTATATCAAGAGTTGATCGGTTCAGGCACGTTATCTAAAAGCATTGACGTTCTAAATCAAACTACAGTTCTTAGTATACAGAACACACATAAGTGGAAGAGTTCAGAAATGGACGAATCCTTATTGAGGCATTGTAGACTAGGTCATATCAATGCGACCTGACTAACTGAAGTTACATCTAGATGCATATTTAAATTAGTTTGAATTTACATCTTATGAAACTTGCCGGTCATGTCACAAAGATAAGATGACCACGGCTCTGTTTATTGGAAACAGAGAAAGAGTTGGTAAACTTTTGGGATTGATACATGCTGATGTATGAAGGTCCCCAGTCTACATATGCCAGGACCGGTTCTTTGTACTTCATTACATTCACTGATGATCTCTCAAGATTCAGATTTATGTTCCTGTTGAAACACAAGTCTGAAACTTTTGAGATAATCAAAGAATATAAGTCAGAAGTAGAGAACCAAAAACGGGTATAAGTATTATGTCCTTTGATGTGATCAGGGAGGAGAATACTTGAACACGGGATTCCTGGATTATTCTAAAGGAGAATGAGATTCTCTCTCAGCATTACTCCTCCGTATACACCATAGCACGATGGTATATCGGGGAGGAGCAATAGCACCCTATGTGATATGGTATGCTCTATGATGAGTACTACTGAGTTTCCTATTTCCTTTTTGGGAGTTATGCACTTGAGAAGCTGCATACCTATTGAATAGAGTTCAAATCAAATCAGTTGCCTACCACTTCATATGTGATATGGAATGGGAAGAGCACATATCTTAAGTAGTTAAGATTTGGGGTTGTCCAGCCTATGTCTAAAAGTATAATCCGGACAAGCTCGAGGCAAAGTCAGATCTGTGGAAGTTTGTTGGATATCCCAAGCATATGCAAGGGAATATCTTCTACCTAACCGAAGGACAAAAGATGTTTTGTTTCTCAACATGCCACCTTTGTGAAAAGGAATTTCTTATGAAGAAATTAGTGGTCATGAGATAGAACTGGAAGGAGTTCCAGCTATACAAACTACAGCAGATGATTTGGTAGAACTGAAGGATTCAATTGTAACCAACGAACCTCAGCCTCTCCGCCGATCTAGTAGGGTTCCTCATCCACCTGAGAGATACTTCGGTTTCTCTATGACAGTGGGAGCGAGGATTGCATCATGAGATGATGACCCAACTATTTTCGAGCTGGCCATCAGGAGTGGGACTCTGTAAGAATGGCTGGATGCTTAGCAATCTGAGATGGAATCCTTATACACCAACAAAGTATGGACTTTGGTTGCTTTATCTGAAGGGTTAAATTCCCATCAGGAGCAAGTATATCTTGAGAAGATTACGTGGTGTACATGAAAAAGTTGAGACTTTCAAAGCTATGCTTAAGTCCATCCAGATCCTACTTGCTACTGCTACATACCATGACTACGATATCTGGTGGTTGGGTGTCATGACAGCTTTTCTAAATATTGATTTGGAAGAGAGCGTTTATAAGTACACAGCCAGAGGGCTTCGTAGATAGTGGGAGCAGCGCAAACGTGTGCAAGATACTTTATAGGATAAAGCAGGCATCGCGGAGTTGGAACGTCTGTTTTGATGTGGTAGTTAAAGAGTTTGACTTTATCAAAATGGTAGATGAACCTTGTATATACGAAAAGGTAGTAGGGAGTATGTTGATGATCATCGTAGAGTACGTGGATGACATACTCTTGATAGGGAAGGAGTTTCCTATGCTACGCTCGGTCAATCTCCGCCTATCACAAGGATTCGCCATATAGGATCAAAGTGATACCTCCTAAATCCTGGGTTTTGGATCTGCGAGATAGATCTAATTGGATGTTAGGATACTCACTAGTTGTAGTAAGATGGTATCAATCGATCCTGGGGAGAATCACTGGAAAGGTTCCAGGGTGATAAGGACGACTGAATGTCAGTCGCAGGCATTGTCTTTGCCCTCAGTGGAGGGACGGTATGTTGGAAGAGTTCCAAGATAGATACCGTGACTTACTAGACGATTAAAGGCAAGATACATCGTTACCAAGGATGCTACCAAAGAGGCAGTCTGGATAGATATTAGTTCATGAGATGAACTTCATTCCAACCATTGTGTGATAATGGAGTTGTGGCTTATACCTAGGAACGCCCGTCCCATCAGTGATCCAGACATATTCTAAGGCAGTGTCACCTGATCATGGAGATGGTTGATCTGCAGGGGATCGAGGTCAGGAGAGTAGACTCAGAGGACAACACGGCGGATCCACTCACAAAGGCCTTTTCCTAGAGAGATACTATTATGGGATGGTTGAGTATGAGATACTACAACCACTGTTATCAGATGGCCCTAGTGTAAGTGGGAGATTGTTAGTTATATGTATGCCCTAGAGGCCATTACTATACATGAGATGTATATTGTAGTGGATGCTTGGACATATATAGGGAGGACTTTCTTACACGACATGATAGTATGCTATCTGGTTACTCTTTACCTTAACGTGTACACTGATTGTCTCTTTGCTACATGTTGGTAAAGCCCTTAGGATGTGTACTTGACTACCTGGACTATGATGCGGATCATACTAGTGGGGACATAGTAGTCCATAAGTACATCTTTCAAGGTCCCTAGTCGTGGGTGTATCGAGACGGGGCATCGATATACCAGAGTAGACTAGCGTATAGCTTCTCGACCCATATAGATGGGCGATGGATGATCCATATCCATTGGTGTTTGACATCAGAGATGATATACGGGTGCTCAATGGAGACTGGGTACACTGGACGGACTCGCCGAGAACTCCCAGATGGTATTATAACTCACGTCAGATGGCAGTTCTCTGGTGACACTGGTATAAGTTAGTCTGTACACCCGAGATCGCCATAGAGTCTTGTGTGATTCACACTGTGCTTTGATTTCCACCTTACAACGTCCAAGAGGGCGTACAAAACGGTGGTTTTTGGGTACAGTCCCGAGTCACATGGAGGCAATGAGCGATAGGAGGGGTTTCGTCTCTCCCGATATTGGGGGTTGATGTTGCGCTGTGCTCGATTGGCCATAACAGGGAAGTCCCTGGCCAGGGCTGGTTTAGAGATTTACTGGTAAGTGTTACCCATAGTTTCTCGACCCGTTATGCTCCTCATATCGGCACGACTTATCTGTTATTGGGGTCTGACGTTTACCACCCCTAGACTTTATATGCGACATATCAGACGAGGAGACCGGACTGTACGGTAGTGTCACTGTCAGGCTTTTTGCAGGAGTTGGAGCGGGCTTGCTTGCTGATCTTCTGATCGCTCAATACCCGGGTAGCCATTACGTCCAGCTAGTACCGCTGACGGCTTGTGGGTGCTTGATATGATCATCACCTACTGCCGGCGTATTGACGAGTCTTTAGAGTCCTACATAGAGGTTTTACTGGCTCAGGTAAAACGAAATAGGAGCGCATATGTGATATGTGCGGGACCGAGAATAATGCGTGTATGTGATACCGTATTTTATTTTCGCGACTTTTTGTATCATTCGGTTATATGAGATATAGCCGGATTATCGAATCAAGTGTTGATTCGATAAGGCGATACATTGAATGTTAGTCGGTTATATGAGACATAACCGGATTATTAAGTCAAGTGTTGATTTAATAATTTAGTGTATAATTGTATATATGATATACTAATTTACATTAACTAACATTTGTTCACTTAAGGATTTTTCTCACATGTGCACAACTTTAATATATATGTGATATATATTAAAATGTGTTTTCTTTTTGTATCATGGTTGTTGATACAACATTCATGGGTGTATGAGACTTACACCATGCTATTTGTTATGATTGGGTTTAATATTTAAAGTAATTACAAAATTAGTGGAAGATTAGAAAAATGCATGATGCTTGTGGAAGATTGTGGATGCAATGACTAAGTCCACTAAGTTTGTTTTTACTTTGGATATTTGTTAACCTAACCATCACACTTAGCCATGATTATGTCTCTACATGAGTTAGTATATGATACTCACTCACCCATGGTTAGCTCACTTGACTTGATCATTATCTTTCTCTCTTTATTTCTTCATCTTCTTCCTTGAGCTAAAAAGCTCTCTAGGGTTTGATCCAAAGTGAGAAACATTGTGAGAAAATAAATTATAAAGTAAACACATTTCCTATTTCTCCATCCTCTACTAGATTAGCACTTTAGTATAGGGTGTTTGCTTCACTTTTGTGAAGTGGTAGCTTGAGTTCGTCTTCCCTCGACGTAGATCATCTTCGGCCTCGAAGACTTCAAGCAAAACCGTTGCCCTCTTCTCATGGAGCCGTCCGAGACTCCGGGAGTTCGATGATCGCAGCAAAGGGACTACAACAAGGAGCTTATGAAGTGAAGGACCGATCTACAAAGGTTGTATTTCGTATTCACTTAGTTGTAATGATATTTACTTGCATGTGTAACCCTAATAATCTAGCAAAGATCTTGTTTAGGGTTGTTCGGCACGGCTAAAATTTTAATCGGGCATGGTTGATGCCTTGTAGAACCTTGTTAGAGTGCTTAGTAACCCTACAGTGGTATCAGAGTGTAGCTAGAGCATTAGGTGACGTGTATATGATCTGGCTATTGGGGCCTGACGTTATACCATCCCCAGGCTGTGATATGTGACATATCTGACAAAAAGACCGGACTGTACGGTAGTGTTACTGATTGGATTCGCAGGAGTGTGAGCAGGCTTTCTTGTTGATCTTCTAATCGCTCAATACCCGGGTGGCCGTTACGTTTAGCAGACCGCTTTCGGGTTGTGGGTGTTTGATATGATCATCACTTACTACCGGTGTATTGACGAGTTTTTAAAGTCCTACATAGAGGTTTCCTGGTTCATGAGAAACGGAGTAGGCGCACATATGTGATATGTGCGGGACCGAGATTAATACGAGTATGTGATACCGCATTCTATTCTCGCGATATGTGATATCGGCCGGTTATATGTGATATAGCCGGGTTATCGGATCAAGTGTTGATTCGATGAAATGATATATATATATATATATATATATATATATATGCTCACTTAAGTATCTATTATTCTCACTTATGATACATTTAACATATATGTGATATATGTTTATTGTATTGTTTTCTTTTGTTCACAAATAATATATATGTGATATATATAATTGTGACATGCTAGGTTTCACATGCAACATGTATGTATAAGACTCATACCATGCTGGAGTTTATGTTATGGTTTCATTTATCATTAAGTAATTACAAATTAGTGGATTTAATCATAGCTAGAAGTTTGGAGAAGCTTGAAGATAAGCATTGATTAAGTCCACTCCTTTGTTTTTTACTTAAGATATTTTGTGACCTAACCATTAACCCTTACCATGGTTAACTCTCTACATGAGTTAGTATGGTTGATATACTCACTCATGGTTGCATTTTGAACCATATGATTTATTCTTTCATCACTTGAGCTTCAACTTCTTCTTCCTCATTTTAAGCTTTCTAGCTTTTGTGAAAGTGATGATAGATTGTGAGAAAATTAAATTTAAAATGAGCAAAATCCCTACTTCATCATCCTCTACTATTAGCCATTTAGTTTAAGGTGTTTACTTCACTAATCTACACAATTAGTGAAGAGATAGCATGAGCTTGAGTCTCCTCGACGTAGATCATCTTCGTCCTCGAAGACTTCGAGCAAGTTTGCATCTTTCATCTTGTGGAGCCTCTCCCTCAAGAGTTCGGGAGATTCTTACTCGCAGCGAAGGGACTTCTACATAGAGCATTTGAAGTGAAGGACCGGTCTACAAAGGTTGTATTCCGCATTCACTTAGTTTGCAAAGTTGTTTGCATGTTGTTTTGTTTAAAACTCTAGTTAAGATTCTTGGTTAGGGTTGTTTAGAACGGAAATTTTTTGAAAATGGCATGGACGATGCCTCCCGAAACCTTGTTGCCTTGCTAAGTAACCCTACAGTGGTATCAGAGCCAAGCTAGAGTTTTAAACGATATTTGTTAAATTACGAAACCGAAACTGCTCCGATACTTGAAACATCATGATCTGGTTTCTGTCGAAATTTTAAAGGCCTCTAAAATTTTTTTAAACAAGTGCAGAATGTTGTATGAGATATGACATGAAAACCATGAAAATTTGAGGGGGTTTTATGCTATTATGGCTGGCCACATAGGGCTAAAATCCGGCGAGCTCAGCCCGTTTTGGGAGTTCAGGCTTCAAATTTTCAGGGTGTTCCAATCTCTGGGTTTTCGTGTTTCAGGTGTTGTTTGTTTTTGCTAAGTTTTGGATGTGATGTTAACTTTCTGCAAAGGCAACTCGGAGTGTTTCGCTGTCGTAATTCTAACATGTATTCGGGTTATTTAGACGATATTAAAAAGTTTGAACGGATATCAATAACCCATATTTTCCCCGCTGGAAATTTTCCAAGTGTTGGATTTTTTCCAAGTTTAAAATTTTCAGAAAATCATGCAAGTGATTCTGTGGACCCTCTAGAAGAACGATATCCAAACTTGACTTTTTGGATTCGGAACCGCGGTGATACCCTAGGGTTTGCCGCAGTTCCGTGGCGACATGAGTGAGGCATGGGTCGGCCCTTCTACGGATGGTTCATAGAAGCTGTGGCAGTTTCTAGGTACTTTTTGAACTCCGCTCAAGTGTTGAGCTTGTCGGGAAAGTTTGGGTGTTTGATTATTCAATCGAAAAGTTTAACTTCGTCTAGCTATATGTGACTGTGATTCAATATTTGGAATCCACAAAATTAGATATGAGATAACTAGTTTGAATTTTATAAATCTAGCAGTTTAGTCTCATTTGATCGGTTGCCACGGGATTTTGATGTTGATCAAAAATTCGTCGCAATTACATAGCGTACGCGGATACTCACCGGGTAACCTTACTAGATAGCCACGCCCTAAAGCCCCGACCAAGTGACTGTAGGAGAACTCCGTCGCCAAAAGCATCCGTTCGGGTGCTCGCGGCAGCGGTGTTCCGCCTTAGTGCACTTCGTCGACGGCATCGGGGGGTGCAGCCATCCAATAAAGTTTCCGATGAGCATTCGATCTAGTTATCGGGAATCTTGTTGAATTACCCAAAAGGTTATTGGAAAGTGTTTTCAATATCAAGACTAAAAGGCAGGGTTTATAATTGTTAGGCATGTGATGTCTAAGAAATTCTTTTTTTGGGGCATGAAATCCAAATTATGTGATACATTGGGTATATGATGTCTAAGGTTGTTGCGGATTCCAACTGTTGTACTTTTTCACTTTCTTTTCTGCGACCGTAAGTGTAATATGTGTGTATCGCCGGTTTCGGTGCTATATGTCAACAACAACTGGGATACGGATATCAAACCAGGTATTTGTTGCAAAAGTTCCCATCACAGTGACCTAGTGTAGTGACCTAGAACCTATCCTCAAAATACGAGCCCCTTTCCTTTTGTTATGGCCGCAAATAAATTGCTTCTGGCCGCAAATTGCGGCCAGGGTAGGGAGTTAGGGTTTGGATTTTGCTGTAGAGGTCTCTAGGGTTGTATATGGTCTTATGGTACTTGCAACTTTAACAGATTGTTAGTATAGCAAAATCTGTGACCACTTTGCGTATTTCTTGTGTTTTGTTTCACGCGTTACGTTATCTGATACGGTTCGTGTTCTGTGTTGCTGTTGCTCAGAGTTGGTTTCGTCGTGTCGCTATACGCGTTGGCCACAATACGAACACTTGAGAGTATGTTTTGTGTTGTCGTGTTGGTCCGCGTAGTTTGTACATATTTTGGGTCTATTGCTAATATACACTTGTTTTATTGTTTTATTGTTTTAGGTTCGCAGGCGGGGACTTCGGACGCTGCGACGAAGGGAAAACAGGTGGTTGGCTTTACTTAGCCAGGAGCGTTGGTGAATAGATTTAACATCTACAGGGGAATCGCCTGCATGGCGTTATGCGTCTGGGCTAGAGATGTTATATATTGTCACATATTCTATTGCATATATAGAGTTGTGCATACACCTTATTGCTTAGTTACTTGTTGTGCTTGGACTAGTATCCTTAGGACACTGCACTATTATTGACGGCTCATGTTGTACGAGCACTGATTGTATGCCACACACACCGTCAATAATTGCCATGACACGCACAACACACATACCTATATGATATTGTTTGGTTAGGTACATTGAGACATTGATTCATATTTCTTTATGCATATGACATATAGCATACCTGTATACCTACATGCTTACACATATGCCTTGACATGCTTACATGCTAGTTACCTGTATACCTATACGGTATTGTACCATTAGTGATAGGTATATTTCACACATAATGACATTGCTACATGTATACCTTGCATACATACTTCGCTTATACCCGAAGGGTATATTACATCATTACTGATAAGTAAATACATATACATTGCTATACCTTTATGTTTACACATATATCTGGCTATAGCAACATGTTTACCTTTATTTGATGTTATATAGACTTGGAGAAATTAGGAACCGCATATATATATAGCATATATATATATATATATATATTAAATTGTTGCAGTTAATTAGCGGCTTTTCCTTATATGCTTACATTACAGTTTTATGTTGCATATATTATATTCATGGATTTTCGCATTGAGATATGGATTTTTCATGATGTTTTCTGGATTTGAGGACTGTGGTAGTTTCATGAAATTATGCATTATTTGAAAAACCCGGTTTCTCTTGATATGATATTTCAGCAGCCACCATGAGTTTTATCGGTTCTGATATATATACCCCATGCAAGGAGGAGTCGGGGGCCGTATGAGGGTACATGGTGGGGCCCGGAGGTACCCCGGGGCAAGAAAGGGATTTCGATGTAACATGCCGATGAGTCCTGACAGGGGAACCATACCTACCGGTGACAGTACCTTTGACTCGACGAGTATCGTGGGGATACAGGCCGGGGTCATGTACGTATGGATACGTCGAAAGACGAGGGTCAAAGCTGGCCACTCGGGTTTTTGGAATAGCGTATGCTACGTACCTATCAGGGGCCAGTCGTGGTGACAGCACCTGATAGATCAGTATTTTTGTGTCGATGCTTGACACATTGGTTTCATGATATTTTTACTCCTAAGTATATATAACAGTGGAATGGGACGCTGTTATATATGCATATATATATATATATATATATATATATATATATATATATATTAGTTGAATGGGACGCTAATATATATGTATACATATCAATTTATATACATCATCATATGTATACATATCGAGATGATAGGTCTTCGATACGCCAGTACATGGCCTTAGTGCAAGTGGAAGATTGTTAGTGTATATGCCCTAAAGGCCATTACTGTATCATACTAGTATGTATATTACTTAATGGAAGCTTGGGATATTCACCTTGTATTGACAATCTTGCTCAAAATGGTAGTATGCTACTTGGTTTGTTTCTGCTTTAATGTGTGCATGTGTTTCTTTTAGCATATCGCCTTTACACATTAGTGGAGCCCTTAGGATCTTTGCTTGATTACCAGCGTTGTGATGGCAGTCACACTCGTGGGGGCTGGGTAATCTATAAGCACATCCTTATGCAGGTCCCTAGTCGCAGGACTATCGAGACAGGGCATCGGTACTCCGGAGTAGACTAGCGTATGCGCTTCTTATCCCAGCTTGGGAGACGGTCTGTCCCACAGCCGTCAGTACGTCGTACTTGAGATAGTATGCGGGTGCTCGTTAGGTTATGAGTATACTGGACAGGACTCGTCGGGAACTGTTGGTTGGTATTATACCTATCGTCAGTTATCAGTTCCCAGGTGACATGAGTACAGCTTAGTCCGCTGACTTGACACTGTCACTTTGCCTCGAGTGTGTTCTCAATGTACTTTGATTAATACCCTACCACGGCTCAAAGGAGTCGTGCAAACAGGTAGTTTTTGGGTGCAGTCCCGAAGCACTTGGAGGTAGTGACGGTTAGACAGGATTCGTCTCGGGGGTTGATATCGCGCTGTGTCTAGGAGAGCCATTACACAAAGTCCCTGGCCAGGGCAAGCGAGATAGATTGGTAGGTTTCCAGTGTTATCTCAGGTGTTCTGGGCTACACTCCGACACGACTTGTACCGCTAGTAGGGGACTGACGTTTACCGCCCCCTAGGCCCGCCATGCGATATGATCAGACGAACAGACCAGACTGTACGGAGACTGTCACATTCAGGCTCAGGAGGAGTTCAGATGGGTTTCACCTCGTCAGTCTTCTTATCGGCATCTACCTGGGGGCCGTTACGCACAGCTAGTGCCGCTTGCGGTCTGTGGTTAAACCCACTGCCAGCGTAGTGTCGAGTATTTAGAGTCCCACACAGAAAGCTATTCGCCTTTAGGCAAAAGAGTAGAGGTCGCATGGTTTTGCGACAGGTCGCATGGTTTTGCGACAAGGTTCGGTCACATCCGTGCACTTGTGCACGTTTAGTGTCCGGACAGTTAACACTAGCGGGCTTTGGTTTAAGCCAGATCCTAGTGTACGTTTTGGGATTGGTTTTATCTTGTTTGTATTCGTGTTCCTCGGAACGCGGATGCGGGTGTGTATGCACAGTTGATAGAGAGACAGAGGCAGAGGATTCTTATTGGGGTTGTTGACTGTTGACTTTTGACTTTTTGCTAAACCCTAATGAGAATAAGAAATATAATTAACAATAATATTAATTAAGTATTATAGTGACATGGTTGTTGAGGGGTTGACTAGGTTGGACTAGTTGACCATCATCATTACAATGGCTATCATTTCATGGCAAAGACTTTTGCTTGCTTGTTTCTTTTTGCAAAATGAGTGCATGAAATGATATGGCCATTTTGACTTGAACCATCACATAATACTTGATTACTATTATTTGTGATGATGATTTTTGGATTATGAGAGCTTGGATGGCAAAAGAGTTACTCATTCTCTCATTTGCTTTCTCTCTCTTGCTTGAGCTCTCCCTCTTCCTCTTGCTCTCTCTCTAGTCTATGGTTCACTTGTCTCATGTGTTGAGAAGCAAGAACCATAGAGATAAATCCCAACACACTCCTGTACTCATCCTAGTTCACAAGGTTTAGCAAACCAAGTGTTCTAGTTTCTTTTAGTTTGAAGAGAAGCCAAAGGTAGAAGCTTTCAGGTGGATCCATCTTCGGCGCAAGGAGACGACGAGGTGAGGCCGATCCGTACACCGCAAAGAGTTGAAGACGAAGGAGTTCAAGAAAGGTATAACCCCCTAACCGAGTAGCTAAAACTCTTGTTAGGTTTGTTAGATAGTTGTTTGACAAAGATCCGTATTTTGAGTCCATATTACCACATCTTGAAAAATCGTTTTTCATCATTTCCGCAATCCCGTAAGTACCGGGAGAGGTAACGTGGACTTAAAGTGGTATCAGAGCCTAGTTAAACTCTATCTAACATGTTAGCAAAGTAAGTAGAAGTTCGATCGGATAAAATATCACGAAACACACCCGAATAATATAGTTTCTGCCGATTTTTCCCTCTGTTCCAAAAATAATAAATCATACATGAAAAATCGGCTCAAGCTTTTGTTAAGACACCCAAGAAAACAGGTCCAACGACTCGGTCAAAGCGCCGCGGTTCCGCGGCGGGAGCACGCTCCTGCCGCGGAACCGCGGCCGAGTTGACTCGGTCGTGGCATTGTTTTCTTGCAGAGTGTTTCTTGGGTTGTTTTGGGATTTGTAAAATATGTTTTTTCTGCCCAGATTTTCCAGAAAGAAAATTTTGTTTTTGGGGCTTGAAAATCCGTATTTTTATCGAACTTCTAAAGACTAAAGCTAACGGGTTTATATCTGTGATGTGTTATATGTATTGAACGTCTGCTAATCGTTATACGTCGATTAGTGGGGGTTATACATATCTGTGATCTGTAATGTTGATGGTATGTGTGTATGAATTCATTGGATTGTCGCGGGTGAATAGCCGGGGGTTGTGAGACGAGAGTTTTCTTTTCTTTCAATTCATGTAAATTTGTAATTGATGTAATATTATTTGTATGGCCGCACAACCGGGTCGGGGTTGTAGCTGTCATTGTATAATTTCTTTTTACTGTTTTTGCTCCTAGGATAGACCCAAGGTGGGGTGCACAAACTACCGGGTATCTCGAAGTGCCGAGTGGCCTACTCACGAGTTGAGGGAGGTTGCTTCGCTTCGGGTACTTGGCGGGTAGTTTGCCGCACCCGTAAGGATCTAGGGTGGGGTTTGGCTATTCACCGCGACCGTGTAATCCACTTTTCGTTACAGGCTCGTACGAATTGCGGATTCCTAGTATATCCAATGTGTTCATCTGTGATCTGGATTGGCTATCATTGCAATATATCTATAAATGATAACTATTTAGGCGTTGCTTATGTTTTGCATCCGCGCTAGTCCAGCCCCCGCTCTGTCGTTAGTTAAGTAACCTAACGGGTAATGACGGGGCCCCGTGGCGAATGCGGATGGCATAAGCGTACGTCATATTTTGGTTGTTTTCTACAATGGTAGGATTAAATGATGGGACGCATTAAAAAGAATTAATGCAAGAAAATAAACCAAAGTAAAGTCGTTGGAACACTTTCAAAACCACTCGGTTCTTTTCAAAAACCAACTTTTAAATGCGGAGCTTGAGCCACTCCTTTTAAAAGCTATCTCGTTCCATCGATTATATCAAGTTCACTACGTTCACGGTTTCTCCAAAACCATTCGTAGCCCTCCGTCGTTTCACATGAATAGTCAATAGTATTCAAGCTATGTATGCTGGCCAAAGTCAAGGCATAGTGATTCGTAGCTATTGGGTATTCATGTGCGGCATAGATAGATGCGTTGGTTTAGGACAGTCGTACTGCCATGTTGGCCAAAGTCAAGGGTATGTAGGGTGGGTTCAAATTTACCTGGAGAATGACGGGTAGAACTTGACATGTGACTTATGATATTTTGGCCAAAGTCAAGGTCATAAGAGCATGGGGCAAAAATCCACATCGGGAGTTTCAAAAGAACTGAAACTTGCTAGTGTTGCATACTATTTGGAGTCTGATGATTCTGATAGGATTCCTTCAGTTTTGTCACGCAATGATATTTGGATCCCGATCCTACTGTGAGTATATGCTACTCCTCGGGAAATTTCTCACTTAACGATCAATGCTATAAACCTAGTAGGTGTCTAGAAAGGTGTTAGCGGGGCTACGCCCCCAGGGAAAAGAGGTTATTTAATTAAGGAACTTCGCGAAAGCGTTGGAAAACCTCCCTCGAAGTACCAACACTGGCCTGGCTGAACGGTTAAGCAAGTATTGTACGGTGAGATTGATTCCGACTAATTCTTCCTTTTTGGTTTGAGGAGGAATTCGAGATACAGTGGGAGCCATCCTGTTTAGACAAACTAAAATCCACTCTAAACTTGCAAGAGCATCATGCTGAGTGTTTCTTCTCTCTCTCCTAATTGCAGCGACCAATCGACATGACCGGACTTAAGTTACTTCTAGATAAAAACATACTGACAGGGCCAAACTATAAAGATTGGCTCAGGAATGTCAAAATGGCAATCACTTATGACAAGTTGGGGTATCTTCTTACCACCAAAGCTCCCCCTGTCCCAGGTCCCAAAACCAGCATCGCGGATAGGGAAATCCATAAGACTTGGGAGATCGATTGCGCGAAGGCCAAGTGCCTCGTGCTTGCCTCTATGGACAATGAACATCAGAGGAGGCACGAGAATATGGACCTCGAATCCATATTTCTCCATACAAAAGAACTGTTTGGAGAGCAATCTCGTATCGCAAGATACGAAGTGTCGAAGAAGCTGTTTTCGGCAAGGTTGGCCATCGAATCATCAGTAGCGGAACACGTGCTTAAGATGATTGGCTTCATTGAGGAGCTCGCGGACCTTGGGACCACGTTAGAGAACGAGCTCTATACAGACTTGATTCTCCAGTCCCTTCCTTCCACTTACGCCCAGTTTATCCTGAACTTCAACTTACAAGAAAAAGAAGTTGAACTTTCAGAACTCCTCAACATGTTGAGGAGTGCAGAGGGCACCCTACAGAAAGGTAGGGAAACATCCACTTTGTTTGTAGGAGGATCTTCCTCTTCTAGGTCCAAGGCGAAAGCCAAGGGAAAGAAGAAGAAAGCCCCTGCCAAACCAAGGGGCGGTATTAGTAAAGTAGATACGAAGGGAAAAGCAAAGGCAACAAAGATAGCGGAGCAGCTTGTGGGTAAGGAAGAATGCTTCTATTGCCATAAGAAGGGACACTGAAAGAAAGATTGCTGGGCTTGGAGGGCCAGAAACCAGGATCCGAAGCAAGTTGCGGCTTCGGCTTCAGGTGTATATGTTATTGAAAACTGTCTTTCAATAAACTCTACTTCCTGGGTATTGGATACCGGATCAAGATCTCATATCTGTAATTCTTTGCAGGCACTGAGAAAGCGTAGGGTTTTGAAGGCAGGTGATATGACCCTCAGAGTTGCAAACGGAGCTGGCATGGATGCTGAGTCCGTGGGGGCTATCACCTGGGCTTGTCAGATGGACACGTTTTGGTTTTGCGTAATTGCTATTTTGTACCCAATGCAACTTGTAATATCATTTCTGTATCTTTATTATCTAAAAAAGGTTATGAATTTGCGTTTGTAAGTAATGTTGTGAACATTCACCTTAATCAAGTTCTGATTGGGTCAGGTACATTAAGCAATGGTATATACGTATTAAACCAACCACAGATTTTCAATGTCCAGAATACACACAAAAGAAAGTCTCCGGAAACTAATCAGACTTTCTTATGGCATTGTAGAATGGGTCACATCAATGAGAGAAGGTTGACGAAGTTACATACAGAAGGATATTTGGATCCGTTCGAATATCAATCATATGCAACTTGTCAATCATGTCTCAAAGGAAAGATGACAAAGACTCCGTTCACTGGACACGGAGTGAGAGCGAGCGAGCTCTTGGGACTCGTACACAGCGACGTGTGCGGTCCAATGTCTACGCATGCACGAAGCGGTTATTCTTACTTCATTACTTTTACGGATGACTTTTCAAGGTACGGTTATGTCTTCTTAATGAAACATAAATCCGAAGCCTTTGGAAAATTCCAGGAATACAAGAATGAAGTAGAAAAACAAACCGGCAAAATTATTAAGACACTGAGATCTGATCGATGTGGTGAATACTTGAGTGCCGAGTTCCTGGATTACCTAAAAGAGAATGGAATTCTCTCTCAGCTTACTCCTCCATACACTCCGCAACATAACGGTGTATCGGAGAGACGGAACCGAACCCTATTGGATATGGTACGGTCCATGATGAGTAACGCTGAGTTACCGTGATCATTCTGGGGGTATGCACTAGAATCAGCTGCATACCTTTTGAACCGAGTTCCAACTAAGACTGTGCCTACTACACCATATTAGATGTGGTGTGGGAAGAGACCCTATCTTAATCACATTAAGACATGGGGATGTCCAGTTTTTGTTAAAAAGCAGCATGCGGACAAACTCGAGGCACGCTCAGTACAGTGCAAGTTTGTGGGATATCCAAAGAACTCCAAGGGATATTTCTTCTATTGCGAAGAGGAACAAAAGGTTTTTGTTTCTCGTCATGCCCACTTCTTGGAACACCAGTTCTTAGAAAAAGAAATAAGTGGGAGCGCAATAGAACTGGAAGAAATTCCAGAACCACATACTATTACTGAAAGCTTAGTAGAACCAGAGGGTTTGAAAGAACATGACATTCTTACGCCGCTCCGCAGGAGTAGTAGGCAGTCTCATCCGCCCGAGAGATATTACGGTTTTCTCATAGACAGGGATAGAGAGGATTGCATCATTGATTATGATGAGCCTACTAGCTTCCAGCAGGCCGTTCAGAGCGTTGACTCGGTAAAATGGCTGGATGCAATGCGGACCAAAATGGAGTCCATGTACACAAACAAAGTATGGACGTTGGACATTGCTCCAGATGGGGTAAAACCCGTAGGATGCAAGTGGATCTTCAAAAGGAAGATTGGTGTAGATGGACAGGTTGAGACCTATAAGGCTAGACTTGTTGCAAAGGGTTTTCATCAAAGACCTGGTTTGGACTATGACGAAACCTTTTTTCCAGTGGCTATGCTGAAATCCATTCGGATCCTTCTTGCCATTGCTGCTTTCCACAATTATGAGATTTGGCAAATGGACGTAAAGACCGCTTTTCTAAATGGAAATTTAGAGGAGTGTGTCTATATGGACCAGCCAGAAGGTTTCATTCAGAGTGGGAGCAGCAGAAAGGTGTGCAAGTTGCTTAAGTCCATCTATGGACTAAAGCAGGCATCGCGGAGTTGGAACATCTGTTTTGATGAGACGGTCAAAGATTTTGGCTTTATCAAAAATCCAGATGAACCATGCATCTATAATAGATTTGTAGCAAGAACTGTCGTATTCCTCGTTCTATACGTGGATGACATTCTTCTGATAGGAAATGACATTCCTATGCTACAATCTGTCAAGGGATTCTTGTCACACAGGTTCTCCATGAAAGACCTGGGTGATGCCTCTTACATTCTGGGGATCCGGATCTATCGTGACAGATCCAAGAGGATATTAGGACTCTCACAGTTCAGGTACATCGACGCCATACTGAAAAGATTCAGTATGGAAGATTCCAAGCGCGGTAATCTACCGGCTTGTCACGGGATCACCCTCTCCAAAGAGATGTCTCCCAAGACTGATTTGGAAAGGGATCGCATGTCTATTATACCCTACGCTTCTGCGGTAGGCTCTATAATGTATGCGATGTTGTGTACCAGACCGGATGTAGCTTATGCACTGAGTGTAGTAAGCCGGTATCAGTCAAACCCTGGGGAGAAACACTGGATAGCGGTGAAGAACATTCTCAAGTACCTGAGAAGGACTAAGGAGATGTTCTTGGTGTATGGCGGAAAAGACCTCCAAATCGAGGCCTTTGCTGACTCCAGCTTCCAGAGTGACAAGGATGATTCCAAGTCCATGTCGGGTTATGTCTTTACCTTCTATGGAGGGGCGGTGTGTTGGAAGAGTTCCAAACAGGAAACCGTTGCTGACTCGACGATGGAAGCGGAATATATCGCTGCTGCTGATGCCGCAAAGGAAGCTGTCTGGATGAAGAAGTTCCTCACGGAGCTTCAGGTGGTTCCTACCATTGTTGATCCAATACCGCTGTATTGTGACAACAACGGAGCTATAGCTTTAGCGAAGGAACCCAGGTCCTATCAGAAGTCCAGGCACATCTTGAGGCGGTATCACCTGATCAGGGAGATCGTGGGTCGCCAGGAGATCGAGCTTCGGAGAGTTGCTACGGAAGATAACACTGCTGATCCATTCACGAAGGCCTTACCCCAGACTCAGTTCGAGCGGCTGATCGAGATGATAGGTCTTCGATACGCCAGTACATGGCCTTAGTGCAAGTGGGAGATTGTTAGTGTATATGCCCTAGAGGCCATTACTGTATCATACTAGTATGTATATTACTTAATGGAAGCTTGGGATATTCACCTTGTATTGACAATCTTGCTCAAAATGGTAGTATGCTACTTGGTTTGTTTCTGCTTTAATGTGTGCATGTGTTTCTTTTAGCATATCGCCTTTACACATTAATGGAGCTCTTAGGATCTTTGCTTGATTACCAGCGTTGTGATGGCAGTCACACTCGTAGGGGCTGGATAATCTATAAGCATATCCTTATGCAGGTCCCTAGTCGCAGGACTATCGAGACAGGGCATCGGTACTCCGGAGTAGACTAGCGTATACGCTTCTTATCCCAGCTTGGGAGACGGTCTGTCCCACAGCCGTCAGTACGTCGTACTTGAGATAGTATGCGGGTGCTCGTTAGGTTACGAGTACACTGGACAGGACTCGTCGGGAACTGTTGGTTGGTATTATACCTATCGTCAGTTATCAGTTCCCAGGTGACATGAGTACAGCTTAGTCCGCTGACTTGACACTGTCACTTCGCCTCGAGTGTGTTCTCACTGTACTTTGATTAATACCCTACCATGGCTCAAAGGAGTCGTACAAACAGGTAGTTTTTGGGTGCAGTCCCGAAGCACTTGGAGGCAGTGACGGTTAGACAGGATTCGTCTCTCCCGGTATTGGGGGTTGATATCGCGCTGTGTCTAGGAGAGCCATTATACAAAGTCCCTGGCCAGGGCAAGCGAGATAGACTGGTAGGTTTCCAGTGTTATCTCAGGTGTTCTGGGCTACACTCCGACACGACTTATACCGCTAGTAGGGGACTGACGTTTACCGCCCCCTAGGCCCGCCCTGCGATATGATCAGACAAACAGACCGGACTGTATGGAGACTGTCATATTCAGGCTCAGGAGGAGTTCAGATGGGTTTCACCTCGTCAGTCTTCTTATCGGCATCTACCTGGGGGCCGTTACGCACAGCTAGTGCCGCTTGCGGTCTGTGGTTAAACCCACTGCCAGCGTAGTGTCGAGTCTTTAGAGTCCCACACAGAAAGCTATCCGCCTTTAGGCAAAAGAGTAAAGGTCGCATGGTTTTGCGACAGGTCGCATGGTTTTGCGACAGGGTTCGGTCACATCCGTGCACTTGTGCACGTTTAGTGTCCGGATAGTTAACACTAGCGGGCTTTGGTTTAAGCCAGATCCTAGTGTACGTTTTGGGATTGGTTTTATCTTGTTTGTATTCGCGTTCCTCGGAACGCGGTTGCGGGTGTGTATGCACAGTTGACAGAGAGACAGGCAGAGGATTCTCATTGGGGTTGTTGACTGTTGACTGTTGACTATTGACTTTTTGCTAAACCCTAATGAGAATAAGAACTATAATTAGCAATAATATTAATTAAGTATTATAGTGACATGGTTGTTGAGGGGTTGACTTTGTTGACTTGTTGACTTTGTTGACCGGTTGACTAGGTTGGACTAGTTGACCATCATCATTACAATGGCTATCATTTCATAACAAACACTTTTGCTTGCTTGTTTCTTTTTGCAAAATGCGTGCATGAAATGATATGGCCATTTTGAATTGAACCATCACATAATACTTGATTACTATTATTTGTGATGATGATTTTTGGATTATGAGAGCTTGGATGGCAAAAGAGTTACTCATTCTCTCATTTGCTTTCTCTCTCTTGATTGAGCTCTCCCTCTTCCTCTTGCTCTCTCTCTAGTCTATGGTTCACTTGTCTCATGTGTTGAGAAGCAAGAACCATAGAGATAAATCCCAACACACTCCTCTACTCATCCTAGTTCACAAGGTTTAGCAAACCAAGTGTTCTAGTTTCTTCTAGTTTGAAGAGAAGCCAAAGGCAGAAGCTTTCAGGTGGATCCATCTTCGGCGCAAGGAGACGACGAGGTGAGGCCGATCCGTACACCGCAAAGAGTTGAAGACGAAGGAGTTCAAGAAAGGTATAACCCCCTAACCGAGTAGCTAAAACTCTTGTTAGGTTTGTTAGATAGTTGTTTGACAAAGATCTGTATTTTGAGTCCATATTACCACCTCTTGAAAAATCGGTTTTCATCATTTCCGCAAGCCCGTAAGTACCGGGAGAGGTAACGTGGACTTACAATACGCTACTTCATGTATTAGTAGTACCTGATAGAATACCTTCCATGACTGTTGCATTTACATACTTTATTTTATATGCATTGCTTCATGTATTAGCTGTACCTGCTAGAGTACCTTTCATGACTGTTGCATATATACATTGTCATATCATTTCTTCATGTATTGGTAGTACCTGATGGAGTACCTTACATGATTGTTGCATACTGATTGTCATATTATTGCTTCATGTATTAGTTGTACCGGCTAGTGTACATTTCATGACTATTGCACACATATGACTTTTATTGCTATTAGCTTGCCTATGTTAGATTCGCGTTGTACGTGCATACTTGCAATTACCTGCATATGTTATTTACTATTCACGAGTTGGCAACTCACCCCCGTTGTGCCACAGTGTTTTGCAGGTCGATCCTCACAGTAGTCAGAGGCAGGGCTATTATCTTCTGTCATATTACCTTTTGCTGCGAATACCGCTTCGGCTCACAGTATGCAGTTTTTCTTTTAGTGGGTTTTGTGGTTATCCGTTCATGTTGCTTATTGTATATTCGTTGTATCATGTACTCTCCATCTACCATTATCATGTATGACTTAGAGACTTGATGTGAGGACGATATTGTATATTATTTTTATTACTTGGAGGTCTTTTATGCAGTTTTATTTATATCGTCTTTTATTTCTTTACTACGGCGTCGTATATCTGTTGTGGTGGTTGTTTTCCGTCTTTGGACGTGTTTTTGCTCCCGTTTAGGAATGCTTTACTTATATCTTTGTTGTACCCATTTTTGGGGTTGGTTTTTACAAAGGAGGTGCTGCCAAAATCTTAAAGGAAGAAAAAGTTGGACTTTTAAAGAATTTGAATTGAGATTTTCAAAGGTTTTGAAAATATTATTATTTCTTACTACTTTTGATGGTTTAGATTGCTGGGTTTTCGACTTACTTAAATTGCGTTACGCCTGTAGACATTGCATAGTTTAAGGGTCGTCACGTGCCAATTTCGGGTTGTGACAAAGTTGGTATCAGAGCGCTAGGTTTTACCTTTCGGAGTGTAGGATGACCTTGGTATGATGAAGTAGGTAGCTTAAGCAGAGTAACGTAGTGTGTGTATGTCCGCGGCATACTCACGACACGGTACTCCGCCTAAAGTGACCTAAGTACAAATTGCTTGAAATTCCTTCGTTGATGATTCATATCCTTGTGATTCGATTTCCGTGTTCTTATCGAATCTTATTTCCATTTATAGCCTTTGCCGCCGATGACTATGGGGACTCAGAGTGATGCAGCGAGGGCCGAGGTCAGAGTTCACTCGGGTGGGACGAGGACTTACCAGGATGGCACGCTCGTTGCACAGGAGCAGATGGATCCGCCTTCAACAGATTGTTTCGATAGGCTTGTGGCAGAGATGCAGGACCTGTGCCAGACGATGAGGTCTTTGGTTGAGGCCAGTAGAACGCAGCAACAGGAGGTTGTCACCCATGTTACCCAGTTGTTCCTTGCAATCAGTACACAGCATTCCGTCACCTACATAGCACCAGTGGATGCAGGCCTAATTGACGATGCACGTCTTCTAGAGACTTTTGGAGTTCCAGAACAGTGGAGGAATCGTACCGGTGTACCAGCCTAGAGACAGAGGCATAGTCGTCGAGACAGATTTCGTGTACGTCGTGGGAGTAGCAGAGGCTTAGGACGAGAACAGTCGTTCAACTCTCATCCCCAGGAGGGTCAGCAGCCATCGCGTGGATGTTTCTGGTGCGGAAGCCTTCATCACCTCATCAGGGATTGTTCCTTAACACCGCGTCAGACTCGTGTTCGGAGAGGTCGTGGTCGTGGAGGATTCGCTCAGAAGGGACAGGTTGGTAGAGGAAGATGTCAGCTAGTTGCGGGTAGGGGGCAGACACGAGAGTTTGCTTCTACTCATCGGGACGCACGGGCGTCCAATGCAGACTTTTCATGTATTCTTAATTCGTATGTTCTTTTGATACACTTGTTTGTTTTGCACACTTTGTGCCGTGGTTGGGCCGATAGTCGTATTAGTTAGATCAGCCGTTTATTGTGTTAACTTCTGTCAGCGATTCTTTTGTTGCGCGACACGTGTTTCGGTCGTGAGCCAATCGGATAGGAGATAGAGATTCGTCCGTCGTTTTGATCCTTCTAGAGATGTTGTATTTGACATTCTCCTAGGCACGGACTGGTTAGCTAGGTGCTAGGCGTCTGTGGACTGCCGCGAGAAAACAGTCAGGTTTTGTTTTCCCGGCGAGTCGGTTCTTGCTGTGCAGGGAGACAGTGGTGCCGCCCGTCACAGCTTGAATTCAGCCTTTTTCACTAGTCGTCTTTTGAGGAGAGGATGTCAAGGATTCTTGGATTTCATTCGGGATGCTAGAGCCACAGTGGGTGTGTTGGACGGCTTTCCTATCGTGCGAGAGTTTTCCAACGTTGTTCCAGGTGAGCTAGCGGAGCTTAGGGAGCTTAAGGATCAGCTGCAGAGTTGTTTGTTGGGGGCTTATGCATATGAGTGTTTCGCTTTAGGAGCTCCTATTCTGTTCGTCAAGGAGAAAGACGGCAAGTATTGATTGAGTTTAGTCGGTTTTATGGATCGTCAATTGAACCGGCTTACGGTGCGGATAGGTATCATTTACCTCGCATTGACGATTTCTTCGATCAGCTCCAGAGTGCGAGACATTTTCTAAGTTTGTTTGGGATCAGGTCATCATCGTTGCGGGTTCGGAGTGACGTCATTCCGAATTCTGCTTTTATGCGTGCTACGGGCTTTATGTGTTTTGGTGGTGTCGTTGGACTCGCCAATGCCCTAGCAGCATTCGTGGATGTGATGAACCAGATTTCTTCAGGCCGTTCCTCGACCAGTTTATTGTTTTGTTATTGATGACATTCTGGTCTACTCCTATGTGTCGTGAGGAACTTGAGCAGCTCTTGAGGATTTTCTTTGCAGACATTAGGTGAGCCCTAGCTGTTTGCTAAATTCTCGGAGTGTTCCTCAGGCTTGATTGGGTTGACTCCTAGGTCTTGTAGTTACGGGAGACGTTTTTGTATGGTTCCGAGGAAGATCGTGTTGGATATAGTGCCCTCAGAGTCAATTATTGGATCACAGGCACGTGATTGCAATGATTGAGGGAAGGACCTATACCGGTAGGACAGTCTTACTCAAGATGATAGTATGCAATCTGGTTTATCTTTATCATCGTGTACTGCTTCAGGTGACCTTACAGGTCACTATTGCACGTTGATAGAGCCCTTAGGATTCTTGCTTGACGGCCAGCAGTATGATGGTGATCATATGTAAGTCGATGTACAACACCCCACGACTTGCGGGGAGGCGGAAATATGAAAAACGATCTTGTTCTTTGCTTAAACATCGACTAACCGCATGAATCGAAGCTAAACGATAACTAACATCAAACATAGAAGTTCTAAACTACTATGTAAAGGGATTATACCTTAAGAACCGTGTCCTTCGTCTTTATGGACTCCACCTCCTCTTCGACCTTCTCCAAGTAGTAGACGATCCACCACGAGAGCTTAACTCCAAGCTTTGCCTCTAAACTTGAGGCAACTAGGTTTCTTTAAGTGCTAATCAAAGTACCTAGATGATATAGAGTGAGGGTTATGGATTAAGTAGTCTAACTAATCCTTGTACTCAACACATAAGAGGGGAGGATTAGGGTTTGAAGAGAGGAAGCTTGAGGAGAGAGAAAGTGAGAAGAATAAATGATATGAGAAAATGAGTTATCATAATATATATGAAGCATTAAGATTTATCAATAAAAGAAAAACAATGATGAATAATCATGCTTCATAAATATCTAATGGTGATTCATTACCATGAGTCATTAAGCATTTATGATGCATTAATGACATGGATGAATCACTCATATGACTCACTAATCTCATTCAATGTATATGCCACCTTAACCTCCTTAGTCACCATCTTCTAGAAGCTTCTCGCGCAATTACGAGAACGCCCCTCCTATCCGCAAAAACGCGGAAAACTTTAGACTGTATAAATCCAATAACCGGATACTAGTAACTGGCTTAAACCAAAGCCGACTAGTAAAATCTGTCCGAAGTCGTACGTGCGTAAACACACGTATGCGTCCGAACCCTTGTCGTAAAACCATACGACCTCTATATCGTTTCGCCTGGAGTAGGGAAACTCTCTGTGTGGGACTCTAGAGACTCGACTACTACGCTGGCAGTGGGTTTAACTACAGACCGCAAGCGGCACTAGCTGTACGTAACGGTCCCCAGGTAGATGTCGATAAGAAGGCCGATGAGGAAACCCATCGAACTCCTACTGAGTCTGATGTGACAATCTCCATACAGTCCGGTCCGTTCGTCTAAGACTATCGCATATCGGGCCTAGGGAGGCGGCAAGCGTCAGTCCCCTAATAGCGGTATAAGTCGTGTCGGAGCGAAACCCATTACACCCTGAGAAACTACTGGAACCTACCAGCAAATCTCGCTTGCCCTGGCCAGGGACTTTGCGTAATGGCTCTCTGACACAGTGCGATATCAACCCCCAATACCGGGAGAGACGAATCCTGTCTAACCGCCACTGCCTCCAAGTGCTCGGGACTGCACCCAACTGCTACCTGTTTGCACGACTCCTTTGAGCCGTGGTAGGGTAGCAATCTAAGAACAGTGGGACACACTCGAGGCGAAGTAGCAGTGTCAAGTCTGCGGACTATGCTGTACTCATGTCACCTGGGAACTTCTCACTGACGACTGGTATAAAACCAACCAACAGTTCCCTGTGAGTCCTGTTCGGTGTACCCGTAACCTAACGAGCACCTGCATACTATCTCCAGTACGACGTACTGACGGCTGTGGGACAGACCATCTCCCCAACTGGGATGAGAAGCGTACACACCAGTCTACTCCGGAGTATCGATGCCCTCTCTCGATAATCCAACGACTAGGGACTGAATAAGGATGTGCTTGTAGACTACCCAGCCCCCACTAGTGTGACTGCCATCACAACGCTGGTAGTCAAGCAAGATCCTAAGAGCTCTATCAATACGTATACTCACATATTAAGATAGAAAAACCAAGTAGCATACTACCATATTTTAGCAAGACTGTTATATACATGTGAATATCCCAAGCTTCCATTAAGTAATATACAAACTAGTATGATACAGTAATGGACTTCTAGGGCATAAACACTAACAATCTCCCACTTGCACTAGGGCCATGTACTGGCGTATCGAAGACCGATGATCTTGTAAGTCCATGCTACCTCTCCCGGTACTTTCGGGAATGCGGAATTGGTAAAAAACGATTTTTACGGAGGTGGTAACATGGACCTAAAACCCGGATCTTGGTTAAACATCTATCTAGCAACCTAACTACGAGTTTCTAGCTACTCGGTTAGGGGTTATACCTTGCTTGTCTTGAACTCCTTCGTCTTCAAACTCCGATGGTGGTCCGGATTGGCTTCTTCCCGTCGTCTCCGTACGCCGAAGATAGATCCACCTGAAAGCTCCAACCTTTGGCTTCTTCTTCGTTCTTTGAAGAAACTAGTTCACTCGGTTTGCTAAACCTTGTGAACTAGAGTGAGTAGAGAAGAGTTTGTATGGGATTTTATCTATGGTTCTTGATTCTCAACTCATGAGACAAGAGAACCATAGATTAAAGAGAGGGAGCAAGAGCAAGAGGGTGAAAGCAAAAACAAGAGAGCTCAAGAACAAGAGAGAGAATGAGCAAGAAAGAATGAGCAACTCTTTTGACTCTCACCCTCTCATAATCCAAAGTCATGATAACTCATCATACTAATCAAGTGTTATGTGATGGTTGAAGCAACCATAACCATATCATTTCATGCACTCATTTTGCACAAATGAGCAAGCAAGCAAAAGTCTTTGCAATGAAATGATGGCTATGGTTATCATGATGGTCAACTAGTCAAGCCCAGTCAACCGGTCAACAAAGTCAACAAGTCAACAAAAGTCAACAAGTCAACAAAGTCAACAAAAGTCAACAACCATATCACCATAATACTTAATTAATATAATAGTTAATCTCATATCAAATTCTCATTAGGGTTGAGCAAAAAGTCAAATAGTCAACGGTCAACTGTCAACAACCCTAATGAGAATCCGCTGCCTCTGCCTCCCTGTCAACTGTGCATACACACCCGCATCCGCGTTCCGAGGAACACGAATGCACACTGGATAAATCCAATCCTAAAAGGTACACTAGGATCTGGCTTAAACCAAAGCCCGCTAGTGTAAACTGTCCGGACACTATACGTGCACAAGTGCACGGATGTGACCGAACCCTGTCGCAAAACCATGCGACCTGTCGCAATACCATGCGACCCCTACTCTTTTACCTAAAGGCGAAAAGCTTTCTGTGTGGGACTCTAAAGACTCGACACTACGCTGGCAGTGGGTTTAACCACAGACCGCAAGCGGCACTAGCTGTGCGTAACGGTCCCCAGGTAATGCCGACAAGAAGACCGACGAGGCGAAACCCATCTGAACTCTTACTGAGCCTGAATGTGACAT
This sequence comes from Agapanthus africanus, assembly GCA_030015575.1. Lineage (NCBI taxonomy): Eukaryota > Viridiplantae > Streptophyta > Magnoliopsida > Asparagales > Amaryllidaceae > Agapanthus > Agapanthus africanus. The sequence continues at coordinate 560,335,433 of CM057340.1, forward strand.
TCTCCGTACAGTCCGGTCTGTTCGTCTGATACATCGCATGGCGGGCCTAGGGGGCGGTAAACGTCAGTCCTCCAATAGCGGTACAAGTCGTGCCGGAGCGAAGCCCAAAACACCCTGAGATAACACTGGAAACCTACCAGTATATCTCGTTTGCCCTGGCCAGGGACTACTCGTGTAATGGCTCTCCTAGACACAGCGCGATGTCAACCCCCAATACCGGGAGAGACGAATCCTGTCTAACCGTCACTGCCTCCAAGTGCTTCGGGACTGCACCCAACCACTACCTGTTTGCACAACTCCTTTGAGCGTGGTAGGGTAGTGATCAAAGTACAGTGGGAACACACTCGAGGCGAAGTGACAGTGTCAAGTCAGCGGACTAAACTGTACTCATGTCACCTGGGAACTGATAACTGACGATAGGCATAATATCAACTAGTCAGTTCCCGACGAGTCCTGTCCAGTGTACCCGTAACCTAACGAGCACCCGCATACTATCTCAAGTACGACGTACTGACGGCTGTAGGACAGACCGTCTCCCACACTGGGATGAGAAGCGCATGCGCTGGTCTACTCCGGAGTATCGATGCCCTGTCTCGATAGTCCTGCGACCAGGGACCTGCATAAGGATGTGCTTATAGATTACCCAGCCCCACTAGTGTGACGGCCATCACATCGCTGGTAATCAAGCAAAGATCCTAAGGGCTCCACTAATATGTATAGGCGATATACAAAAATAAACACATGTACACATTGAAGTAGAAACAAACCAAGTAGCATACTACTATTTTGAGCAAGATTGTACATACAAGGTGAATATCCCAAGCTTCCATTAAGTAATATACAAACTAGGATGATACAGTAATGGCCTCTAGGGCATATACACTAACAATCTCCACTTGCACTAAGGCCATGTACTGGCGTATCGAATACCTATCATCTCGATCAGCCGCTCGAACTGAGTCTGGGGCAAGGCCTTGGTGAATGGATCTGCAGTGTTATCTTCTGAAGCGACTCTCCGAACCTCGATCTCCTGGCGATCCACGATCTCCCTGATCAGGTGATACCGCCTCAAGATGTGCCTGGATCTCTGATGGGACCTGGGTTCCTTCGCTAAAGCTATAGCCCCGTTGTTGTCGCAATACAGAGGTATTGGATCAACAATGGACGGAACCACCTGAAGTTCTTTCAAGAACTTCCTCATCCAGACAGCTTCTTTTGCGGCATCAGATGCAGCGATGTATTCCGCTTCCATCGTCGAGTCTGCAACGGTTTCCTGTTTGGAACTCTTCCAACACACCGCCCCTCCATTGAGGGTAAAGACAAAACCCGACATGGATTTGGAATCATCCTTGTCACTCTGGAAGCTGGAGTCAGCAAAGGCCTCGATCTGGAGGTCTTTTCCGCCATACACCAAGAACATCTCCTTAGTCCTTCTCAGGTACTTGAGAATGTTCTTTACCGCTATCCAGTGTTTCTCCCCAGGGTTTGACAGATATCGGCTTACCACACTCAGTGCATAAGCTACATCCGGTCTGGTTCACAACATCGCATACATTATAGAGCCTACCGCAGAAGCGTAGGGTATAATAGACATGCGATCACTCTCCAAATCAGTCTTGGAGATATCTCTTTAGAGAGGGTGATCCCGTGACAAGCCGGTAGGTTACCGCGCTTGGAATCTTCCATACTGAATCTTTTCAGCACGGTGTCGATGTACCTGGACTGAGAAAGTCCCAATATCCTCTTGGATCTGTCACGGTAGATCCGGATACCCAGAATGTATGAGGCATCACCCAGGTCTTTCATGGAGAACCTGTGTGACAAGAACCCCTTGACAGATTGTAGCATAGGAATGTCATTTCCTATTAAGAGAATGTCATCCACGTATAAAACGAGGAATACTACAGTTCTCGCTACAAATCTACTATAGGTGCATGGTTCATCTGGATTTTTGATAAAGCCAAATTCTTTGACCGTCTCATCAAAGCAGATGTTCCAACTCCGCGATGCCTGCTTTAGTCCATAGATGGACTTAAGCAACTTGCACACCTTTCCGCTGCTCCCACTCTGAATGAAACCCTCTGGCTGGTCCATATAGACACACTCCTCTAAATTTCCATTTAGAAAAGCTGTCTTTACGTCCATTTGCCAGATCTCATAATCGTGGAAGGCAGCAATGGCAAGAAGGATCCGAATGGATTTCAGCATGGCTACTGGAGAAAAGGTTCGTCATAGTCCAAGCCAGGTCTTTGACGAAAACCCTTTGCTACCAGCCTAGCTTTATAGGTCTCAACCTGTCCATCTACACCAATCTTCCTTTTGAAGATCCACTTGCATCCTACGGGTTTTATCCCGTCTGGAGCAATGTCCAACGTCCATACCTTGTTGGTGTACATGGACTCCATTTCGGTCCGCATTGCATCCAGCCATTTCACTGAGTCAACGCTCTGAACGGCCTGCTGGAAGCTAGTAGGCTCATCATAATCTATGATGCAATCCTCTCTATCCCCGTCTATGAGAAAACCGTAGTATCTCTCGGGCGGATGAGTCTGCCTACTACTTCTGCGGAGCGGCGTAGGAATGTCCTGTTCTTCCGAACCCTCTGGTTTCACTAAACTTTCAGTAATAGTCCGTGGCTCTGGAATTTCTTCCAGTTCTACTGCGCTCCCACTTATCTGGTTTTCCAAAAACTCAGTTTCCAAGAAGTAGGCATGACGAGAAACAAGAACTTTTTGTTCCTCTTCATAGTAGAAGAAATATCCTTTGGAATTCTTTGGATATCCCACAAACTTGCACTGTACTGAGCATGCCTCGAGCTTGTCCGCATGCTGCTTTTTGACAAAAGCTGGACATCCCCATGTCTTAATGTGATTAAGATGGGGTCTCTTCCCACACCACATCTCAAATGCGTGGTAGGCACAGTCTTAGTGGGAACTCGGTTCAAAAGGTATGCGGCTGATTCTAGCGCATATCCCCAGAATGATCGCGGTAACTCAGCGTTACTCATCATGGACCGCACCATATCCAATAGGGTGCGGTTCCGTCTCTCCGATACACCGTTATGTTGCGGGGTGTATGGAGGAGTAAGCTGAGAGAGAATTCCGTTCCCTTTTAAATAGTCCAGGAATTCGGCACTTAAGTATTCTCCACCTCGATCCGATCTTAGAATCTTAATACTTTTGCCGGTCTGTTTCTCTACTTCATTCTTATACTCCTGGAATTTTCCAAAGGCTTCGGACTTATGTTTCATTAAGAAGACATAACCGTACCTTGAGAAGTCATCCGTAAAAGTAATGAAGTAAGAGTATCTGCTTTGCGCATGTGTAGACATTGGACCGCACACGTCACTGTGCACGAGTCCCAAGAGCTCGCTCGCTCTTACTCCATGTCCAGTAAACGGAGTCTTTGTCATCTTTCCTTTGAGACAGGATTGACAAGTGGCATACGACTGATATTCGAACGCAATCAAATACCCTTCTGTATGTAACTTCGTCAACCTTCTCTCATTGATGTGACCCAGTCTACAATGCCACAAGAAAGTCTGATTTATTTCTGGAGACTTTCTTTTGTGTGTATCCTGGACATTGAAAATCTGTGGTTGGTTCAATACGTATATACCATTACTCAATGTACCTGACCCAATCAGAACTTGATTAAGGTGAATGTTTACAACATTACTTACAAACGCAAATTCATAACCTTCTTTAGAAACTAAGATACAGAAATGATATTACAAGTTGCGTTGGGTACAAAAAAGCAATTACGCAAAACCAAAACATGTCCATCTGACATTCCCAGGTGATAGTCCCCCACGGCTTTAGCATCCATGCTAGCTCCGTTCGCAACTCTGAGGGTCATGTCACCTGCCTTCAAAACCCTACGGTTTCTCAACGCCTGCAAAGAATTACAGATATGAGATCCTGATCCGGTATCCAATACCCAGGAAGTAGAGTTTATTGAAAGACAGTTTTCAATAACATACACACCTGAAGCTGAAGCTGCAACCTGCTTCAATTCCTGTGTTCTGGCCTTCCAGGCCCTGCAATCATTCTTCCAGTGTCCTTTCTTATGACA